>CM031233.1:258496347-259075115 GCA_018340775.1 Taxus wallichiana var. yunnanensis
ATACCCTAAAAATGGTCGTATCACATGTGTCACATAAACATTTCTAAAAAAATCTACGAAAAAAATCTCATCATAATACACTCTTATAAGAATAATTAGATTGTCAGAACTAAATTAATCCCTCACTAATAAAATTTGTGAAATATACGAGTTTGGGAAAATTTCTTAATTTAGACAAAAGGCCTGAGTACGATGTATCTTCATCCATGCTTAAATTTGGGTGGAGATTGACCTTAGTAAAGGCCTTCCAGAGAAAATGCTCTTAAAACATGGTAATTTTGAATGGATCTAGATATTGGATTGTGAAAATATAGTGTTTAGGTGTCGGTATTGTCACCAAACAAGGCATCTTCAAGATTCATGTACTCAAGTAAGAGGTCATTCTAAGTGGACAAAGGTGCAGCCTTTAAATTCTAAAAGTTGAACCCTTTGAGCCTCATGTTTTGACAACCTGAAAATGACAAAAATACAAAATATTTTCATGCTTTGGAGGTGGATAAAGAAAACGATGAAAACATAAAGGTAAAGAATGAAGTTTTAAGTCAAATAGCATAGATCTTAGATTTAATTAATGAATGTGGGGATCTCCCTCACAAGAGCTAGTTATATTTAAAGCTTCGTTGTGGGCACTAAAGAGAACCCATGCATATGAATTTTGAGTTTGACAAGGAACAATCCATAACTCATAACCTTCAAATGTTTTTTAACAAAGCTCCTTTTGGGATAGATCGACGTGAAAAGGAAGAAAGGAAAAAAGGCAAGTTTGAGATTTTACCTCTTAATGACCTTGTTTTAGCTATTTTTAATTCTTTTGCTAGTTATTTATTTCTTCAAGCATTTTTGGTACTTGGTTTGTTTTTTCATTTTGGGTTGTCATTCCATACCACCCACTTTTTGTATGACTAACATTGTACTTGTCGATATTGTTAATATAGACATGTGTTTTTCAATAAAAATGAGAAATAAATTTTTTTATAAAACATTTCATAAGCATTTCCCAATGATTAAAAATCAAAAGTAATTATGTTGATAGGTGTCTTACTATGGAGTGAATCCGCTTGTACTTGATACGTTTTGGACAATAGGAGTCATTGATATTCAATGTGAAGATGCATGGATTCATTCCCTCCATTCACAAAGTGTCCACCACCAGTCTTAGATATTGTTGGATTTGCAAAAGTTTTGTTACCCTTTCATTAAAAGACATGTGTCATCATTGGTTTTGATATCATCATTGCTGTCTTTTTAATATTTTTCTATATGTCAATTCTCTATGGACCGTGTTTAGATCCAACATGCTTGAGGTTCAAAACTTTTCAAATTATATATAGCTATTGATTCTTTTCTTCGTGAATCCATGCTTAAAACTAGCAAGAAATCAACTGCTTCAACAACAAATCTTAAATTAAGAAAACAAGGAATCTCTTTCACACTTAGACATTACAAGGAACATCAATTAAAAACCTCTCTCGTAAACCAACAACATAAGAAATTGTATGGACTTTCGGTCTAGAAATTACGATTAACAAGATAAAATTTACTTTTTGCTCATATGAACAATCTGTTGAGAAGCTCAATTATCGATGATTGTTCGTACATCATTTGTTTCCTTCAATTACTTGAGCTTAAAACTAAAAAGGGGCTATAAAGTGCCACAACAAGCAAACATTATAGTTGGGTTTCAAACCTGAAATTTATTGGATTTTCCCCATTTTTATTTTGGGTCATACACTTTGATGGTTTTGTTGACCAAATTTTCTCTTTCCTATTCAAATTAGTGAAATAGATACTAAAGAAAATAAATCAACTCCAAATATGCAAGGGTTTAAGGTACCTTGGAAGAAGGTGGTGATAAAAGGATGGCGCAAAGTAGATGTCCTCGCTACAAATCGATGAACCTGCAAAACAAAGATAACTAAGAGGAAAATGGATTAGATGGTAGATGGGGGTTTCCACGAAGTCGATTCAAGAAGCGTTAACTTTATTAACATTTATTTTGTGTTTGATAAAAGACAATAAAATTGATAGTGAAGGATGGAATAACATGCATAAATCGAAGCTAAATAGAATCAGGAAACCGTAGAAATGGATTAAAAGTGTAGATTTGATATAAATAAACAACAAAGTAAATTTACTTGATTGGGTCGAGGAGGCCGGGTTACACAGGTAGGTCAACAAAGTGGCCTGTGTTACAAAGGGTAGGTCGATGGCGACTGAGTGGATGGATCGGGACAACAAGTGAAAATGCAGATTTGGAAGGATCTTAGTGCGAGATCACATGATCACATAGGCACGAAAACACTAACAAGCACCTATAAAGGAAGGGTCGAGAGACAAGGAAACAAAATTTGTAAGAAAAATGAATATTTTGATGGATTGTATGGCTAGTAGGATATGGGTCGACAAAGTGACATGATTGATTTGGTGGTGATTAGAGACATGCAAAATAGATTTGGACATATAGAGAAGTAAAGTGATAAATATGAGAATTGGAAACAATAACAAAATAAGAAAACACAATAAACAAGGACCTAAAGGGAAAAATAGGTGACAGAACAGGGTTGGGTCGACGGCGACTGGACATTCCTAAACAAGGTTGATGATGGATGGGTTCGACGAACAACCTACAAACAAAACGACCGAAAGAAAAAGTTGGATCTGAAACTTTGATGGCATCGGACCTATAAAACATTAATTTCTAAAAGATAATGATAATGATAAGAAATGATAGCATAAATCAATATAAGATCAAGATAAACTCCCCAAAGTCTCCACAAGTGATGCAAATAAGCTCCAAGGGACTCCAAGAAGACCGGAGTAGTCAAAAATGCTGGATTGAAGATAGGATCGCAAAAAAGCAATAGAATTATGATTATGCCTCCCTTTGGGAGGAGAGGTAAATGTAGCCTTATAGGGTTGAAGGTGACCCAGGCGGGTTACCATCAACTACGAGGAACCGTCCATTTAGGTGGTAAAAAGATGATTTATTCGAGAGATGGGGCTTTTATGGATTGGGATAAGTGCTTTAAAGCATTTAGGTGGGTTAGGGTTTCCTAAGGAAGTGATATGGGTAAGTGGGGGATAAAAATGGATTAAATAAAAGATAGAAAAAGCTTAGGGATTAGGAACTACAACCTAGAGAAGAATAATTAAGATTAATTAGATAATGAGATGACGATTAGGGGATAATTGATGAAGATCAATAATAAATTAAAATGGATAGGATAATGTATGGGAAAGATGGGAATGTTAACATGAACATGAATTAATTAAGGAGGGTTTAGATAGGTGATCATGGTAAAAGAATCAAATGCGTGCGAAAAGGGTAAGCGATACGAATTTCGGTGTCTATAATTGCCCCTTTTTATTTAGTGGTTTGCATTGGGCAAGCCATGAGACAAAACAATGAGAAACAAAATGGTAAGATGAAGGGTGACAGAGGATTGATGATGTGCTCCCCCTCAAATGAGGGATCGATGATACAATGGGGAATCGATCACAAGTTTGAAAAATATAGATGAAGAAGGGCAGGTGGGAAAAGAAAGAAGGGTAAAATGATAAGTCGAGACAAGATGCCCCAAGCAAGAAGGATTTAAACAAAAAAGAGTAAAAATAAGGTGGTGATCTTAGGAGTCACATTGGCATGAAAAAAGGTCATAGTATTTAGGAGACGACGAAAATGTCCTACGGGGCCGTGAGTTGATGAAAGTCACGGTGAAATGGAGGGAATCCAATGGGAAATTGCTCAATATGGATACAAGTTTTAGGAACCTAAAGTCATAGGCACACATCAAAATTATGTGCAATTTAATGCAAAGGTAATGTGAAAACCCTCAAACATGAGAAATCGATGGGAGGAATGCATCTATGGGGGACGAGAATCGAAATAATGGTGTCATGGTAAAGGAAACAAAAATGGTGAAAAGGCAAAATACGAAAAAAATTGAGGATACAAAATTCCTTAAGGGAAATTATAGCTACAAAGGTGGACTTTAAAAATAGAGATGATGCCCTAACAAAAGAGCACAAAATGGAAAAGCGGAGGTCAATTCGACAGCGCTAAAGGAGATTCGACGATGACCCAAGGGGGTCAGTGGCTATATAAACTGAAAGTCAGCCAAGAAAGCTCATTTTCACACTGCGAGTAACAATTCAAAGCTGGGACTATAAAAAGAGATCGTGATTTGGAGAGAGATGGAGGTCGGAGGAGCAGCCAAGAAACGCCAGAGGGTTCACATGATGGTGAGTAACGAAAACCCTATTTTACTTTTTTAAAAATTTAATGTTTTATTTATTTTTGCATTTTTTTAGAAATTTGGATTGGTCAAGGCAAGGCGGTCGGTGGACTAGATAGGGTCATCATCGACTTGGCTCTAAAAGGCGTCGATCAAGCCCTAAGTGTGGCAACCTGACCTAGGTTGGCGTTGACTGGAGTCAAAATGGATGATTTTGATAGATAGAAATATTATGGGGTAAAATGATGATGAAAAATTGATGTTTACTTGTTGTTTTGTATGATTATAGGCCGAAAGACCTTGTATTTGAGAGACCAAGTCCCAACACTATATGACCAAATCAAAGGGGATGTAGTCGACATTGAGTGGGATCACTTAGTGGTAGTGGGATTAGGAGGATTCAGACACTATTAGAGGATCCCATGGGATGTGGGGTTGATGATTGCATTAGTTGAGAGGTGGGATATGCATACATGCACCTTCTTGGTTCAGGACGGGTGAGATGACGATCACCCTAGAGGATGTGTATCACATCCTTAGACTACCGATATAGGGGAGCAGATTGTTCCCATTATATTCGATAACAGACAACAATGTTGACATGACTGTTTGAGCCGATGCACCCCACATTACATTTACATCAAGGGTGTTCTCTTATGAGATGAGGTATGACCTGTGGGGATGCACAAAGTAGATTAATTTGTTTGTTGATGATGGCCATTTCTTGCTATGTGATGCCGTGACTCGGGTGGAGCCCGATTTTTGTGGGCATTAGCAAGGGTCCCGACGATATGGTTAATTATTGGACAATTTTCTCATTTGGTACCTTTATCGCTAGTGCGGCAGTGTATTACGATTTTTCAATGTACGAGTTGTGAGGAGGACAGAGTTGGATGTAGGCTTCCTCCTACACTACTGGGCTTATGAGAACATTGCAGCTCATCCTGGACACCAGGCTACCATGGGTCACAGAGGACTATATAGATCTTACAAGAGGATTCTTGAGATGGAGAGCTCTACCGGCTCATGAAGATAGAGGAGTTAGGGATGTCCACTAGACAACGACAAGTTTATAGAGCTCAAGGGAGAGCATATTAGATGACAACCATATAGGGACTTCCTTGTGTGGCTTGGGGTGAATACAAAGTTGATTGGTATGAGGAGGACGAGGTGGGTGCGGGGATGCGAGCTAGAGATGATTGATTTCATTGAGTTTGATAGAGTTTGTCGGACGGTTTGGGGTCATTCAGACAAGACTGCAGGAACCCATCTCCTATGGGTGTGAGGAGATAGATAGCGATCTGTCTAGTCCCGACATAGTAAGACCAGGATGGAGGAGGCACCAACCCCACGGGATGAGAATGATGATGTAGGGGTTGGAGCAGGGTTTGCTAAGTGGATGAACACTACTTGGGTGGCTAGGGTAGCCAGAGAGAGAGGGGATGAGGAGGAGGAGGAGATGGATATTGATGTAAAGATTTCTCCTAGAGGTGGAGATGGAGATGGTGATCGAGGAGAGATCTGCAGAGATGGCGCAGGTTGGTTGCTGCTGAGTTAGCTCAGGTGAGATCCAAAGGGATGCCACTCATTAGGAGTGAGATATTACGTGACATGAGTCTCGAGGCTTCAACATGAGAGGGACCGAGTCATCAAGGAGAGAGATCGGCACGAGGAGAGATGGCGAGAGCCCTATAGATCCCACTTTGGAGATCTTTCTATGATTATAGCCACAAATTCTACGAGTGGTACACCTGCAACAACACAAAGAGGAGGAGATATGAAACCTCATGACATGATATCCATGGATCGATACAAATCCTTAGTAGCAGAGGCTAAGTATTATGAGGGGATTGTGATCAAGAAGTTTTCCAGGACACTAAGGTATTAGGAGTATGTGCAACAACGAGTGACAAATGCAAAGTAGGACCATCCGAGAGCACAGCGAGTGTGGCTCAACCACATCGAGGAGAGGGTTAGGGCAGAGGTGACAAGGCCGAGAGATAGACGGACGGACTTGCCTCACTCACAGGGCAAGATTTTAGGCTTTATGATGTTAACTTTATTGATTTTGATAACATCTCTGCTTTGAGAGAGGACCCTTAGAGGTCAATGATGTATTGATACACTTTATTTTGACGATATATATATATAATTTTGTCGTATTCTAGCATGTGTCAATTGTGTGATGTTGATTATTTGATTTATGATGATGTGATGTGGATATGTGATGATGATGATGATTATATGTGTTCTTTATATTTGATGATGATGGTGAATTTATATGCAATTGTTGGATGTTCTAATATATAATATGTGATGTTTAGTTGAAAAATAGATGTGATAAATGATAAATATAGATGATGATAGATAGAACATGTAAATTGGATGTGTGATTGTTGATGGATAGTACACAAATGATTGATATAAAGTAGATGTTATTATAAAGGAATAAAGGATAGATGTGGAAAACTTAGAATAAAACACAACTTGATAACTAGCGATGACGTTACATCGTATCAAGGAACGTGTGAGAAAATGATGCCTCCGTCTACATTGGAGGTAAACGAGAAGGGGATCCAAGTAACGCAAGGCACATGTGACCAAAACACATGTTAACACATAACCAATGATAGTTAGTTATATCAAAAGACCATGAGGGAAATATGGATGAAAGAATCTCATAAACCTAATGTCAACATGACAAAGGGGTCTAGGATGTAACTTGTAATCGGGAAGAGGGTTTTCCAAAAGTGGATTTCTCATAGTCTCTTCCCCAAATCTATGTAGGGGAAAGAGAGCAAATGTGGGAAGTTTGCTATGAGAATGTTGATCAATGCAGGAATATTTCTTAAGATTCCAACAAGATAGAAGTCTGATCAATGCGGGAATCCTTTAATGCCATGATATAAAGAGTAGCCATCCTTCGAGGGTATGGTCTACTTTAGAAGATTTATGATTTTGATGGCAAGAATGATATGCATGATAGCCGTCCTTCGATGGATCTGTTTATTGATTTGATTTTCTTTCTTTTCTTCTTTTTTTTACATGAACAATCGTCCTTGATTTTAAATTTTACATGGGGAAGAGTTGGGAATAACTATTTAGACCACTTTGGAGGGGATAATCGATGTACAAGTGACACCTTTGGACCCTTAGCGTGGTTCCAAGAGGTAAACAAGAGGGTGATGAATGTAATGATTGTGGAGTTCTCACCAAGAAGGGAGAACCTATCCATAAGGAAAATGTTATGGGTAGAGCCGTGGTGCCCATATTTAAGGTCATGTCTAGGAAAGTGATGGTAGACCGCATAATTACAAATCATTACAACAATAGATGGAAGAGGCTAATAATGGAGGAATGATCTAAGGATATGACTAAGTGCTCATTAGTAGTGCGCTAACATGTTATCCCGTAAAATTGGCAAGGGCAATTTTACAGATAACCCTACCAAAATTTTGTTTCGGTCCCTCGTCAGGGACTCCTTGCGTTTGAACGTTGCAAAATCCCTTCCTAGGAAATCTAGTTTTCCAAACTTAGCCATTTTTGGTCTTTTTTGGTCAGGCGCACATAATGACTATGCAACATCAAGTTTTGGTGCGCCCCCCTTTTAAGCCTTTGGCGCATGCTTTCTCGTGTCAACAGGCGTTTTGATGCGCCTCACTATGTTGAGTCTTCCTTGCATGCGCCAAGGCGCATGCGCCTTCATGTCAACAATACTTTTGTTGCGCCACTTTTTGGTGCGCCAAGGCGCACATATTCTTGTGTCGACATAACTTTCGGTGCGCCAAAGGCGCACATAACTTCGTGTTGGCAAGTGTTTTGATGCGCAAGGGCACATGCTTTCTTGTGTCGACAGTGTTTTTCATGCGCCATTTGAAAAATTTGGTGGCGCATTTATTACCACCTCACCTATATATAGGTGCATCTGCACCTTGTCATTGTCATCCGACACAATCACGTGATTTTTTCTCTTACATCTGTACCTACCAGCGCACCTGCCCTGTCATTTTCGAATCTCTTCGTGGACCCGTTTGCACATTTCTCCGTTATATAATCCTGGTAAGAGGTCCTCTGTGCTTTTGTGTTTTGGTGTTTTGTGTTTTGGTTGCTTGTTTGTGTGATTAGAAAGATCTGTCAAAGCATGAACCCAACTACCAAGCTGTGAAAACATGAACTCCCCACCCTCCTTGTTATTTTTCTCTACCCATGCATTTTCCCCCTCTTTCCAGATCTGCTGGTAAAGGGGACTCTGTCTTAAAAAATGGCTTGGAACTCTTATTTTTAGCTCCTTCATAACCCAATGAACCCTGCAAAAGGAGCTTAACCACATGTAAAACCCCTCAGAGAAAGATCATGGCTTGAAAAGAAGACACTGTTATTTTTCTCCTTTGGCGCATCTGTCACCCCTGCAACATGATAAACAGTCGCGCCAATGGCGCACTTTCCCTGCTGTTACATAATGAACAGTCGCCCTCAAGGCGCACTCCCTTCACTTGTTGCAACCGCTAAACTTGCACCCTCTTGGCGCACCAAACTCATTTGTTGCATCATTAAAACTTGTGCCATTGGCGCACCCTGCATCTATGCAACACCAACTAAATCTGCGCCAAGTGCAAAGCTTTAAGCGGTGCAGGCGCATCCATTGTTACAACAACATCATGTTGTGCAGACCTTCCATGCACCGTGCCAAGTTCTCCTATGGCACATGAAAAATGATGTTACACACATTAAACTCGCGCCCTTTGGCGCATCCTGCACCCGTGTAACATGAAAAATATCCGCGCCCTTTATAAAATGCATACACATGGCGCAGGCGCACTTGTGTTTACAACAACAAAAATGCAATCTGCAGTGTCCATGCACCATGCGCCCTTTGCGCTGATTTATCCCTTGCAGCAGCCCTTTCCTATGTGCCTTACTATTTAGCCCTGTAATCTGCAATATTCATGCGCCCTGCGCCCTGAGGCCTTAAAATCACTAACTCTTTCTTCTGTTGATGCTTTAATGGAAGATCAAACGGCTGATATGACTTTCTTGCGTTGGGTTTCACTTCTTATTCTTGCAGATCAGCAACTAAGTTCAGAGTTACATATGTCAACATCAAGCAAGAGACCTACCAAACCCAAGGGCAAAGCCAAGCTCACAGAAGAAGAAATGAAGTATAAATATCAGAGGGTCAGGATGCCCGAGTCCCAAGCAGAGTGTGACCTAGACATCAGAGACTCAGAACTGGGTCATATTGACATGGAAGATTTCTGGGCCAGAACCCAGAGGGTCACAAGAAGTCCATGGATGGACAAATTGATGGGCAGTGCACTACATTTTCTGGAGGAATCCCAGTTAGTGTTGTGAACAATGAATTCATGATGGTAGTTGCCCGATGCTACAACAAAGACACAAGATGTGTCCACAATGAGAAGGGCGAGGTTATAATCAACCTCACTGCCCGGCACTTTGAAATAATGCTCGGCATCCCTCACCACTCGGCACTTTGTGGCCGTAAGCCAGGAGGATTGCATCAAAGCTTGGGACGACAATGAAGATCAGTGCATGCAACTGATGAATGAGGTATATCTGAAGAACAAAAAGGTGGTGACTCGGTGGCCACAAGTCATTCATCGCAGTGACTTTTCAGAGGAACTCAGTGACACAATCACGTTCCTGAGCAGAGTCTTTGGGCTTCCTGATGCCCATTATTTTCACAAGTGGATGTTGCGATACCTAGAAACAATGAACAAAAATGTGCCCGATCAACGCTTTGAGTGGGCAGAAATCATAAGTAGCATGATATCTGAGCAGCTACAACAACTTAACACAACGGGGAGGTTCTATATGAACTCCTACGTGGTCTATGCTGCGGCTTCAGAGAGAGACTATCCAGCTCTGATGCGGTGCGGGGTTTGGCCCCAAGTTAAAATCTATGAATATTATCCAGAACTGAAGCTGGAAAATAGCATTCCCCAATTTACAAAGATCAACGATGCCTTCTTCTACGGCATCATCTGCCTCTTGAGGCCGAATATGACTCATGGTCGCATGACCAAGAGTATTGTAGCAGCTACCGAGAAGTGGGGGGCCTTGTTCACTCAATTCCCCACATTCACCTATCTAAGGCAGTTAACTTCTTGGGAGAACCAACTAAATTGCCGAGATATGCCGGTCCCAAGTTGATCCTGTTAGAGCTGTCGAGGCAACTTATTACCTACCACGAAAAGTGTCTAAAGAGAAAGAAGGGTGGAACTCCTTTCCCCCTCACAGTGGGTAGGTATACATGTCTCACTCACCACAAAGTGAAGGACATGTTTGCAGAACTGGAGATGTTGAATCTGAAACATAACTTCCAAGCAAGGCCCACCTTCGACCCAAGAAATTGTTTGCCTAGGGCCAAGCTCGATCCGATCCACATCCCTCAGATCGAAGATATCTACATCGACATATATCATGAGGTTGAGCTCAGGAGGAAGGATCATTCTCGCTTGGCCTTAGCAGAAATCATCCAGTACGGGGTAGCAATCGTCCCAAAAGGCTATCAAACTACTGAGCAAGAAGTTGATCAAGTATATCTTGACACGAATGGGGACGATTGGCCTTTCACGGTGATCGACAGAAACAAAGCTCCTCAAACAATTGAGGAAAGGGTCAAGGAAACTCTGTGAAGGACAGAGCATTGGTGCCAAATGAACGGGCTCATCTACCTCGGAGTCAATTTCACAACCTCTCCGTTGGGCAACGCACCTCCTCGGTCGAAACAACAGCTAAAGGGCAAGGGTAAAGGTAAAGAGGGTGAATCCAGTTCCACCCAAGAGGAAGCTCCTGAAAGCCCTCCTTCCACTTCACAAGAACGGGTTGTAATCCCGGAAAGCTCAGAAGAAGAAGCGGTGGAAGATGTTCCAATAGGCACATCCACTCAGGATGTGGCCATGACTATAACAATCGAGGTCCCTTCTGTTCCTTCTCCTTCTCCTCCTTCCCCTCCTCGAGTGACCCAAGTGACCATTCCTTTGGTCATGTCCTCTCCCCCTTCTTCTATTGTTCCTCCTGCTTCTTCATCCATCTTCTCCTCTCTCGCGGAGCTGTCCCCCTCCATTTCTTCCCTCATCTCTGAGCTCCCTTCCCTTCCTATGACTTCCTCCCCTGCAGTATCCCTTCCTCCCGTGAGCACTTCCTCGGCTTTCCTCTCAATGCCGCCTCCAAGTGTCTCCACATTTTTCCCTTCTACTACTGCAGCTGCCCCCTTCTCTATTTCTGGTCCTTCTCCCATAAGTCCAGCCTGGATCTCCCAAAGACCTGAGTCAGCAGAAAAGGAAAGTTCCCATCACACCGATGGACTTCTCCGTAATCCCGTCAAAAGGGGCAAAGAAGTAGAAGCCCATAACCCGCTTCTCTCAGAGTGCATCAGGGGAGAGAGTGATGGAGATTGCATACCCCAATCCTTTGAAGGATAAGAAGGATCTGTCTTCGACAGATTACATGGTGACTCAAGTCACGATGGGGACATCTTCAGCAAGCCTACAAGGAGAGGCCCTATCTGCTGTTGACGCCCTTTGCAAGAAACTCTAAGAAGAAAAGGAAGAGAAAAGGCTGCTAAAGGAGCAAAATAAGCATCTTCTCCGCGCCTTGCAGAAAATGGGCAGTGCACCTCCTACAACTGCCACCAAAACTCCTGAGCCTCTGAGCCAGGATAAGATCAATGAATATGCTAAAATCGGCAAAGGTGGCATGGCGAGTTTCCACTCCGGAGGAACCAAATCCTCAAAGAAAGTGAGGGAGTTATCACTAAGTTCACAGATTTGTACCAAAATATCAATCGAACAAATAGAGAACTCCAGGCGATAGCGGGACCCATCTCTCGAAGAGCTTGATCATGCCATGATGCAACATGATACCTTTTAGAAAATGCTCGATTGTTGATCGATGATCGGTCAAGTTTGGCATCTTTGGACACCCAAGAGCCCTCAATAAAATCCTTTCTACTCTGGATAATCGGGTGGATCAGCTGGAGTTCGTCTTGGAAAAGATCGACAAGGTAAAGGAGGTAGCCCTGGATGCAATGCATCAAATGGAACAGATTGTTCTCAGAATGTCTCCAGGGTTGCTCACTCCTTCTTTCACCTTAAGAAAGGTTGAAGAAACTATTTAGATCTTCAAGGAGATCGTTTCACAGGGACTGGGGCCAGAGGTCACGTTCGACGCCGAATCCATCAATAACCTGTTGGCGTGTCATGACTTCATCGGTAACCTGATAGAGGTAGAGAATGATTATTCCAAACTCCCGGAAAAGCTCATAGACGAGCGGGAGACCTACGAAGCTATCAGCGATAGACACAAGGATCCTTCCGAGGATCAACTTCAACCCATGATCAGTAAGTTCATGGAGTACCGTGCCCAGTTCCACATCTCGTCACCCGAGCAGCAAAAGCAGGATACCCCCTTCCAGCTGCGGGACGACGACGAATAGTTTCTTTCTTCCTAACTTTCTCTTTGTAAAATATCTAAGTCATGTTGACACAAATGATGACATCATCCATGTTGCACCATGGGATGATGTCATCCACCAAAGTTGTCAAAAGTCAACAAATGACTTTGTAATCTATTGTAAGATATTTTTGTAAATAGGTGGTTTGTTTGCTTTTGTCTTCTTTTCTTCTCTCCTTCTATATATACTTGAATACTTGTTGTATTCAAGAGGATGGATATCTTTTAGATGAAAAATAGAAGTGAGAAGAAGAGGCTTTGTACTTTTGTAACAGAAGAAGATATTAATGCAAATATTAAGACTTTGTGTTGAATATGTGTGTTATGAGCATCTGATCTTTCTTATGTTAGAAGTATGCGTTCATTCTGTTAAATCTATCTCTACTTTTTTGTCATTTATTCATCAGTATTGCTTTATTCGTTTATGCAAGTAAGTTTGGCTCCGTTTACTACCAATCCCAAAACATAAACCCTCGACCTTTCGCTTTGGAATTCATTTCTTTTCTTCCTTCGGATCTCGATCTTTCGCATCCTCCCTTTCATTCCTTTCTTTCCACAAATCGGAAACACTCCTACCGGGATGAGATCCCAAACCCCAAAGGTAGAATATTGTGAGACTTCCATGATTCTGTTGGTAGAATAGCAATAAACCGGTTTCGCTTTGTTGACTCAAAGAGGGCTATGCCCTGCACACCGTGCTGTTGGCTCATCTATCCAAAAATCTACCCAAACGACATATTTTCAAACCAACATAACAATATAATGGTCACAAGTGCAATGCATTAAGTGGTTCAACATCTGGTTTACCATTAAGGGAGGCCAGATAATAGGATTCCAACCCATACTTATGTGTGATAATGTATGGTCTAATCGATTGGGGCAAAATTTCCACGTTAGCTCCTTTCTAGAGTAGTAACATTTTGATTTTCTTTAAGGACGAGGTCACCAACATTAAATTTGCACTCTCTGAGGTACTTGTTTGAAGCACACTTGATGCATTCTTTATAAACATGATGATGCTCAAGAGCGAGAAGGAATCATTCGTCTAACAACTCGAGTTGTGTTAGATGCTCCTAGACAATAATCTTCATTAGAAATGAAGTCACGAAGAGATATACGCAAGGATGGAATTTGAAATTCAAGGGGAAGAATGAATTCAAATCCATAAACAAGAGAAAAGGGCGTAGCACCCATGGAAGTATGAATGCTAGTCCTGATAAGCCCAAAGAGCAAAAGGGAGATGAAGATTCCAATTACGACTGATTGATCAATAGTCTTGGCAAGAATGTTGTGAAGAGTTTTATTAGTCACTTCAGCTTGGCCGTTAGCTTGAGGATAGTATGGAGAAGAGAAGCTAAGTTTAATATTGAATGAGTCACAAAGCTTCTTGAGATCTTTGTTTTTAAAGGACTTTCTATTTTCCGTGATGATTTTATGAGGAACATTGAAGTGACAAATGATATGTTGATAGATGAAGTTAATAATTAGACTAGCTTTGGTTGAGGTGAGTGGAATTTCTTCCACCCACTTGGTGAAATACTCGGTTGCAATGATGATAAAGTGATGTTGTTGTGAAGATCGAGGATTGATGGTACCAATAAGATCAAGGCCCCACTGCGAGAAGGGCCAAAGGTCTTGAGTTGGCTGCAAAGATTAACTAGGAATGTGAAGAAGATTGGAATGATGTTGACACTTAACACATTTCTTGACATACTCACAAAGAATCGTGATTGAGATAAGGCCAATAATAACCAAGACGAAGAATGCGCTTAGTAATAGCTAAGCCACTAAAGTGTTCAACACAAATGTCATCATGGACTTCTTGGATAAAGCACGATAAGACTCATGAGATTTAAGGAATCAAAGGAGAATACCATCAAATCCATGCTTATAAAGGATGTCACCGAGAATGACATAGTGGTTAGCGTGTTGAATAAAATACCTCCTTCCATTCTTAGATAGATCGGAAGGAATGATGGATTTGGATAGATAATCAAATATTTGGGAATACCAAAGATCCAACGAACTGGACTTGACAAGATTAACATGAGGTAAGTCATGGAATGGTCGATCACTATGATGAATGACAACAGAAATTTTGGATTCCTCTATTGTCCATGGGATGAGAGTTGTAAGAGATGCCATCGTATTAGTGAAATGATTAGACAATTGAGGAATGACTTGGATAGTGTAAAATTGAAGGCCTCAAGGAGGAGAAGAATGATATCTCTATATTTATGAAGGGTGTCATTTTTACATTGATACTCACCCATAACTTGTTTGATGATAAGCTCATAATCCCCATAGATGTCAAGAATTTGCACACCTAGAATGACAAACAATTTCAAGACCCAAGATGAGGGCTTCGTATTCTACCATATTGTTTGTGCACTCAAATTTGAGTTTTTTTGTGAGGGGAATAGGTACATCCCCAGGAGGAAAGAGAACAATTCCGGTGCATCCCCCTTATGGAACTTAGAACCATCAAATAAGAGGGTCATCTTCATGATATCATACTCATAGTGGAAGTGATTGATGGATTCATTTGGAAACTGCTCATGAGGAAGATGCATACTAGGAAGAGGGGCCTTAGCTAATTGATCTACAATAGCTTGGCCCTTGATAGATTTTTGAGAGATGAACTCTAGGTCAAACTTGGTCATGAGCATGAGCCATCGAGTAATGCGATTGTTATGATAGGGTTCGAGAATGCATTGTTTTGAGAAGATGAAAGCTAGTGAGTTTTGTGATTGAAAAGATAGTGTCGAATCTTAGAAGTGGCAAAGAAGAGAGCATAATAAAAAAAATTAGATTCATTGTAGTGAGTCTCAGAGTCGTGGAGGGTGTTATTGATGTAATAAATGACCTACTCATGACCTTGGTCATCACGGTGTGCTGACATAGTCCCTAGAGCATGATTAGTAGCAAAGATATATAGATAAAAGGGATCCCCTAATATGGAGGTATAAGCACTAGTGGGGAAAAAAGATACTGCTTAAGATCATTAAAAGCCTTTTGGAAGTTATGGTCCCAATTGAAGTCTACATCTTTATGAAGAAGATGATGAAAGGCTTAACAACAATTTGAAAGTTGCGATATGAAACGACGGACTGATTGAAGTCAGCCTTGGAGACTGTGAAGTTGCTTAAGATTGGAAGGAGGAGGCATCTCAATAATGGCTTTGATTTTGGTGGGGTCAACTTCAATGCCCCTAATGGACACGATAAAGCCAAGGAGTTTTCCAGTTAGCACTCCAAATACACACTTGACTAGATTAAGATGAATAAAGAAACAAATGAGACGCTAAAAAGGACCTTGAGCAACAACAATATGATTGTGTCGATGTCTAGATTTACCCAAGAGATCGTTGATATAGTCCTTATAATCTTATGGATGAGATCATGAAAGATGTAAGTCACGATCCCGTTGATAAGTAGCTCGACATTTTTAGACCAAAAGGCATGACACGATAGCAAAAGGTCCCCCAAGGAGTGATGAAGGAGGTCTTATGTTGGTCTTCTGGTGTGATGAGAATATGATTATAACTAGAGAAACCATCCATAAGAGAAATCATCTCATGACCTATGATGAGATCCACAAGTTGATCGATGTTTGGAAGAGGGAAGTCATCTTTAGGGCAAGCAAGGTTCAAGTCTCGAAAGTCCATGCATATACGAAGCTTTCCAGTCACTTTTGTGATAGGGATGATGTTATAAACCCATTAGGGATAGTCAATGGGGATGATGAAGTTGGTGGAAAGGAGGCATTGTAACTCGTCTTTGATAAGGAGGGTAACTTGAGGGTGCATGCGGAAAAGCTTTTGCTTCACCGGCAGAGCATTAGGAAAGGTGACAATGTTGTGGATGATGATAGAAAGATTGATACCTAACATGTCATATTATGACCATGTGAAGGTCCTGACTATGACGAGAAAGGAACACGGTGAAAGACACAAGCTCTTACGGATTAATAGATTGACCTACTTTGAGGATGCGAGGCTCCTGAGGATTCCCGATATTGATGTCAATGGTGGATTTGTTAAGAAGAGTGGATGTGTCGGATGGCAAGGTCTTATGAAGATAAGAATATTATGCCCCCATGTGGGAAAGGATGGCGTCATCTTCAGTGCAATGGAGAATGTCAATGGTAGAAGAGTCCTCTTATATCATTTTCAGATGGCAAAGGGTAAGGGACCTAGTTTGATTCTCACATTGATAAGTGATCGGTCCCAAGGTGATGGTGGAGAATTAAAAAATAAAGTCAGAAGTGATATACATGGTGTCATCTGTATCCATGGCCTCATGGGATGAAGAAGGTGGAGAAGGCATGTTTGTAATCATCATGGATAGTAGGAGAGGATCAAAGTATTGCTCCTGATACCCTAGTTTAAAATTTTCTTGAGGTTTATGACATTGGTCAATGATAAGGTCACACTTGTCATTCTCATAACGTCCCATGAAAAATCCCTTCCATGCACAATGACGAAGATAGGTGTGGGCAAAGGATGGTTTTTCAAGGAAGTCATAATCTTCTTTGGTATAAGGTCGGTGTGGGAATGATCAATGATGTGAGAAGAAGTGGAATCAACACCACCATAGATGAGATATGTGCGAAGATGAGGTGGCAGAAAGGAAGGATTTCCCGACGTTGGGTTGATACATTAGAGCCTTGTCGGGTTTATCAAGACGATGAGGTATAGGGAGTGGGTTGAGCATGAGAAGACGATACTCCCCAACATAAGTTTGTCCATGAATTTGTCTAGGGAATCATCGTTAGGAAGCTTGAGATGAAGGGATAGATGAGTTAGTAGATGGTTGAGATGGGGTGTTCTTGGGAGGACATCGTTAGGTCGATAGGTCATGTTGCATGCTTGGAAGGGAGGAGCATCACTAGGAAGCATCAAAATCTTTCCCTCATGTTCATATTTGATGCAATGATGAAGTGTGGAGGGGACACAACGCATGGCATGAATCCAAGGTTGTCTAAGAAGAACATTGTATTGAAACTCCCCTTCTATGATATAGAATACTTCGTGGAGGATCTTTTCACCAATGCACATAAGAAGTAAAATCATTCCTAAGGTAGGAGCGATACCATCATTGAATGCACAGAGGACCGTGGGTGTTTGGGCGACAATGGATTTATGGATTTTGAGCTGATCGAAGGTATGTGATGGGATGATGTTGATACTTGCCCCATTATCAATCATGGATCGTCAAATGAAAGTATCATTGATTCTAACCATGATGAAAAGGGGAAGATCATGTCCTTAGGTGTGATATCCAGAATCTCAACATCGTTGAATGAGATGGCAGCAAAAGCCGCAAGCGCCCCTACAAGAGATGTAAAAGGTTGAGTCTCATCACTCAATGTTAGGATACACTTAAAGGATTTAGTGAGAGCATGTCTATGGTCTAGCGAGTTTTGGATAAGATAGTAAAGTGACATATTAACCGAGTCCTGATGAAGTTGTTTGACAATGCTTTGTTTAATCGGTCGAGGAGTGGCTAAGATAGAAACTTTAGGTTTTAATGATGATGATAGAGATGAAGTGGGCTTGCTAGAAGAAGAGGCGACAACAACCTTGGGTTTTGATGATGATATGGATGAGGTATACTCCTTAGGAGGAGGGATGGCGACAAAAGTCTTGGATTTTGGTTGGGTTGTTGGTTTAGAATCATATGGGATAGATTGAGTGGATATTCGAACAACATTGATGAATAAGGGGGACCATACTTGGAGGAATCATCACTTGGTGGTGAGATGGTCACAAAATTTTGTGATGAATGAAGAGACTTGTGCACTTTAATTAATGAAGTTGATGATGTGGATGTTGGAATGGATGTGGATAAGGAGATGAAAGGAGGGGATTGACTTACTTCAAAAAGAAGGTTATCTTCTGGATAATATTGTGGACAATGGTTTGGAGTGCTTTGCAATGTTCTATGTCATGTCCAAGGGTGTGGTGATAAGTGAAAATGAGGTTGGAGTCAAACCATGATGGCTTATTATCATGTGGATCGAAGGATTTGATAAGAGGAAGTGTGATGGCGGAAATTTGAAGTAAGTGTTGAAGGACCTTCGCATATGATTCAACCAAAGTATTAGGAGATACCTTATCTTTGTGAGAATTTTTGGATTTAGAAGAGGAAGTGGATGTGTGAGATGTTTTGGATGTTGAAGGTTGAGTCCTAGTATTTTGAGGTTTTGATGTCTTGGATTCAGTTTAGTGATGGTTGGTGTTCTAGAAGAAGAAGTGTTAGATGATTTTGGTTTGGGTTGATTGATTTATTGTGATGTTTTGGATGAAGGGGCTGGTCCTAGGAGAGATGGATGTGGTCCTAAGATAGATGATGTGACATTGGATTATTTGATCTTAGGTGGAGGAATGTCTATCTTTTTATGGGGATGTGAAAGAGACCTTTGAGGAAAGGTGCCAAGGGTCTTAGATTTTACTTGTGAAGAAGTACCCTTGGGAGGAATGACAACAATCTCAACTAGAGGATCCGAAGGTTGTGTGGTTGGTATTGGTGGAGGAAGTAATTTATGTTTGATGAGATCTAAGGAAGGTGAAGATTGGCTTAATGTGGGGATGTCTAATCTTGTGGATGATATAGGGACATCATTTGAAGTTATTACGAGTTGGAGTGATTTTAAAAATCTTCAAATGATGAGAATGATGTGGGAGGAGAAGATGGTGTAGATGTGGTCACAATAGTTGATGTGGTTGGTGTAGGTAAAAGTGAAGAAAGAGGAATTGGGATTGATTCTAAGGATGGTATAATAGGTAAGGGTGGAATAGATGTGGGTGGAGTAGTAGGTATGATCAAATCCGATGAAGTGGATGTGATAAGTGATGAAGTAGATATAGGTGTAGAATCAATGGTAGATGTCAATGTAGATGTAGGTATGATTAGTGTAGAGATGGGGATGAGTATTGGTGGAATTGTAGATATAGGGACAATGTCTAAAGAGGTGGATGTGATAGGTGGTGAAGGAGGTGGAGTTGTGGATGGGGTAGGATCTTGATCAAGAATATTGGTAGTGTTGATGGTGTTAATGGTATGAGCATTGGGTGGTTGAGATGTAGGAGGAGTGGTTTGATTTGTTAGCGCATGATTAGGAAATGGTTGTTTAAAAACATCAAGCGGTTGATTTGGAGGTGTGTTATGGTTATCCACAAAAAGGTCACCTTTGCAAATGAATTTTGGACAAGATCCTTGAAGTTTTGACACCTTTCTAAATCATTTCCACAAACTTGGTGGTATTTACAATAGTGGTCCTCATGGTACCACACGAGTTTGGGTCTTGATTCATCAAATGGTCAAATGGGGGAAGTGTGATGAGATGGACCACCATCAACTTATCAAATATTGAACTATATGACTCTCCAAGAGGAGTGTAGTTAGGTGTTGGTCTAGGAGCTCTTTGTTGAGGCCATGTGTTAGAGGTGGGTGTGGAAGAAGATTTAATAACCACGACATTGGTCGCACTCTTGGATTTGTCATTATGTATAGATGGCTTAGTAAAATCAATTTTTGGCTTATTTGATTTAATTTTAAGTTGTCCTTGCTCAAGGGCATGAGTCTCAAGTTTACGAGCCATAGTGAAGGCTTCTTCAAATGTTTGAAATGATTGGATTTGTAAGGTGGATGAGATATGCTTCGCACAAGAGCATGAGAATAATTCAAAAGCTTTTATCGTGGAAGGGAGAATGCGAGTTGATTTATGATTCCATACCATCATGCGACAAAGTCTATGATAGACTCGTTGTTGAATTTTTGAATGGTGTATAGATCTATAATGGTGATCTTGCATGCAATATTGATTTTAAAATGTCCTAAAGAGTTGCACAAGTTGAGTAAAAGACAACAATGAGTTTTGGGGGATGCCATTATACCAATCCAATGCGGGACCGCCAAGGACATTGGGAAATTACAAAGCATGAGGTCTTGGTCATGGGCAATGAGATAGCATGCATGCCTAAACAGATGAAGGTGTTGTTGGGGATCTTCCTTACTATTAAACTTGGCAAATTTTGAAGCTCTTAATGGGAAGGATAAGGTTTGATTGGGACCGATGAATGGATGGGCTTGTCGCAAGTTTGTTCATAAGATAATGTGACTTAGGGTCCAAGGTAGCGGCCTCAAGACTAGCCAACCTATTCATGAAGGCATGCATGGGGTCATGAGAGGTGAATGATTGTGGTTGCATGACATGAGAATTAGCAGATAAGGTTGTTGATGGACTTGTGGATGAGTAGGTGTTTGAGGAATTACTTGATGGGGGTGAATGTAGGTCATTGGTTGAGTTTGGATGGGTTGTTGTAATAGTTGATGTTGAGAAATGGGGATGTAATGTGATTTTGAGATTGGGTTGGTTGTTGAGGCATATGATGAGTGGGGATATGAATGTTGATGGGTTGAAATTGTTGAGGAGGTGGATTAGACACTATGTAATGAGAAGCACTCATAAGAGGAGGTTGGGAGGTGATGACATTTGCATGAATGTGGGATGTGATAGGTAAAGATTGATTATGTTGTTCAGATATGATGGGGACACTAGTGATGATAGTGGCAAAGAGGTGATAGGAATGGAAGTGGCAACAATTGTGTTGATTGGAGGTAGATTAGGAGGGATGGGTGTGATTAGTTGGGTGGTTTGATGAGGTGGAGGATTGGCTAGAAGAGGATGGATCAAGCTCATGTTGGGCGATAGCGAGCTCATTCATGGCTCGAGGGAAAAACACCGCAAGTTGTGAAGAGAGAACTTGGGTTGTTTGGGGTTGGAATGATAGCCATAGATTTGTTGGAGAGGTGGCCCATCAATAGGAAGTTGGGTTGAATTCCTAAGAAGGTAATCATGGAGGGATATGGGATTAGCATCGAGAAGCTCTTGGAACTCCACACTACCACGAGGGATAATGGGAGGCCCCAGAAGCTTCAACCGATGCAACGGATGGAGGAGTGGTCAGCCTAGATGGGATGGATTGATGATGTAAGAAAGGTTTGATTTCATCATCGGTGGTGGTTTGAACAAGAGGTCCTTGATGAGGCACATTGATGATCAAAGGTTGGGTGACCATGAAAGAGGTAACCATAGGCATGGATGAGCCAATGGCTATAGTGGAAGTTGATTGGGATGACATGATGGGATTTTTGGTGCAATTTTTTTTTCCATTTTCCTAGCTAAAGAGCATGTGATAATGAGGCATGAAACAAAACAATAAAATGATTATTACACTAATTAAGACAAACAAGTCAAGCATATCATGTTTTCTTTATCTTGATTAATTAAAGAATGTGAAAAAGAAAAGGGGAAATGGATAATGAAGGTACCTAAGAAATGGAAATCTAAGGTTGGTTTGGTATTTTTGGATGGGGATTCCTTGATATACCCAAAGGTACATGAGGCTGAATTTGTGTAGGATTTATAACGTGGCCAAAACACCGCGGTGACTTTCCTATTGGGTGATGAAATCCCAATCAGTTCCACCTAGTAGGGAATGTCTCGATGTGTGGATTAATGTGTGATTTTGGTTGTGTGTGATAGAATGTGAAATGCAACCAATTAAACCCCTACTTATACTAGATTTACAAGCAAGGATGCAAGAGGTTCTTTTTAATCCCAAAACCAAATGTGGAATTTCAATGAGAACAAACACACAAGGAAGGGAAAATGCGATGCAAAAAGGAGAAAATAAGACAAAAAGGAGAATACCTGGAGAGCATTTTTCCTTTTTATCTAATCTTCAAGATGAAGTAAAGTGAAAAAAAAAATCCAAACAATCCAAAAGCCCAATGTGAATAAGAAAAAACAAAGCCTCTACTTGCAATGTTAGTGGAAAACAGAAGAAACATGAAAAAAAAATGAAATGAAATGAAGTGAAAAAGACTCACCTAAAAGGGTGATCCCACTGGGCATGCCAAAATGTTGACCAAATTTTCTCTTTCCTATTCAGATTAGTGAAATAGATACTAAATAAAATAAAGCAACTCTAAAGATGCAAGGGTTTAAGGTACCTTGGAAGAAGATAGTGATAAAAGGATGGGCACAAAGTAGATTTCCTCACTACAAATCTAATGAACTTATGCAAAACAAATATAACTAAGAGGAAAATGGATTAGATTGTAGATGGGGGGTTGCCGATGAAGTCGGTTCCAAGAAGTGTTAACTTCCTTAGCGGATGCCAACCCTCATTTTTATAAAAGATGAAAAATTCGATAGTGAAGGACTGAATAACATGTAGAAACTGAAGCTAAACAGAGTTTGGAAATTACATAAATGGATAAAAATTACATATTTGATCTAAATTAATAATAAAGTAAATTTACTTGGTTGGGTCGACGGTGACCCAGGTTGCGAGAGGCCAAGTCGACGATGACCTGAGTGGATGGATCTGGACAACAAGCTAAAAATGCAGATATGGAAGGATCTGAGTGCAAATTAGATGATCACGAGAGGCCTATAAACTCGACAGACACCTACAGAGGAAGCTCTAAGATAGGGAAACAATAGTATATAAGAAAATGAAGATTTGGATGGATTGTATGGCTAACAGGATATGAATCGATGGTGATTTGGTGAGTTTGCGGTGACTATAGACAAGAAGAACAAATTTGGGTGATAGAGAAATAGAGTGACAGATCAAGAAGCTGGAAACAATAATAGAACAAGGAAACACACTAACGAGGCCCCGAAGGGCATAATAGGTGACGAACAGGGTTGGGTCGCGGCGACCTGGATAGTCCTAAACAAGGCCGAGGATGGATGGGTTGGATGGACAACTTGCAAACAAAATGACTGAGAAAGAAGAAGCTAGATCTAAAACTTTGATGGCATTTGGACTTGCAAAACATTAGTTTCTAAAAGATAGTGATAATGATAAGAAATGATAACATAAACCAACATAAGATCGAGATAAACTCCCAAAGTCTCCACAAGTGATGCAAATAAGCTCTAAGGGACTCTAAGAAGATTGTAGCAGCTGCAAGAAAGCTCAGACTCGAAGATAGGATCGCAAAAATGCAAGAGAATTATGTCATAGCTCCCTTTGGGGGAGAGGTAAATGTAGCCTTATTGGGTCGACATTAACCTTGGTGGGTCGTCACCAATTGTGGGGAACCATCCATTCACGCATGAAAATATGATCTAATCCAGAGATGGGGCTTTTATGGATTGGGATAAGTGATTTAAAGCATTTAGGAGGGTTAGGATTTCTAAAGAAGTGATATGGGTAAGTGGGGGATAAAAATGGATTAAATAAAAGCTAGAAAAAGCTTAGGGATTAGGAACTAGGGGGTTTAGGGGTGATAAAAAACCTAGAGAAGAATAATTAAGATTAATTAGATAATGAGATGAGGATTAGGGGATAATAGATGAAGATTAATAATAAATTAAAATGGATAGGATAATGGATGGGAAAGATGGGAATGTTAACATGAACATGAATTAATTAAGAAGGGTGGGTCTAGATAGGTGATCGTGGTAAAAGAAGTGAATGCATGAGACAAGGGTAGCGATCTTGAATTTCGGTGTCTCAAGTTTTACTAGTAAAATGCACTGCTTATGCTTATGTAATCAGAGTAATTTGGACTAAATAATGTAAGAAATCATATGGAGTTATAGTTTGAAATTTTCAATCCAACAATTAAAATATACCTTAGATTTTTTGATTTCCTATAATTACTTGAGCTTAACAATGAAAAGAACTTAGGGGAGCTATCTAGTGCTACAAAAAGTAGGCATTATAGTTGGGCTTCGAACCTGGTACATATTAGATTTTATCCCATGTTTTTTTGGCCCCTTTAACCAAAAATTTCACTTGCATGAATAATGCAAGTGAGACCGGAGCATAAACAACACATATTATTTAGGTAGTCACAATCTAATCCATAGAATAGGTGTGGGGAATGTGTGGGACATTCATGTAACATGAGCAACATGTGTGGGGCAAGCATTGTTTAATTCCCACCTTTTTCTATCTAGCTTTCCATTCCCATCTAATAATTTAATGCCAACCAATCCAAAACCTTAAATTCGTTAAAAATAAAATAAAAAATTTCAAAGCGAAAGACATAGTTCAAAGTTATTTGTAAAATTGATTCTATTTTATATTAAGTAGACGTATGTTACTCAATACTTATTCCATCATATCCCCCCGAAAGATTATCTCTTTATTTTCCCCTTGATATGGAAAATATTTTAATCAAACCTAATAAATAATTTCCTCTTTTGGAGAAGAGGTATATGAGTCCTTTCAACTTGTTTATCAATTTGATCTCATATTCATAGCTTGTGGATTTTTTTTTCCTATTTGTTGCAATGTGGATAATATCAGGGGTTAAAATTTGACGACCACCTCTAACTCACATTATGATGATGTGGGTACCACGAATGCATACCTTAAACCTCCCACTTTAAATAAGATTTCATCGACATGTGGTTTAGTGGGGGGTGGTGAAGGAGCTACTACAAATGCATCCTCTGCCTATGATAACAACATTGTTAATAGAATGTTCTCAACCTCTCCACCTTTCACCTTTAGGTATCTTGTATCATTTTGATTGAATTCCCCATCTACAACATCCCATGGAACTACTTGTGGTCATTCATTTGTATTCTTAGATGACATATCTATTACATGTTGCTCTATCTTTGTCCTTATTTGACATATCATTGTTTTCAAAGAGCATTTTTCGTCAATATCCATGCATTGTTCATATCGGCCAACACATTGAACTAGTCATGTATGACAACACATCAAGGTTTTAAGGCTTGCATTTATGCATATCTTCTAGGTAGGCTAGAGCCTACACCTCAATTCTTAATGTCCCCTTCGTTCCAATATATAAGGTGTATAATTAATAAATAATATTATAATTTATCAAATTTACATTTAAATATGATGATCAATGAAGGCCACATGGATGTTTTGAACATATCAAATGGTTGATTTTTAGCAAGGTGTAGGTATGACACTTATTTGATTAAGGAAAAGGAAATCAAACTCAAATTATAGTCACAACAAGGTCTTGCATGGGAAATACTTTCCCTTCTCCTTCATTGGTGCTCCCAATGTTGAGGTATCGCTCGGCGAGAACTACCTGGCCCAATTTTTTTCATGGTTAACAATTTTTTGTAAGGGTGAGAATTCCCCCACCACCTCTATATCATTACTTAATTCTCGCACAAGATAGTAATTGTATGCAATAACCTGGACCTCCTTTGAAATATCACTTTAACAAGAATTCCATCTCACTTATCATGTGCCTTCTAGTCTTCGGGCCTCATAAAATCAAGATCTCCTCCCATGTCCACCTTTAATCCCTCCGAGAATGTCACTTCTAAAATAGACACAACCAAATATACAAGTCATTACGGTGGATTTATGTTGTAATATAAAACTTATGGCTGATTATAGTGTTTACATTCCATTCACCTCATTTTATGATAATTGGAAATATAATGTTTGTCTTTTGAATATATGCTCTTCATTTCCCTTTGTTATGCCAATTGTTATATTGATGTGCGAAAATATTGACATTTGAGATAAACAATGACATAAATCTTACATTAAAATATGTATCAAGAGTCCAAACAACACATCCACTGTGTGTATCACTAAGTTCTTCATTTAAATCATAGTCAAGATGTATTGTGGGTGTAGACATAAAATCACGCACTTGGGTACATTCCTAGGTCTTAAAAGCATGTTAGCATTTACATGATTCCTAAGCAAGAAAACTAGGAGTTGAAAACTATCTTCGACCTCTTTTATCCGTTTCTTACTTTCTCTTTGGTTTTACACACCCTACAACCCAATCATAATTTTCTTGATTTATCTTTCATGGTTTCAAACGTTGGTGCCCAACTAGGAAAGTAGTGCTCAGCGCTCATCTCCCCTTTGGGTACCCCGACCCTTTCTTACTTTTCTCGCTCCTTTTGGGTCTCTTTTATATTTTGGGCATCTTTTTCACTTATGGGTTGGCCTTCCAGGTTGTCAATTACAAAATTCAAACAAGAGGATTACATAAACACATAGTTATGTTTTCAAAATAAGGGACCAAGTTTTAAGCATTACTATAACCACCTAAGCTTGCATTCAAAAGTCACCTAAAGCACTCCAAGGAATCTATATAACATCCATTTAAAGGAAAAGGACTGCATACTCTCCATACATAACATAGGAAGGGGAATTTTATTCTATTCCATCCACACATTTGCATTATTGAGAAAATTTAGCCTGTTATCTAGTGTATATTACACAAGGGCATCCTAGGGCACCATTATTACACACACTCACAAGAACTACATGGAGTCTCGAAATGTAGTGTAGCACTCGTTCTATCGGATTGTTCTACGAGGATTAATACGGAACCCTGTGCACATCAAACAAGGTTACACTTCCAATGGTGTTGTGAATGCTCCATGTAGGTAAAAGATTGAATCACAATATGAGAGTCACGTACGAGAAAGACATCGTGTGTATCGACATGTTCATAGATAAAAAAAAAAGAGGTACACATAGGAATGTTTTGTAACTCCTATGCATGACACGTGTACACAACCATAACTAACCCTATTGACCTATTCTCACTAAGTGAGATGACTAACCATATATGGTGGAAAGTTGTTGAATGACGATGAAACAAGTCATATACACCAACACCCCCTTCATCGAAGTTGAGGTAGAGGTCATGGAAATTCAGAACTGAAAGAGAACTCCCCTAGACAACTAAGAAAGATGTGTCAATGGGGCTCAAAAACTAAGCTTGATAAGGTACCCATGTAAAAACAACAATCTTTTTGGAAAATAAGAAGAGGAGAAGGGAAATGGGTCCCAGAACTAGGCCTAATAAGGTACCCATGTACAATAAGGATCTCAAGTAATGGAGGAAAAACTCCTAAGGGAAAACATCCATTTACAAGAGATAAAAGACACCCCTAAACAACCTAAGAAAGATGTGTCAAATGAGTCCCAAAACTAAAGGCCTAATAAGGTACTCGTCTACAAACTACAATCTTTCTAGAAGAAAAGAAGGGATGAAGAAATAATATCTAGCCTCCTAATATGAATGTGTCGAAGACTACCCTGTATCAAGTGTAGAAGAAGAATATCCCCGAAGTGACAAGGTGTGGTTCTTATCTAAGGAACGATGCTCCATATGTGAGGTGGAGTGCTAACTACTCCATGAAGGGATGGTGAATCTAAAGCAGAAATGAAGAAGGAAGGTGAAATATCCTGTAACTATATAGAAGAGTGCATGATGTCTGATGAGCTCTGAATCAAAGTACCCGCTCTATAAAAAGTTTGAACAGGACCAGAAGTAGGTGGATCAAGAAATAACTCCTCAATATGTGGTAGATGATAAGTGGATGGTGGAGGTGGGTCCCCATCACTATGGCAATCAACCAAGCTAGAAGAGAATTCATCATCATAAGTGAGCTCAGAAATATCATCAAGTCCAGGTGAATCTGATGAAGAATCTGAAGGAGGAACAAAGTGAGAAAAAGAGTAAAGTTGAGTGTGATGATCAACTGTACCAACTACAATAATATGTCATTGTGAAGCTCTCTAACATAAATAGAATCCAGAGTGAACTCAACCCACATGCCCTAACTAAGGTGAGTGATCTGATATACTGAAAGGAGATTAGTTGAAAGTGAAGGAACATTAAACACATTGTTGAAAGTTCCACCATTCACTTCAATAGACCCTCTCCCCAAAACCGGTGTAGAAGTTTCATCACCAAGTTAAATAGAAAGACATATGGCTCTAATGAAGTAAACTCAATTTCAAATGAGGCCATATGATGAGATGCACCCGAATCAATCACCCATGTAGGAGTAGGTGACACAAAAACAACTAAAGCTCTTACCTTTTTTCTTTCCTTAGTTGATTCTTTTTCTTTTCTTTTGCTTTCCCCTTTCCATTGTCTTTTCCTTAGAAATTTCATGAGTTGATGATGAAGATGGCTTGAGAGAATCGGGAACTCCTATGTTTTTATTCTCCATAATACTCGTGAGGAGGTCAATCTTCTTCTTCAAACATTTTTTTTCTTCATGCCTACCATTGTAGTACCCACATTTGATCCGTTCTTTAGGAGATTTAGAACTAGAAGAGGAAGTGGAAAAGTTTTATTTGGTGGTGGATTGGTCCTTTTTATTCTCATGATCCTTATTATTATGCTTCTTATCTTTGAAACACTTGGTTTTCATGACGAAAAATGAGAGCATGTGATTTTTAGATCTAAGAGTACCCATCTAAATTATCTTATCATGTTCTCTAGTCAAATCAAGTGACAAACTCATCAAAGGAGGGCATAGTACAACTTGCACCAAGTGCTCTTTTTGTAGCATGGAAGGTAGAGACGAAAAATTGAATAGTCTGGACCAAGTTTTGCAAGGACGGAAAGAATGAGTTGTGATTCCTTCTTGTCAATTCCACAAATTTTCAGTTGCAATCTAAGAGATAGTTTGGTGAAAAAATCTTCGAGAGTGTAAAAACTACAAGGGTTGAGACTAATCAACCCATTTTCTAGTTCATGCCCTTTCATTTCATCTCATTTAGTCAAAACACAAAATGAACACCCCCTGAATGCGACACTTTATTAGTAGTGTGTTGATTACACCCAAGTGTTTGTGTGATGTGAGACGGTTGGTCACTCCCCTTCTAATTAGTGAAATTTTGCACAAGCATGGAGACCACAATATGCCCAGTCATGCATAACAAAACAAGTGAACAAACACAAAAGTAAGCAAGAAGGGAAGGAATCTCTCTTCTTAGTAAGGTTGTGGAGGACGTGCTCACAAACCTACTGATTGAAGAAGATCGATTACAATACAAAGAAGGGGCTAAAAAAGAGTCCAAGAGGCTTTTAGGACGTAACAAAGGCTCCCAAAAGGCGGAAAAAAATGTTAGAGAAGCTACAACACACTCCAACAATGATTAGTAGCAAAAAATGCCCAATAACGCTAAAAATTGCACTTAAAAAAATGCCAATAAGCCTAATTGAGGATTAAATAGGGTTTAAAAAGTGACAATAATGTTAATTTTGAACGATAAAATTAAACTACTAATCTAAGATGAAAGAGATTATTTTAATTAATGAGCTAATTAAAATAAAAAGGTCCTAATTAGAGAGCCTAATAAACAATTAAACTCACTCTAAAGAGAATTTGATTCTAATTTTAAAAATTAATATTAAAAAAATAACTTAATACAAATTAAGACCAACAAAAATTGAAAACCCCTAGATAAAACTTAACACCTTACCTACTTTAAAATCCCACCCACTTAAAATAAGCACCTCACTTTATATAGTCAGACCCATATTAATCCATCACCCACTTATTAAACCCCACGAATATATAAAATCCCCACCTTTAATAACAAGACACTCATGAGTAAATGAAAAGGCTTTGAAATTAAAATGAGTGGGAAATAGACGAAGGGCCCAATCAACAAGGGAAGGGCTGGGTCTAGAACCCGATGAGGGATGTGGGGTAAGAGCCACGAGTCAACAATGGGTGGGAGAGTCGTTGAACAAGCTTGAGGTGCGAGAAACATTGGCGAAACAAGTAGGAGACCCGATTGAGGTAGAACGGGTTGAGTGGAGGTGAAATGATGACTCGGGGAAGGGTGGGCCATTACACACATGGCCAGAGCAGAGGACGAGTGGGAAGTGGCACCAAGTTCGAGACCTTGTGTGTAGGGGGAAGCGATCACCGATAGGGAAAAACCAAAATGACAAACACAAAACCACATGCGAGAGGCAACAAAAAAATGCCAAAATAGAGCTTGACATGATTTAGAGGCATGCAAGTTAAACAAGGAACTCCCACACAATGCGAGAAAAGGTGAATAACATAGCCAATGCATAGAGCATGAATGTAAAACGCACGAGATAAACCATGAATTAGCGAGGTCAAAGCGAGTGCACAAGGGCACACGTAAAACCAAAACAACCTTATTCAAATGCGAGAGGCTCGAGAAAAAAAAATGCGACCCACAAACCAAAAACATGGGTTCAACATAAGCAAACAAAGTCAATCCAAACAAACATAGGAAAATAACTCAATGAAAAACATGGACCGAGTTGAGGAGAGGGCTCATTGAGCCAACCCAACTTAAAACGTAATAAAAACCAACTCTCTAAGGACAAAAAGAATTTCCAGAGTGAGATGAAGTAGCTCAATGAGGAGCTCAAAATTGAGTTGAGAGGGCAAGAAGGGCTCGTAGGGAGCTAAGAGCTGGAATAGGTAAGGAAAGAGTATACAAAAGGTAAACTGGAAGGAGAGAAGCCGAAACAGGAAAAAAATCAGATTATATAAAAAAATCACTTCCAATTAAAAAATACTAATCTAAAACCAGAGATGCAAAAATGGAACCTACCTCTAGATATAACAGTCCCGCCAAAATTGGTTGTAACTAGCTAGATCGGCTAGAAAACCCATAAAGCTTGCACATACAAAACCAAAAACATACACAACTCCAAAAACTAGATGGTTAAACGTGTTAACAAAATTCCAAAAACTTGCACGAGAAGCACGAAAACCATAAAATGACGTAATAAAATTTGGAATCAAAACGAGCGCACATTTACCAAACTATCTCTCTAATACCATATCAGATTGTTCTACGAGGATCAATATGGAACCCCATGCACATCGAACAAGGTTGTAATTTCAATAGTTTCGTGAACGCTCCATGTAATAAGTAAGAGATTGAATCACAAAAGGAGAATTAAGTACAGAAAGACATCGGTGTGTTTGACATGCTCATAGATCAAAAATAAGAGGTACATATAGGAGTGTTGTGTAACTCATGTGCATGACACGTGTACACAACCCTAACTAACCCTATTGACCTATTCTAACTAAGTGAGATGACTAACCATCTATGTTGGACAAGTCATCGAATGACGATGAAAAAAGTCATATACACCAACACAGTCGTAAGTTCACTCCCAGGGAGACTATCGAGGTCAGTCCAACTCCCCATTCTACATCTTTCTTGGTTTGTGGGCTTGTGCATGTGAGCATCTCTTTTGTAGGTTACAAGTATCTTTGGCGATCCAAGAGTGACTATTAGGTGATCAATAGAGAATAATTGTGACACCCTAGTGACACAACAAAAAGTAAATCCAGAGGTTTTGTGCGGTCATGGGAACCCATATCCAGTCATAAGCACCCAAATGCCCTTGTCTTGCTACAAGTTCCTCTATCCGGCCTTTTCTATAGGCTCCAAAATTTACAGAGATCAATAATGACATTGCTTGCATTCTATTCATCACCCTCCTGCTCGAGATCACTTCGGGTTGCATGTAAATTAGATGTGTCTTCTTATCTCATGTTCTTGCTTAGGGTTTTATATTTTAAATCTTAGTTTGTTTGTATCATTTTTATATTTATTATTTATACATCAGTTACTCTACAATAATTAGATTTAACTAATTTAAATTAAATTAAATCATTTGGTGAACCCAATGTGAATCATACACTTGGATCCTCATTTTGCTTATTTTATCCAATCTTCTTTCATGGCTCCTAAAATCCCTCAAATGTCTTTGCATGACTTACTTCAAATACATCCATCTTGCAAAGTTATTCTCCAAAATCCCTAGACACTAAGTATCTCCCTCGAAATACGCCATTGTCTCAAGTAAGTGCCATTTTCGATCGTTTATCTGATGACTCTATCGGTCCTAATCCTCCATCTAATTAACCCATCATCGAGTCAATCCAAGCTTTACATTATTTATTTCAAGACAAAATTCAAGCTATGGAAACAATGATTACATCTCTTAAAGTTGAAATCCAACATCTCAAGGATGCTTCTCAAGCCCATGCTAGTTCTCCTTCTACATCTCATTCTACTTCTATGTCTTCTACATGTGCTCATATAAGTGAACCTCAAGTCTTATCGCTACCCACACCTCTCAAGTTTGATTCAAATGTTAAGTAACATGATATTCTTCCTGAGCTTCTCAATCACCAATTGATCAACTTTCCACCTACTCATTACTACCCTCCTTATCGGCTTGCAAAATACCAAGGTCTCCCATTTTGTAATTATCATCAAATTAATGGACATAATGACAATGATTGTTATGCTTTAAAACAAAGAATTGGCCACCTTAAGCATCATGGTTTCATTTCATTTCCTACACAAAATTCTACTGTAAGCTCATCTCCAATTGCTAAGCCCCACCTTTGGGTTCCCAAATTTGATCCATCTATGTCTAGTGAGCATCATTCCATCATTTCTAATGTTCCTCTTCTGGTAAGTCAAGTGTCGTATATCTAACCCAATGTAAAACCATATTCAAAAATATATATCCCATTATCTCCACTCTCCATTCTCCTACAATGTTACCACCTCCCACTAAGCAACCTCCTATAAAAATCAGTCCATCCCCTCCTCCTACTAAGGCAACTACATTGTTATCAAAATCCAAATAAGTTGTCACCATTCAAGATCCCTCTCCACCCTACTCCACTTTGCGCAGTGTCCAATTCTCTTTGTCAAGCAAACTAATCCTTACATTGATGGCCAGGACACATTTCAAACTCCACCACCATGACATGGTCCTTCTCATATCACCACATAGATCTTCATCACTTGCACACTTAGGGGCATTGCACTTCCCCCTAACACTATCGGTTGTCTTTAGCATTTACTACCACACTTCACGCTCCGCACTTCATGTCTAATCTTTCTAAGCACTCTCGCCCTTTGATACACACATTGTATTGTCATTACCCTATGACGCACTCTAGTTCCATGCTTTATACTCACTGTTGAGGGTATAAATATGAAATGAACCTCACCACATTCACTTTCCACGCTCTATGCTTTATGATCTATCTTTCTAGCACACATTCTCAAACCATTACCCTATGAATCACTCTAGTTCCACGGTTGCTCATGCTCAAGCGCTAGGGGTCTAAATCTGAAATGAACCTCACCACATTCACTTTTCATGCTCTATGTTTCATGATCTATCTTTCTAGCACACATTCTCAAACCATTACCCTATGATGCACTCTAGTTCCACGGTTCATACCTAACTACTTTGGGGTCTAAATCTGAAATGAACCTCGCCACATTCACTTTTCACGCTCTATGATTCATGATCTATCTTTCTAGCACACATTCTCAAACCATTACCTTATGACGCACTCTAGTTCCATGGTTCATACTCAACTACTGAGGTCTAAATCTGAAATGAACCTCACCACATTCACTTTCCATGCTCTATGTTTCATGGTCTATCTTTTAGCACACATTCTCAAACTATTACCCTATGACACACTCATGTTCTATGGTTCATTCTTGACTATTTAGGGATATTTTATAAATGAACCTCATCTCGTGTATTTCTGTTGGGGGCACACGCTTTGCCTTACCATCTCCACACATTGCATATCATTCCATCACACTCATACACCGCATTTACATATCTTGGTTGCACTTACTCTTGCTTGCTTATACTACTTACATGATGCACTTTGTTTACTATGCTAGTCATATACTCAATATGTCATTATCTTTCTATATACACACATGTGCGTTCACTTGGTCTTTTGGAGTGAATGCAGATCTATTCCAGATTTTCACATGTTACAATGGTGCTCGACATTGTATCCTTTGTCAATCCCATCGAGGATCCTAGGGGCATACACATTTCCTACTCTCACACATTACTGATGTTATTATTTCATCATTTACTACTTATACTTTCTAACACATTACTTTCCATTGATACATATATGCCTTGACATACTATTTATCTTTTAACATGTTAACAGTGCTTCGTGTGTAGCATTTTGTTGCGAGGACTATGCCACCATGGTTATACGATACACTTTGTTTGTCATTGTTTGTCATTGTATGACATTGTTTGCAGGCTATGCCCTAAGTCTTGTCTATTTATTGTATGCTTTTGGCCGCTTTGGCCCCGATTGTCTTGTGACATTGTGAGCGACGTCCGTGTATGAAACTTGTTTTTCGTTGTCCATTGTGTTTGCACACTTAATTAATTACATTGTCTTCTATTGCATGCTTGTTACTTTTTACTAACACACATTACTATCGACTTTGTTTGCATTTTCCTTTATCTCCTACAAGGATAAAGTACATCACAACATCAGGTCCTCTCCTCTGGGTTGCATTCTCTCCTACCGACGTCAAATGCACCCCAAATAAGGGGGCATACATTGGGTGAACAAATCTCCCTACAAGTGAGCTCGGAGTTACAATACAAAATTTCACAATACAAAAACAACATAGGTTATAGTCACAAAATCGGTGAAAATCGGACTTTGGTCGAAACACAACATAAACACTAGCGCACCACATAAGACGGAGTTTTCGGGCGCTTGTGTCCTCCCCTAGGTGTTAATGTCTTGGGGGAACATACAACCATCTTCTCGAGATCAACATAATTCACATAATCCTTCATAAAAGTTCTACGGTTATAAACAATTGTTCGATTCAACATGCATGAAATCTCCTACAATCCATTTCAATCGAACAATCACTATAATCGGAACCAATTCGGACAACATGAACAAATCGGGGACATACCATCTATAGTGGTGCTTATCGGGTAGAGTCATAGATGGAGAGTAACACTAGACCTCTCTCCCCAACACTTTCTCTTTGGCGCGAGATCACCCAAAAAATTGCATTTGGCATGAGATCACTAAAAACTCACACTTGGCGTGAGATTGCCCGAAACTCACTAGTGGTGTGAGATCGCCCAAAAAACTCGCTCTTCACAACATTTTAAAGACATTTTCTATCCTTTTACACTCTTTTACATCGGTACACATTTTCCTTTATTATTACTTTGACATACTTTTACATATTTATACACATTTTTCGATTTATCATATACATAACTTTGACTACTCTTTCGCTCTTCTTTTGCAGGTTTGTCCTTAATACGTAAAAAAAAGCAACCTACAACAAGTACAAACACAACAACAAGTATAATGCAACGCATACGCTTCATCCCTAGGGTCACTTTCATTTCCTAGTTTCCACGCTTCACTTGTCCACTTGGCATGCATTTTACTACACACTCTACATGGTTATCGGTACACATCTTCTATCTACTTTATGTTATCGAGTATTCACTCAACAACATAAAGTGGGGAAAATGTAGACACAAAATCACGCACTTGGGTACATTTCTAGGTCCTAAAAGCATGCTATCATTTACATGATTCCTAAGCAAGAAAACTAGTGGTTGAAAACTATCTTTGGCCTCTTTTCTCTGTTTCTTACTTTCTCTTTGATTTTGCACACCCTCTGCTTGGTCTAAATTTTACTAATTTATATTTCATGGCTTTAGATGCCGGTGCCCATCCGAACAACAACGCCCAGTGCTCCTGTTCCCTTTGGGGGCCCCTTACCCTTTCTTACTTTACTCGCTCCTTTTAGGTCTCTTTTATCTTTTGGGCATATTTTTCACTTATGGGTTAGCCTTCCGGTTATCAACTATGAAATTTAAAGAAGGGAATCATACAAATACATAGTTATGTTTTCAAAATGAGGGACCGCCTAAGATTGTATTTAAAAGGCACCTAAAGCATTTCAAGGCATCCATTTAGCATCCATTCGAGGGACGAGGATTGCATACTTTGCATACATAACATAGGAAGGGGAAGTTTATTCTACCTTATCCACACATTTGCATTATTGAGCAAATCTAGGTCATTATCTAGTGCATGTTACACAAGGGCATCTTATGGAACCGTTCTTACACACACTCACAAGAACTACATGGAGTCTGAGATGTAGTGCAACACTTGGTCATAAGTTCACTCTCGGGGTCACTCCGACTCCCCATTTGCATCTTTCTTTTAAGTTTTCATGTGGTTTGTGGGTTTGTGTAGGTGAACATCTCTTTTGCGGGTTATATGTATCTTTGGCGATCCAGAGTGACTATTAGGTGATCAAAAGAGAATAATTGTGACAACCTAATGACACAATGAAAAAAGATCCAAAGGTTTTGCATAGTCATGGGTGTCCATATCCGGTTATAAGCACCCGAAGCGCGCATGTCAACCTTGTTTGTGATATTATCTCATCTGCTTAGGGTTTCATATTTTAAATCTTAGTTTGCTTGTGTCGTTTCAGTATTTTATTATTTATACATAAATTACTCTGCAATACTTAGATTTGATTAATTAAAATTAAATTAAATTAGTGGGGCTTGCATCCACCACAACACAAAAAGGACCTATCACCTCCTTACCCCTACATCCCTCACGAGCTTCTTCAAATATATGTCTCCAAGTAGTTGCTTCTACCTTAAACCTTCACATAAAAACATTATTTTTCTTTTGTCGTCAACAATTTCTTCTTCTTTTAGATTGATAAATGATCTTCCTTCCTTTTCAAAATAACATTGCATTACACTCCCTTTTATATATTCACTCTTATAAACTAAAGAGTGTTTTCCTTCAAACACTTGACTCTCTTATCCTCATATGCACAAGAAACATTTGCTTCTTTTACTTTATTGGCATTTCCATTGCACCCCTTAGTGTGATTGCTAGTTACTTTGAAGGCATTCTTCAAATTAAAATAGATCCCATCTTTTGCCATTGTGACACCACCCATCCCATCTGTATCAATGACATATATTTGTTTATTCGGTCATTGTTACTTGTTAGTATTGTAATACGCATTCCGAGTACTAGATTGACTTGCACTATTTTGGTGATAAATTCCTAAACAAGTAGCCACTTTTTAAAATCTGTTTTAATTTTATATAGAGTACCTCCCTCGGTTGTACATTGTTCCGTGGAGGACAATTCCATTTCCTTGCACATTGTTTAGTGAGGCATTATAATATATTGTTTTTTTCAATGCAGGGGTTGATGATTTGAATAACAACTTCATATTATTAGAAAATGCATTGAAAAACATCATTCAACACCCATTATTTATTTTCCTCAACTTGCTTTAGATCCACTTGATCTTGTTGTTTGTCTAGGTCGTGGTGACATCTTCATTCATCATCTCCATCACCCATTAGATTCATGTTCTTTTTGTGAGATCAACACAAATTCATTATCGATTTTGTTATTCAAGTGGTCTTCTACTACATCATCTTTCCACTAAATATATTCCAATTTGGTAGGTCAATCTCACCTCGTGTAGGCCTCAATAGGCTTATCTGGACTATTGTCTCATACGATGTTTACTTGGTTATTGAAAGAATAAAACTCAAATCTTCTTCATAATTGTTCATCATTAAATATGTCCTTGTTCTATAAGCATGCATAATTATATATGACAGTGTGGAGGAAGTGGGAGGACTAGACACTTTTAAAATTAGAATACTCTTGCCACATGTCAACCTTGGGAAATGGCGAAACTAGGGAGACTTAACAAACTCTATGATATTGCATTTAAGTTACCAAAGGTTTGATTTGGGTTTAAAAATTTTGATCGGTAAATAAAATATACATGTCACTCATATAACCAATTTGGCTGGAGGGCTCAATTATCGATGATTGTTCATGCATTCTCTATTTCTTGTAATTACTCGAGCTTAAAACTAAAAAGGAGGACTATAAAGTGCTACAAGAAACAAACATTATGGTTGGGTTTTGACCCTATAACCTATTGCATTTTCCCCATTTTTTATTTTTCACCGCTTCAAGAGAAAATTGCACTCATACGAATAATGTGAAGCGAGATTGAGATGATAAAGGGGAGCAAAAATAACATATAGTATTTGGATAGAAACAATTTGAGTCTGGAATAGGTATGGGTCATGCAAGTATTTAATCCTCAACTTTTTATTTCTACCTTTCCATTTATGTCTTTGTCTTGTTTAACAAATTAGATACCATCTAATTGAAAACCTCAATACCATGAAAAATAATATAGTAAAATAACAAATCCCATTTTATGGTGGTTAGTGTGCTAATGCCGTTACACATTCCCTATTGTGTGTGTCGAGGACGATTGTCCTCCCTAACAATCAAAGAATAGAAAATCCCCCCCACAAACAAAGGATGTGGATGTCATTTGTGAATGAGGAACAACATTTTCTATATTCGGATTTGTGGGACAATATTGTCAAAGTGTGGAAGGTGTCATATTTCAAATATGTGTAGTCCATTCAAGCTCACCACAAAGTTGTCAATTCTGTGATCGTCGAGCCCATTGGTTTACTTTTCACGAGTTTAACCAACTGTATGATTCTGATATGGAGGAGGCTCAAGACCACCCAATACCATGTTCTCACTTTCCTTCATCAATGGGGCAAATATTCATACATTTTAATTAGAAAACATTATTTTGCTTCATGTTGGAGTTACTTCCATTAAAGAGGCTACATCTCATCCACGTTGGTGGTGATGATTATGCGGTTTGGTTTATCCTTCGTATTGGATGCATGAACACAATACAAAGAAGTTTTAATTCTTCAATTTGTTTAAAAAGAAATTGGGCATCTTGATCTTATGGAAATATTTTTGTCATTTGATAAGATAATAATGTCGATTATTAGAAACAATACACTTTTTTTTTGTTGCTTTTTAAAAATCTTTAATGTTTGCATATTTTAAACCGCATGTCATGGAAAATTGTCTTTGTTTAGTTCACCAACATCACTACATGCTCCCTCCTCTCCGAGATAATCAAAGCATATGGTTTGGGCACACTTGATTTCACATTACGAATAGAAAACTTGAGCAAGGAATCGTAGTATCTTGATGATGATAGATGATGATGATGATGATGATGATGATGATGAACCTCTCAATGTCACATTTTTAGACCGCTCCCACTAAGACAAGAGATGAATGCTTCAACGTTTCCTTTTTCAATTCAATTTAGTGATGGGCATCTTTGACATGACATCTCCCCCCTAATCATGACTGCACCATCACGAAGAAATTAATAAATCTCAAACGAGTACATATCATAGCGATTAATAAACTAGACTATAATCTTCAAACCCATCGATTGAATTATAATCTTCAAACCGATCAACCGAAATATAATCTTAAACCAATATGCCAAATTGTAATCTTCAAACTGAAGCGTACCTTATTACTGACCTTGAATGAGCTAGAGCATCAAAGGATGATCGTTGAACACACACAATTTATCTCTTCTCCTTCGCGATGCCTCAAACATTAATTACGCCAATGTGTGTTTCAAACGAGTCACAGGTTGTTGTGTCTAACACGTGTTGGGGAAATGGATAATCAAGTTAGGGAAATATTTGGTCAAGGTTTCGTGTTAGTGACCATTGATGGACGACATCATTTGGACCGTTGATCGGGAAACCCTAATCTCTACCCTAACAACTAAAGAGAAACTTGAGTCATGAAATGTGCATGAAATTGTTGTGATGCCAAGTCCACTCCATATATCCTTATCTATAAAAGCGTAACGTGAGATGCGCAAACGAGTTCCCCTTACATTGATGTGTGTTTTAATTGCCTAAAAATCACTAGCTGACATTGCAAACAACAATTAATGACATTGAGAATATTGATCTACCATCCCTTAGTTATGAGATATCTCTAAAGTACGTTGCCTCAACAACTTGCACACCAAACCCCCTTTCTCCTTCAAATAATCGACAAAAATGGTACATGGTCGTAAGAAAGAAGAGTTTTGCATTGGTCCCCCTCAACGTATTCCCTACCCCTAGACTTCACCTTTGTCAAACTTGTTCGTCATCACCTCTCTTCCTCCTAACTAGTATGTTTTACTTCAATTTTAACTTTTTCGACACAATCTCCATTGCACTATTTACACGCCATTGATAGCACTTAACCCAAATCAATTGTCCCCAAAATTACTATCATACCCGTGTTTTATCGAAAGCGATGTATAAGCCGGAGTAAAGGTCATTTCTGAGCGGCGAACCTCTCGACCTAAATTTACCAAAGCCGTATACGACCTTGAGGCTTAAACCCTTTCGGGGTTTATTTACTGAAACGAGCACGAGAGGCGCCGCTATTACTTGAGATAAACACATTCTGTAGCAGAAGCTCTGTGAATATCTTAACATGGATTCGTACAAACTAGCTAAATCTCTATTCTTTGGTAGGGATTCAAGATTTATTAATAGCCTCAACAAAATCCAGTAAGGGTTTACTATCTGTACACTTTTTTTTAGCTACCCAAATTTTGCTATCTTTGAAGTTTTGAAATACTGTAAATATGCCAACACCATCTAATCACCAGAACATCCCTATGCCAATGGCTCTTCCACAGGGCCAACCTCCAAGTCCTTTTCCTCATGGTTTCATAGGCCAGGGTATGGCTCAGGTTCAGCCCAACTCCATGTACCCTCACTTCGATCCCTCTTCCCAACAAATGCAAATGCAGTTGCAGTATCAAATGCGACAGATGCAGATGCAAGTTCATGGGTTTAACAGCTGCGTTGATCCATTTACTGCATCAGGTCATGCCCCCAACAGCCCCCTCCTCCTGGCAATGGGGTGACTCACAACTCCAGCCCAGTTCTGGCCCTCTTCCAAATGCCCATGTGTTTTTTCAATCTAATAACCTATCTAACCCACCCCACGGCCCAGGGCCCAATACTATTACCCACCTGGTTTTGCCTGCGAAGCCAATGCAGAATCCAGCTCCAGATCATGCTCCCAACAATCAGATGGTTGCATTGGGTATTCCAATTCCTGATTCAACTCTTAGAACTGGTCATTCGCCTCACTTTCCTACTCATTTACAGCCCAATTCACTGCAGAATCCAGCTTTGGATCCAGTCCCCAACAATCACATGGTTTCTTTGGGTATCCCTATGCCTAATCCAGGTCTTGGGCCTGGCCAATTGCCTCATTTGCATTCCTATTTTCAGCCCAATTCACCTCAGATGTCAAATAACAACAATATGGATGTTGCGACACAGCAATTTATTATGTCGCAACAACTAATGGCAGCGGCAGCAGCAGTGATGCAAAATCCTGCTTTAGTGCAAGCTTTTTCTTGTTTGCAAGGCTTTCAGAATTGTTTTCCCAGTGCACCAGTGCCTCCATTGCAAACCAATAATCGTCAAACTATGTTACCCCAGTGTTCAAGTCCCACCTTACAGACTCATACTAGTTCGTTGCCATGTTCAGTGCCTCCCATGCCTTCCCATCCTCCTCCCCGGAATCTTATGATGCCTATAACAAACACTCAGTTAAGCAATGGAGTTAGCTCAAATAAACAACCTTCTTATCCTCAACCCAACAACAATATTGGAACTGCTGAACATGCTCATAGTCAAGCTCAGGTACCTAGTCAACAATTTTCTTCACACCACACACAACCTGCAACCCATTTCACCTCAGCGCCTTTACCTTCTGGTCAGCGTCCTCTTTTGCCTAATCCAGTCTTTCCTCCTTCCCTTGAACAATCGGCTCAAGCTTTTGCTCCTGGACCTTACATGGGTCAAAATATTGCAGAAATGCAGCAGATGGCTCCAGCACATTTAGCAGGCAATATACCATTCCAGGTCAGTGCGCATCAGGAGTATCAACAGCTTCAGCAAGCCCAGCATATAATGCAGCCTGGGAAACTTCAAAGATCAAAGGTGATCTCGAATTTTCCCCATGGCTTTTATTTTTTAATATTTTTGGTATGGTCTTTTATGGTAAAGATTTGATGCATGGCTCTTTTTCTATCCTTCATCATAGTCTAAATTGCACATTAATACAGCTAGGTGCATATATATATATATATATATATATATATATACGCTCATATATAATCGTTGTTTTATTTCGGAGAAAATTCTAGACCATAAGAATTCTTATAATTCCCTGCCTTTAATGTCCATGTGAAATAATATATGTCACAAGATACATTGAACTATATGGTAAAAGCTAGTACTTTGCGAACTTTATCCTCTTAAACATGAACTCGATCTTTGTCCACAAGTTTTTCTTGGAAAGTTTTTAACATGCTTTTGCATTATTTTATAAATATGTTTATATATACATACACCGACTGAAAGCAGAGGACAAAGAGCTATCTCCAATCTTCCCTCTGACATGTTTATGCATTTTTAAAGAAAATTACAATGTTTATAAAATTATTTTCTTCAAACTTAAAGACATTTTTTTCGAACTTTATCCATTGGCGAACTTGAACGGAACTTTATCCTCGTCGAATATGAACCGCGACTCGAGTCCGTGAGTTAGGGAATAATATTTTCATAATCTATCCATCCAGACAAATATGCAAAATGCTGCAATTTGTGATTGAACAATACCTTAAGAAAACCAGTTCCAAGGTAAATTACTGATCTGGCTAAAGAAGTGGAAACAAGTGAGCTAATAATCACTTCTTAATGCATGAAAGAGGTCTTAAATTCAGTTTGCATATTCATCAAGAGCCATCTAATAAACCATGCAAATCAGCCAAAGAATTTTTCCACTACATATTTGACAAAAGGAGCAACACATAGCTGTCAATTTACACATTTTAAGAAGAATTAAATGGAAAAACTTTCCACATGCAAAAGTTAGGTAAGCACGCTTCAAGTACAGCCCTGAAGGTACCATTCATGCATCATAAAATCAGCTCTCAGAATCAATCAATAAGCCTGGGGAAAAGTCTAAGATGCAGCCACTGAAACAGAATTTGATGGGTTTACTTTTTATATTCTCTAACCTTAACATGACCTTAATCAACGACGATAAATCAATCTCAGTGTCCTTTTTCTTTCCACTCAAGAAGTGAAACATGCAGCTTAGAGCTATATATCAAATTTCTGCACATAAGAAAATGATTATCTATCTACTCAAAAAGGAAAGCATACAGCCTGTAATTATGATTATGATTTTTGGGCTTGAGGGAATGACTCAATGAGACACTGTCAACAGGAAATATTCATTAACCATTTTAAATTTACACAACTCAGCTTTCAATATGACAAGAACATGAGGGGAAAAGCCATAGGCTTCTCTACAAGCATCTAAGGAAATATATACATTTTTTGTTTTCATGACAGATTGAAGCAGGAAAAAGTCATAAGGGTATCATCTTGTTGGTGCTCATTTTGAGCTTGTATTTAAAACTTGATGGGCTCTCCTAAAATTTTTGTTGATTGTCATTTTAAGGGATTGCTTTGCATAAATTCGATGACCCTCAGAAAATTTCTTCCTTTGGCCCTCATTTCAAAATCAAAATGAACCCGTATTGAGTAAAAATTACCATATTTTTATGTACTAACTCTTTGGAACAATCTCTGAAATGATAATGGTCTAAATGGTTCAAAAAGCATGCAGTTTGAAGCTCACAGTGAAGGTCATGGACGTATGATCCTTCAGAAATGGGCCTTTTTCCTCCTCTGCAAAGTTACAGTTGATGCATAAGTGCAAAGTGTAAATTTCTCTACGGCACTGACAAGGGGGAATATTCAAGGAATAATCACGCTTGCGGGGCTCTTACGCTAATATGCAACTCATAAATAACATTTCATGATGTTAATATATTCCCCATGCCCGAAAGATGGGAGTTTCCGGGTCTTTAACGTGCTACCGGGCTTACATAGAAAGTATGCAACCCGGTTAACACTTGTAAATTGCAAGTAAGACCTTGCGGCTCGATGAAAAGAATATTCGAGGGAATGTTGAGAAAGAGGGCCTTTTTAATTGTATAGCAAATTGTCGTATAAAACTACATGATGTTGTTGCATCCCGCTTCTCTACATATGACAAACAAAGCATGTGGTGAGTGGCGGGTGTTCGGGAAAAGGTTGCAGTGACTAATTAATATTATTGCCATTGCATTCAGGCACAATGTTCCCGTTCCCGAATCCCATGAGAAAGGTATTTTATATATGAATGAATAATGGCTCCAACGACTTGAAATATAAATAAAGGAAGAGTAATAATTGGCCAAGTGGATTTTGTGCCATTAATGCAGCCATAGGGCATTTATATAATTCAAAGAGGTAATGTGGAATAGCAAGCCCTCGGGGCGAATTTTAGAAGTAGAATTACGGTGCGAAGGATTTGAGCGAGTTGGGAACATCCTTTTACATCTGGGTTGAGGAATTGAGCGTTGAAAACAAGTGTCTCTGTTCGATAATTCTTTGAGTTGTGCATACATTTTGCGATTGGTAGTTGGTCATTGAGAGATAAGAATCCTTTGGAAAGGGTTCGAAATTTCATTTGCCCTCCGGTTATTGAATCCTCTATAAAAGCAAGATGAAGACCATCCCAAATCCCACACCAATGACTTCTTGTGTAACATCCTGCTTTGATTCAATAATGGATACAAATTTATGCGGGGTAGATTTAGCAGAGTTTACTTTAAGATTGGAAGCCCCAAACAGGAACAACACAATGAAGCTAATTGACTAAAGTGGACTTGCTTTAGTTGCTTCTTTTCCCCCTTCGGCACTATATCCTAAACTAGTTTGGACATGCGCAGAAACTATAATCCTGCAACTCGGGAGGTTAGGGATGGAAGTGGTGCATTGGTTTTATCTTTGGTAGTTGCATCAATTGATAAAATGTTAGGGCTCCTAGATTTAACCCATGTGGCTAACATAAGTGTCAAAGAAGGAGAAGAATATTGGGCCCAAAATTCTGGTGAATTATTGAAAATTGTAAATGAAAAGTGGTTATTAAAACCTAAGGCATCACTCACCCGATTCCCAAAGAAGGTAGCTCGAACAGAATTCAAGGAGGAATTTGGGGATTGTATAACATTACTAAGCCGCTTGGTTGGAAATGAATCTGCTCTGTTCTTTCAAGAATGGATGTGCATGTTCATCCTGCTTATATTGGTGCCACAAGTTCCCATCCATTGGGGGACTTAATCAGTAATTCTATCCATGACCAAATGATGCAAATAGGTGTTATAGCCAGGGGAGAATCTGCTGATGTCTTAGTATTTTACATGACCTCTTACTTGGTGTATGTCTACAACATCCACGGTATTTCGGGGTTAAGGTGTGAAAAGGATCCCAATATTCACAAAGTATATGAGATATACCCCCAGCGGAATTTGGCGAATTATGGAGCACAATTTAGAAGAGTGATTGATGCCTTTTTGCTCCTGTGATATGTTTGTTTTCCCCTACATGGTAGTATGAGAGAATGACTCCAGAAGCCAAGCGAGCCTAGTAGGATGGGGATGTCACTTCATCCAATTCCCAAAATTTTCTTACATCAGGGTAAGTGGTTTCATTGGACAAGAGGCCAAACACAGGTAAGAGGCCAAGCACATGGTCAAGCATTTAACACACGGAACCGAGAAGAAAAAGGCTAAAGAACAAACCCCTTCAAGTGGATTGATCCGAGGAGATTGATTGAAGAACGGAAGCTCTCAAATGATATTCCTCTTCTAAGACGTAAGAGGCCAAGAAATTTAACTCCGGTAGTACAAGAAGGCACTCCACAAGTTGGAGGTGAGAAAAATATAGTAGAAAAAGAAGCAATACAAGGAATTAGAATGTCCCCTATGCCACTAATTCCTCCTCACCTAGAGGATTTGCTAAAATTAGGGATAGGTGTAACATTGGCCCAAGCGGCCAAGTCTATAACTCAAGAACATGTTATTCCACAAGCTGGTAGTATTGTGATCCCAACACTTAAGGTAAGTCAAAAAGATGATTCTATTGAAAGAATAAGCCATGAAGAAGTTAGTATGGAAAAGGTAAAAGACTCTACCCCAATTGTAACACATGAACATCATAATGTGGAAAGGTGGAAGAAGCTTGAGAACAACCCATGGTGGAGCGAGGGATATGGGATTTGCGAGGCAAATGTTGAGCAACCCTGTGTCATGAAGAAAACTCCATTGATCAGATTAGGGGTTTTGAAGGAATGGAATTGACCGAGACAACAAAAGGAGAAGAGGCATGCACAAAAGTACTTGAAGCAATTACAGAAACAGTCTCCCCTGGTAGGAATGAAGAAAGGTCATCTTCCCTCACTGAAACAAATGAACAAGTTTTTGTACCTGTTGTAAGTGAAGAAACTACGGTGGCACAAACCCTTGAGGTAGGCATTGTACAAATCCAAGGGACACAAGTTCAACCTAGTGGTGAAATATCACAACTTGCGGTTGAAGAAAAGACAAGAGAAGTACAAGCGGTTGAAGTTGAAGCAATGGTTGTTGATACACAAATTATTCCTCATGTTTCTCAACATATGGTTACAACACCAATCACATACCCGACGAGGAGCTGCCTCTCAGGGATGGTTGGTGAATAAAGCACTCCTATCGCCGCATCTTTAGGTTCATCTAGGCCACCTAAGAAGGCCAAAACAATGTCTAGAACATTGATTGGTAATCAAGGAAAGAGATATCTAGAGGTAGCTACTCCACAAAATGAGGTTTTGAGGGAGAGGCAACTTTGTCGATTACAAGTTACTTGGATTCCTTGGGGAAACAATCCACCTAGGGTCTAAAACACGACCTCCGGTGGTTTTCCAGGATGTAGTGTAGAAAATTGATAAATACAAGGAAACTAAAGAGCAATTAAAAGAGAAGGTTGAGTCCCTGTCTAATATTGTGAAGAAATTTGACCAGTTGCCTTCAACTTCACAAGCACCTCCTCTCAAAATCACAGGCACTACTCGAAGAATGATGAAGATATTAATGCAGGAATGCTACCACTAAGAAGTGGAAGAGAAATTTTATTGAGAAGGGTAGCCAAGCTTTAACTAAAATTGTTGCATGCCACAACTATATCACCGAGCATATTGAGGACAACACTAAGAAGGTTGAAAGATTCCAAGAAGACTTGGACCGTTAGAGCGGATTCTACCCTAGATTGAAGCTATAAACACCATCAGTGAGGAAGTATTGGAGAAAGAAGGAATCATCCCCTCAGATGGAAAAGGAGAACACCTCTTATGTGAAGAAGCAATCAAACTAAGGATAGAAGTGCTAGAAAATGGTATACACATAGTCCTAGACACTAGGGAAAATGCACAAGAATATGTTGATAATATTGAGTCCCATATAGAGGAGATGCTTCCCATCCAAGGGAGATATACCCCGGAAACAAGTGCGGAAAGATTGGTTGAAATACTTAAAGAACACATTGCAGTAGGGATTGAAGCTCGAAGGTGTTTGACTACTCCTCCATCCAAAGGCTTATACACATGGAGAAATATGATGGAAAATTGACAAAGAGCATAGGGAAAAAGGGGGAAGTGTCAATAAAATGCATTGATGTCTTCTCCAAGCAGGAAGCAATTTTCGCTTCCATATAGGCCCGGATGAGGAATTTGTTTTAGACATTTTCAAGAAATATGATGCCTTCAAGGATAAGATGAAAGAACAAAAGGAAGCTGAAGTTGTTGAACTCGATCAAGCTTAGGCTTGTTCTCTATCTTTCTCTTTTCTTTCTCAGTTTTCCTTATTCTTTACTCTCCAGTTTTTGTATTTTCAAAATAGTAGAATGAAAATGATAATTCAAAGAATTGAGGATGAATTAGTTAAATTCAATCATGCATAAAATGCCATGCAAAATATGTATTATTTGTATATAAAAACAAAATGGGGATTCTATAGGCCCCTGACTTGCAAAATTTATAATACAATTTTTGATATACATGTATGAAAGATTTTTGCAGCTTGCATTACATAAGTTTATAACTACAAAATCCTCTCTAAAGGCGAGGAAGAGGAGCCAAAAGTTTCTTCTTTATGTGCTCAAACTCTTTACGGTCTTGAGCGCCAAAAACTTATTACACATCACCCACCAATCCTTGAGACATGCCTTTGGCCATGAGCTCTTTGATGCTCAATTTTGGGCCATCCAAAATTTTGATTAGTTTCATCTTTCTCTCAAAGAGAATGCCCACTCCATGAGATTGGCTCCACCAGTCAAATATGTTTTAGTACCATGATGAGAGCCAACCTTGGATGTTGATGCGGGATTTGGTGCATCAATTTGGATCGGCGGGGTTGTTCGACATTTTTCAAGGAAGGCGAAGATGTCACGAGAACTTTAGAAGGGGACTTTATAACAACTCTCTCAAGAATGACAATTCTTTTCTCCATCTCGAGCAAGCCGTCGAGACACTGAATCCGCATCCTTCGAGGCTCATTAACAAAGCGATGTAGCTTCAAATGTTGGAATTTCAAGTTCCATTACTTTTGGATTGAAGAATGCGGGAAATACGACTATGGATTTTCGGTAATAGAGGGCCTACAGTAGAGCCAAAATTGCTTCAACTTATTAGGTTGAACGTAATCTTCTGGGACGAAAAGATGATGGAACAAAATTTGAAACATGGAAAAGAAAGGGGTCATCCTAATGAGCTTTTGCATCAGGGCTAACCGCACAATCCGAGGAGTCAAAGGTCCACCGGCTCAGCTTGATCCTCAATTTTGAACAACATTATGATGAAAGCCTCATTTGGGCCTAAGAGATTAAAAATAGACTGTAAGGCTTCCGAAGAAAGTTCAGACAATTTGTCTCCCAACTCTAATGCTATCATTGCTTAAAATGAGTAACACTAGGTCTTTCACAGAATGGCTTCGATTGTGATATTAGAAGAAGCTTGTAAATCCATGAGAAGAAGCTGGGATTTTATAGAGTGTTAGATCTTGGAAAAGCTTCTGTAGAACGTCATGTTTAGATCAATTACAAAATCAGTGTGAATCTTTAGAACGGGCAAAAAAAGGGAAAAGCTGGGTGATGTTTATCAAAAAAGTGATCTTTGGGTTCGAGTGAAATTTCACATGAAGGGAATAAATCATTCGGGTAAAAATGTCACAGTCATCCGATTCTGATGAATGTTTTCCACAAAAGGCAAATAAAAAGGTTATGACAAAGGTGAAATGCTTTACGGTCACACATGGGGCAAATGTGATAAATTAGAAAAAAAGACAAGGGAATTTGATGACGCCAAAAAGAATATCTCATGTATGTCCACATATGCAACTGAAAACAGAATCAAGTTGATGGCTAACAGAAGAATCTTTGCTGTTGAAAGATATTTTCCTTCATTTTGGCAAAGTTGGAGTTCATTGCCGTGCCTACTAGGATTTCTTTCATGAACTTTTGGGAAGAAAATTGAAAATTCATCCATAACAAATTTTGTATAAATATGAGGGCTTGTCCTAGTATGAAGGGGGAATAGTTTTTGTTTGATAAGTTGAGAAAAATTGCTGTAAATTTGTATTTTCTTGTTTCTTTCAATGGAAAACATATGAACTTTGAATTTTGGACTCCTTGTGCCAAGGTGGTTGCACTGTATAGCCATTGGCAAGCATTGAAGACATTTAATCTGTCCCCTTGTCAAGGAATTGAGAATTTGAATGAAATGTGTTTGTTCATGATTTCAAGTATGTGTTTTTGGTATCTGTATGTTGAATAAAGATTAATGAATTATAACTTCTGCTCCAATCTCTGTGTTCATTGCATTTATATATAGTACACTAGATTAGTCCTTGGTTGTTGCATTTTTGTCACTAAATCAATATTGTCTTGTAGCATTTACTTTGCAATATTTGATATAGTTATAAAACCCTCATTGCAACCTTCTTGTTGAGTGGTTTTTGTCATCCTTAGAGTATCTTTGGCACATGAAAATAAACGCAATGAAGATTTTGTTAGAACTCTTGCATGAGATTTTGGCAATGAAGATTTTGTTGATTGAGTATCAATGAATGCAAATCTTTCGTAGAAGTATTACTTACTTTTCGATTCACTACATTCCAGAACAGTAGGCTGTCATTGCTGTTACTAATACATTGTTTCAGGGAATTGACCCATCATTTTCTCCCTTTTTTCCACAAAACAAACATATCTTACCACCCCCATCATTACCATAACTATAAGATTCATATACCATACTTGTGTTCTAATCCAATCATCCTTGATGAGAACATGTTCTCATCCAAATTCCCATAAAATGATGCATAAGAACCAAGTTCCACTGTCTTTAGTAACCTGTGTCTGAGATCCAAAGTATATGTAATATCCTGTGACAACTCTTGCGAGTAGATATTGCTTTCATGGCCATACTCAGCTCAGATTGACCTACCATTAACAAATTCAGAGGAATAAAGTGCAAAATGTCTTTCCTCTATTCAAGTTACATCATGGGTCCTCTCACCCTGGTCTAGGCTGGGACCAAAAGTAGTAGGATTAGGTCATCCCCTTTGTACGTGCCTCCTAATCATCCCAAAAGCCTAGTGCAGAAGAGAATGTCAAATACATCCCTGGCCACAAACAATATATCCAACTACATCTGTCATCCTCTAAGCCATCCCACCTGAGAAAGTGCTGTCAGGTCCCAGGGGGTGTAAAATTGGGAGCCAACACATCCATTGACAAAACCCATGAAAATGACAAGAAAGAGATGCATATTCAATTGAAAACTTCTAAACTGATAAAGAAGGGAATTGACTACAACCATCATCCATTTTTATGAAGTTGAGTAATGATAGTTTTCAAATATCCAACAAGCAGATGGGAAGAAATTTCCTACACTATTTTTCATACATTCAACTGTCCTTTGATCATCATTTTAATTATCCAATGTGAACTCTCTACTTCCAAATTTATAAGTTGCCAGAAAACAAGGTTTAATTACTCTGTCTTTATACATATATAATTACATTTATCATTGTGGTCTGGGACGACAGGTTGCATCACATTAACATGTCAGGTTGGTCAGCATGAAGAACTCATAAAAAATTCAATTATTTATTTTCCCGTTTTCTTGGGTCAAAAAGTAATGATGCCAGAAGGTAATATAATGATGTCAAGGTGATGTCACTAAGGCCTTCTCAATTCCATCCTTGTCTTGTTCATGCATTCAACTGTCCTTCGATTATCATTTTAACTAGCCAATGTGGGCTGTCTGCTTCCCAAATTTATAAGTTGGCATTAAACAAAGTCTAATTACTCATATTTATACATATTTTATTACATTTATCATTGCAATCTGGGCTGACAGGTTGCATCACCTCAACACTTCAGGTTGGTCAGCATGAAGAACTTGTAAAAATTTCAATTATTTATTTTCCTGTTTCTTGGGTCAAAAGTAATGATGCCAGGTGGTCATATAATGATATCATTAGGGCCTTCTCAGTTCCATCCTTGTCTTGTTTTTACATTCCGTTTAATACTAGAGTTATATTCTTGTCTTGTTCTTACGCTCCATTTAATACTAGCATCATATTAAAGTTGCAATTTATTGCTTGGCTCTTAATTATGGGCTTAGTATGCTTGTAACAGAAAGGACATGAGCTGCCATTGAGGAGTTACTGATGGAAAAATTGGATAGCCCTATCTGATAATTCAGAGGTTGTCTTGGAACCTCTCAACATTTCGTGACCGGTGGTATATTTCTGAGCCCATCAATAGCGTGCTGGCAATTTCTGAGGAGGGTGTAAGGATTCTGGAAAATAACTCATCCACTTTTAAATGTAAGAGCAAACTCTAGAGTCACAAAAAGAAGAGGAAGGCAAGCACAGAATGTGGAGTCTCACCAGCAGGGGAAGCTCTTTATAGACTTGGGTAGTTGACTTCATATTAATTCCATGCAATTAGGGAAATGACTGAAGCTGGGCATCATGAGGTTGTTAGTGCCTGTTTATTTTTGAAAGCTGCCTTGTGTGGAAGAGGTACCTTTTATATTTGTTTACAAGATAACAATGACATCTGTAAACAGGGCATTCTACAAGTATATCGTTACTTGAGACAAAACGTACATTTGATTCAGTAGGAAAGTCTTCTAAGTCGCTGTAAAGATAGTTATTAACTAATGAACAATCTCTTCTTCTAGCTTTTCACACCCTTAAAATATTCTCCTTTGAATTTGCTGAGATTCATGAATAGCTAATAGTCTTGCAGTCACCATCCTTTCATGCTATTCAATGAAATATTGCATTGGCATAAAAATATCTTTTCTAAAACTTACAAATTCTCGCGATTAACCTGCAGTTTTTCCCAACCCGAGTAATCATGCAACTACTTGCGAGGCGAGTAATGGGCTCTGACACGCGAGTAATCACTTCAGCTTACTTGCCATGACTCGCAAGTCTGAGCTTGTTACTTGGCTACAGGCAGAATAGAACCTCCTGTAGTGAAAAATGTTTTTTTAATACAGTCATGATTTTCTACTGCTTTTGCTCTGCTATGGCGATTTTTCCTAAGTAGCCGATACATTTTGGGTATGGATACTGAGCCATAATTTTGAGGGAGTCCACTCCAAACTTGTTAATACGGAATGCTTATTTAACTTAAGGTGTTGTTCTCAAGTTCTATGCCATAGAACACCCTTAAGAATGCTGTAACAAGGTGTATTTCAGCTCCTGACTGTTACCTTTCAGCATACAACTCCTTATGCAACCCTTCACATGCATTTCCCACATGCTACATACATTGCATACTACCCTTCTCATCCTAAACATGCTACTATTCCATACATGACTGCAATTCAATGTGCTTGTATGAAAGTGCAAATGAATGAGAGGTTTTTTCCCTTTTATGAACAAGTACTATGCTCATGATTGAGAATTCTTGAGCTCTCTTAAGTGTTGGATTAGCTGCAAAAACTGGAAACATGAAAACAATGAAAACAAACACAAGAAGGAAGAAAGATACACAAGAAGTTACCCTGGAGAAACTCAATCTGAGAAAACTCCAGCAAGAGTGAAGCCACGTTTCCTCATCTCCACTATGTTCTGCAATTTACAGGCTTCTTACCTTCATGTGCTTACAAGGAAACCGATCTCAATGGGATCGTACACTTGTAATGACCTTTGCAATGTTCGATGGAAGGCTTGCCACTTCAGCAAGAAAGCAAACTGAACTCAGCCATATCAGCTGTGTATTCTTCAGATCTGCTCTTCCCTTGACTGCACCCTCTTCACTTTCATGGAGTTGCCATGCACTCACTGTGCTTCCTCTGCTATCAATTGCACACATCTAATCCACTCTGATTGAATCCACAATGTGAATCCACATAGTCACTCAAGGAATGAATGAACAAGGAAGAACTGATTTAATCCATCAACAATCAATAAATCTGATGAATTCAATGCCTCCAATGAATGAGTGAAGAATCAAAATTCATGAATGAATTAATCTCTAAACCCCATGGGTTTATAAAGGCACCAAAACATAACCTCAAGCTCAAACAAGAAGCTTAAGAGTAAAAAAATGAAGCCAAACCGTCTTTTAGTCGTTTGAATTTTGTGTGCCTTTTTCGCTTGTAAAACTGCCGCTTTCGACAATACTGACGGTTTTTGTAGTTTAAACTCTATTTGCCTTTTTCGCTTGAAACCACTGCCTTTCGATAGTACTGGCAGTTGTGCTACTGCCACTAACAATTGCGCAATTGCCACTCTGCTTTGATTGGCAGTTTTGCAACCTTAAAAAGTCCTCCAACTTCCAAAGGCCATAACTTTTGCATACGAACTTGAAATCGGGTGCTGTTTTATCTGAAAGTGTGTATTTTTTCAAGAGGAACCCAAATATGTAATCAAAACATACATATGATGAAGTCCATACTCGGTAAAATCCTTTTAACAAGAAGTTGTTTGTTTTTCTCAAGACTTTGGCATGTTGCAAACCCTGTTTGATAGCTGATTGTCTCACTGACTAAATTGGATGATCTTCATGATCCATTTTTGATCATACGCCCCAAATTAGAGGCTTTTGGTCCCACAAAAGCTTAGAATGAAATATATGGATTATCTTCTCAAATGGGATACCAACCTTGTCATCCTCTTGGACTGCACTTTGTTCCTCTCTCACTTGGAGAGTGTTTACCCAAACTGAAACCACAAAATCAGGTTGAGAAAGAGTCTATGACTCCTTCCAATTTTTGCCAACTGACCTTGCACTCTTAGTGTCTTGGTCTTCCTCTTGGTTGATCCTCTTACCCCCTTCAATGCACATGCTTGTAGGATAAAGTGAAGATCTCCTTTAGGCGATATTGTTGAACATCCTCCTTGTTGTCAACATTCCCAACAAGTGAAGAAAATACATTGCATAATGTAAGTGGTGTTATAACAGGTCACCACTTTTACAAATTGCCCTTATCTTGGGTCTTACAATTCAACAAATGCAACATACATGGATTGCAAATACACAATTCCATTTACAACATTACCCTTCTTGGGTCTTGCAAATTTTGCATCAAAACAAATGCAAAATACATTGAAAGAAACATATTTCAATGAAGAAACATGGATGTCAAAGCACACATCCATCAAAACCAGCAGTCTTCTTGTGGAGTGCTACTCACCATGGACGCATCTCTCACCTTTTGATGTCTTGCCACTTCGCCTCTCTCCATGGAAGAACACTTCAGCTCATGAGCATGCTACAAGATGCCCAATACATCTTTACCAACTGCTGCCATACCCAAACATGATTTGGAGAACCTGCTGCAACCATCTGCTTTGTGTATACAACATGCTACAGACTTTGCTACAGCTATTACAGTTTGTTAAATGCATACCAAAACCAACATAGGCATGCTACAACAATTCTGATTACAAAAATCAGCTTATACCTCCATGCTAAAATCATGGTAAACATGCCAACTTACATTTGACATGAACATGAGAATGCTGAAAATGATGCAACCTCTTTGCAATGGGCTGCTCTATAGCCTTTCTCAATGAGTGAAATACCTCCACACTTGCTCATACACAACAAGGTAAGTTCCCTTCATGATTCTTTCAACAATGAAAACCGAAGAAGTACTTTGTAGGTGCTTATGTATGCATGCTACTAAAAATATGAGTTTTGCAACTATCGTCCTAAGGAATGATCTCTTACCATTTTTACCTCTTGGCCATTGTGATGGACGATTCTCTATGGGCTTCTTCCTCGTGATGGATTCAGCCTTAGATAATTGGGCTTCTTCCTCATGGGTTTTTGGTTCTTGAACAACAACTCCTTTATTTTCAACCTCTTGTTTCGGAGGTGCTTGAACAACTCCTTCATTTGCTACCTCTTGCTTTGGAGGTGCTTGAACAACTTCTTCATTTGCTACCTCTTGCTTTGGGGTGCTTGAAGAACTTTCTTTTGCTTGTAGATGCCTCTTCCTTCTTGGAGTGCCCTTTGCAATTCTTTGGGTGAAGTTGTGGATGGAGTTTCCAACATTTTTCATGCCAATGCCCACTCATGTTGCAATGAGTGTAATAGTTCTTGCCCATTCCTTGGACAACATGCCCTTCTCCACATTCTTATTTGGAGAGTGGTCTTTACAACTTGCATCCTTCCTTTTGAAGGGCATAGGCTTCTTTTGGATGGACCTTCTCTTCCAATACATGGCTACACAATGGTTATTCATTCCATAAAAAAAGAACATGGATGTTCATTCTAACAATTTTGTGTTACATGACCACTCTTTTGCATTTGTAGCAAACAATGGAAGATTTGTACTTTCCATACCTCTTGGGATGCCCTTGTGCAAGCATGATGAAGTGGTAGTGGTTTACCTCCTCCTTTGGAATGTTCACCTCTCTTTGGAGATGCTTTGCATTCTTCTTTGATGCCTTTCCCATGGGAAAGGCTGTCCCCTTCTTAGTCTCAGCTTACTTACACTCACATGGAATAACAATGTATCTCCTCCTTTGTGGAGTTGCTTTGCTGTCTTCTTCTTGGAGACTCTTCTTTGGCTCTTGGAGGTGGCTCAATAATACCTTCCTCTTCATGAGAGACCTGCCCATTCTTTAGAGAATCATACTCATTAGATTTGACAAAACAAATATTGCCATTACCTTGCATGGGCTGTTTTTGTAGAGCTAGTGGCTTGGGCTCTTTGACTTTGGAAGCTTTTCTTGCTTCAGTTGTCTTGGAGCATTCTCCAACTTCTTATTTGCCACTAACATATCCCAAACCTGTGTATTGAGGTCTTTCCTCAACCATTATGGGATTAGTCATTCCTTGGCCATTGATGCCAAGGCCCTTTCCATCATAACCCATCTTGGTTAGCAACTTGGAGCCAAAACCCTTAGTATGCTTCTCAAATTCACCAAAGGAAGCATCTATATCTTGATGGAAAGAAAGAGATACGGTGGAGTGTTTGCTTTGCATACCTCAGTCATGGTTTGTGCATCTTTGGTAGAGGATGGTCTCCTTTGCATGGTAGACTCTTCTCTCTCCTTCACTCTTTCACCATCATCTTGGAACTTTGCCAAAATCTCTTCCTTGGTTTGCAACTCAAGTTGCAACTCCTCAATGATGCCCATGAGAAATTCTCCATGGCTCATCAATCTATCTTGCAGCTCTTGATTCTCATCCTTCAAGTGCTGCCACATCTTTCTTAATTCAAAGTTTTCCTTTGAATTTGCTGGTTTGTGGCTTCAAGTCTTCAAGCCTTTCTTTCTTCAGAGCTTTGCCCATGGTACTTTTGCAACCAAAATCCTGCACTTTCTTGTCAACAAAACAACAAGGCAAAATATACAACACAATGTAGAAATGTGTTAGCAAACCCTTTCAAGGCAAAAAGAAAACCTGCTTTGATACCAACTGATCTGTAATTTGGAGGAGTCCATTCCAAACTCGTTAATATGGAATTCTTTTTAACTTAAAAGTGTTTCTTTCAAGTTCTATGCCATAGAACACCTTTAAGAATGTTGTAACAAGGTGTCTTCCAGCTCCTGATTGATACCTTTCAGCATGCAATGCCTTATACAACCCTTCACACGCATTTCCTACATGCTATATACATTGCATGCTACCCTTCTCATCCTAAACATACTTATATTCCATACATGACTGCAATTCAATGTGCATTTATGAAAGTGCAAATGAATGAGAGTTTTTTTCCCTTTTATGAACAAGTACTATGCTTTTGATTGAGGATAGTTGAGCTCTCCTCAAGTGTTGGATTGGCTGCAAAATTTGGAAACATGAAAACAACGGAAGCGAACACGATAGACACACACAAGAAGTTACCTCGAGAAACTCAATGTGAGAAAACTCCAGCAAGAGTGAAGCCATGCTTCCTCATCTCCACTATGTTCTGCAATTTACAAGCTTCTTGCCTTCATGGGCTTACAAGGAAACCAATCTCAAAGGGATCCTACACTTGTAATGACCTCTGCAATGTTCAATGAAAGATGCGCCTCTTCAGCAGGAAAGCAAACTTAACCTAGCCATATTAATCGTGTATTCTTCCGATTTGCTCTGCCCTTGACTGCATCCTCTCCACTTTCATGGAGTTGTCATACACTCACTGTGCTTCCTCAACTATCAATTGCACATATGTGATCCACTCTGATTGAATCCACTTATTCACTCAAGGAATGAATGAACATGGAAGAATTGATTTAACCATCAACAATCAATAAATCTGATGAATTCAATGCCTGCAATGAATGGGTGAAGAATCAAAATTCATGAATGAATTAATTTCCAAACCTCTGTGGTTTTATAAAGGCACTAAAACATAATCTCAAGCTCAAACAACAAGCCTAAGAGTTAAAAAAATGAAGCTAAACCGTCTCTCTATCGTTTGAACTTCGTGTGCCTTTTCTGCTTGTAAAACTGTCGCTTTCAACAACATGATGGTTGCAAAACTGACACAAAGTTACAAAACCGCCACTGGCACTTGCACAACTGCCACCATGCTTTTTCTGGCAGTTCTGGATTCTTAAAAAGTTCTCTAACTTCCAGAGGCCATAATTTTTGCATTCGGGTGCCTTATTTTGAAGTGTATTTTTCAAGAGGAACCCAAACATGTAATCAAAACATACATATGATGAAGTCCATACTTGGTAAAAGCCTTTTGAGAAGAATTTGTTTGTTTTTCTCAAGACTTTAGCATATGACAAACCCTTTTTGATGGCTGATTGTCTCACCGACTAAATTGGATGATCTTCATGGTCCATTTTTGAATCGGACATACAAATATGAAAAATCTGCTATGTGGATATGACGATTATCTTTTTCCTTGGATACGACTTTGGATACGGCAATACAAAACTATATAAAAAAATAAAAATATATAAATTCTAGCCTAACGAAAGGAATTAACCACAAACAAAATAACCTCAAAACACTTCTGATAATTTATATAATGCCAACTGAATTCCAAATGTCATGATAAATATTAAATTTAATTATTCCATCAAAATTATCATCATAACACATTGACTACTAAATGATGTAATTTGTTGATAACTACGACAATACTAATACGACGGCCTACATAGTTATTTAATTTAATTACAGCTGTCAAGGAACCAGGTCTCTTTTATATTCTCTCATGAAGAAGTGTGTTGGTTATGTGATCTAGCCAACCAAGAATTTGTTTAATATTTTTGATAGCAAGTTTTTTGTTGATTTAATGATTTTATATTGCACTCAATTAATAAATATTTCAATTTATTAGCTTAGTGAAGCAAAGCATGCTAGTGGAACACATGCACCTAATATGATTGTTGATCAGCACAACTCATGCCATTATTCAACAAACATATACGCCTTGCTTTTCTTCTTGCGGATAGGCTAAGAGGCACTTTAAATGATTTACTTTGTGAAATGATTAAACATTTTCTGGTATTATTCTTATTAAGAAAGGTCTTACATGACATTGTCCATGTTTAGGGCTTTTTAAAAATGATTTTTGTGAATTATAGTTTTACTTGGCATGCTTCTTGGCTCTAATGTGGTTAAAGGGTTGAAGTTAGGGTTAGGTTTGATGAATTTCAAGTTTCTTATGTATGTGGATGGCTGCTAAATGCCTACTTGCTTGCTAATACAATTGTTGATCGAGTTGAACTTTACTGTCTCTTAAATCCCATTTTTTGGTGACATGGGCACGTTACTATCACACTAGTAGTTCTCCCAATGTGAGGAACATCTATGTCAACTATAGACACAAGACTCATACTTGACAGACAAATTTTTGGCTTGGATCCAAATTCAGTGTTAAACCTCGGCAAAAAATCGCAAATTGGAAAAGTAGTTTAAAAAAGTCAATCGTAGGGAAAAATAAATATTAAATTAGGGTTACCAGATATGCCACCTCTATTGCTAGGGTTTGTGTATTTGCGTTCCAAATACAAATATGGGTACATCGCTGCTCGGATATGGTTCAGATACTGTATCCATCTGTATCTGGGTATGAACCTGTAATTGAGCTGTATCGGATACAATTGGATACAGTATGCAGGATAACTATAGCCATATCTGATTTAAAAGTTATAAAAATTAACAAAAACCCCTTCAAAAGACTAAAAATATGCAACAAACCCTGCAAATGATCTTCTATAATGCATTTTAGCAGCAATAATTGAGGACATGGAGGGGAGAGTGTTGATTCGCTCTTTTACTTTAAATTCTCACATTGTCTCTAATCAACCTACAATTCTTTTGATTTGTTTATTTTGGCCTAGTTTGCTTCTTTTCTTTCATTTTGTCTATATTCCATTGGCCTTCATAACCTCCAATTTTTTTATCCATTATCCAAATTCTTATTTATGAATTTGTTTATAATTTAAATTGATAATTATTATTAATATATATTTTTAATTTATAATCTAGGTTATTATAATATTCTAAATATTATATATGCAGTATCCAACTGTATTTGGGGAGTTAAAAACTAGCTGTATTCGTATCCACATCCGTATCTGTATCCATGCAACTTTGATTAAAATGCATTACATATCAAATCAATTTAAGTTACACTCAAACCTAATCAATTACATCTAGAATATACACATAGAAATAAGTAAATAACATGATATTGAATGTTTGAACAATTGAACTTGAAACTTAAGAGTTGCTTTTATATTCATAAAATTGTTTCTTTGTACACAAAATATGGATACAGAAATCGATGGTTATGGCATTGTTTACTGTTTTACATCTAAGAGATATAAAATGGCTAAAGTTGATTCCTAATTCATATTACTAGATAAACAGAGTAATCTGAACCTGAATTATGGTTTATTTGGTAAATTCTAAGGAGAGAATAGAACAATATGGCGATACAATGCACAATGGAAAAGTCCATACTGATTCAGCCTAAAGATAAAATGTACAGTGTGTGCAGGTGCCTGAAACTTACTCAAGAACATGTTGTTAAGTGTCTTGTTAAAAACCAGGAGTAGGGAGATCGCCTGGACATTGTTGTTAAAGGGAGACAGTACTGACGGATTATAGTGTTTGCCTGTAGACACTCTCTGCGGGAGTGGGCAAAAGGTTTGTAACCAGATGGGACTGTTTGCTTGTGTCTTTAATATGGTTTTGAGGTGTCCGAGCCCTACGATCTAATGTGACAAAGCTTGTGTGATCTTTCCTTTGTCTTTGCCCAAACAATGCACCAAAATACATATGCATGGTAAAATGTATTTGGAGCTATTGGACTGGATTGACCTCATCGCTGCCTTAATGTAGGTGAGTGCTGCACTACATACTGATACTCTCAAGGGGATGAAGCTGAATGTAGTTCTTCCTCTTCCTATGTGAATTTGCAATCTAGAATCTAGAAAAATATGCAATCTAGATGTGATTCTTTCTTTGAACCTTGAAACTTCGCTTAATGCAACTTTGACCCCCTTGCACTTAATTTTAGTTTAGTGGACTGCTCTAGGGCTGCTCTTTGAAGATTTGAGATGTGGCTATATCTTTAATGTTATGATTTCCAAGATGTGGGAGAGTGCCTTAGGTGAAGAGGTGTATAGGGTTAGAATGACCTATAGGGTCATTTGTATATAGGGATGCTCTTTGAAGATATGAGATATGTATAGACCTTTAATATTATGATTTCCAAGATGTGGGAGAGTGCCTTAGGTGATGAGAGGTGTTTAAGGTTAGAATGACCTATAGGGTCATTTGTATATAGAGGTGATTCTTCATTAATTTCTTGCTATAGCTGACCCATGAAACATGTCTAGGTTGATTGAATGAAATTGCCCACATTTGAAAAATAGCCGTTGGCCACTCCTAGACAACTTTGTGAGTAGAGGTCATAGGTTTGAAAATGTCTAAGGTTGCTGACATTGTCTAGAGGCAGAGAAATGATTTGTGAGTTGGAGAATGTTTGTGTAGGATTTCTAAGGTGTTCATGTATAGACTGAGCTGATTCTGAATAAGTATGACTAACTCATAGAAGTGCCTAAGATGGTGTATAAGAAAACGGATAGGAGAAACATGTGATAAAAAGTCAGATGTATGCCAGTTTGCCAAGTGTGTTAAAGAGTACCAAAATTGATGTTACCAAGTGTCAAAGACCAAGTTTAGGTGTTTTATTTCCCCCTTTCTAATCTAGTATTGAAAATGCGACATGGGTAAAAATGTACTTTTTGTCCCATGTGAAAATCTGTAAGCAAACATGTGTAGATTGATGTCTCATAATGGTAAATTGAAATACGCAAACTATAAAAATAAATTGAAATTGCAAATCTAAGAAAGAATACTCCTGATGATATTTGAACCAAATTGCCACTTGTTGAACTTGAATGGAAAATATCTTGAGGTGAATATGCCCCATAAGATGTAACTGTTGAATCAGAGAGTTAAGGAGTGTAAATGCCTTAATTGAAACTAAAAATGACCGTGTTAGAAGTCGAGTCACATAATTCTCAATTGCATTGCTCTCGATGTCTTAATAACCTAACTTGTAATGGAGCAAAGTGATCCAACCTTATTCTTTTCTTGGCCAAAGAATTGAAAAAGGTTTTGCATCGATAAGTTGAAGAGTGTAAATGCCCCAACTGAAACTAAAAATGGCCATGCAAGAAGTCGAAGTCGTGAAAGTCTCAACGACATTACTATATGTGTCTAAATAACCCAACTTTTACTGGAGAAATATGATCCACCCTTATTCTTTTCTTGGCCAAAGAATTGGGAAAGGGTTTGCAATGATAACAATATCTACCTGTGAGGTTTTGATGTAGACCTGTAAGAAAAGATGGATCATCCATTGGAAATGGAAATAGACCCAAAGTGTGCTTACATAGTACTGATGCTGACCATTGATCTCATACTTCATAATAGAATGTGCGCACCTGGTTAAAATCCATGCCTCTGATGCTGACCATCGATCTCATACTTCATAATAGAATGTGCACACATGGTTAAAATCCATGTCTGATGTGATCAACTTTTCTCTCAATATGAATGTGTCTACTCAAAATGTGATTACAATGTCTAAAGATAGATGAAATCCACGCCTCATGTGATCAAATGTGTTTTAAAATCATATAGAATGTCTAAATATGTGATCAGACGTGTTTCAAAATTATATACAATGTCCAAATATGTGATCGAATATCCCTCAATATCATGTGAAATTTCTTAATAAGCTCAATCTAACCCATTTGAACTATATAATTTGTCTATGAATGTGAAATGCTCTACCATATAGTTTGAATCTCTAGAACAAGCCCATTGTATGCCCCCTTTTGAATGAGGGATGAAGCCTGCAAATCACTCATCTCAATATGAATGTGTCTACTCAAAATGTGAATACAATGCCTAAAGATAGATGAAATCCATGCCTCATGTGATCAAATGTGTTTTAAAATCATATAGAATGTCTAAATATGTGATCAGACGTGTTTCAAAATTATATAGAATGTCCAAATATGTGATCAAATGTCCCTCAATATCATGTGAAATGTCTCAATAAGCTCAATCTGATCCATTTGAACTATATAATTTGTCTATGAATGTGAAATGCTCTACCATATACTTTGAATCTCTAGAACAAGCCCATTGTATGCCCCCTTTCGAATGAGGGATGGAGCCTGCAAATCACTCATCTTAGAAGAAAGAGTTGTGTGCATCGTGTTATATATAAAAAGATAAAGCGATGAGCTAATCATGGAAAACATGTGAGAACATGATAGTATATGTCATCATATAAAGATTTGATCATTGCAAGTACGTATGAAACATGTAATCCAAGGCATGAGCATTTATTTGTTAGTAACATATAAGATATAATTGTGAAAAATCAGCTAGAGATAGATGTGTCAACAAGATATATCAATGAAGCATGCGATAGTAAGTGTCCCAATAGATGCATGATATATATCATGGCAATGTCAGAAGTAGTCGATAACAAACAATGGATGTGTACATGATATAGATCACAATACCAAGCACATATCAAAATACTATATAAGTGCGTACAACTGTGCAATATCATAGTGAATGATTTGTAGGTATATATTATAATCAAGAACCACACAAGTAAGACTTGACATGATAACTAACACAACATATTGACAAGAGGATCCTCGACAAAGTGACACACAACATGACATAAGAAAGCATATGAACCGTAGTTACCATATTCGGCCGAACTAGGAAATTTTCAATTTGGATTGAACTTTTGGACCCACCAAACCAAACATGTCTGGTTCGGTCTGAGTGTTAGCAAAAAAACCGTATAATATAAATGAAAAGAAATTAATTTTTATTCGCGCCCATGATGGTATACATCTATTTTCTTTTTGTATGGCCATGGCCAGTTTGTTCAAGGATTTAGAGGTCAAGGAGGAGTGGATGCAAACAAGAAACACCTCTTTTTAGAGGCCCTTAAGGGCAGATTGGGGTGAGAAGAGGCCCATGGAGGCTGAGTAGGGCTTGAGAAAGGCCTTGAGCCTTGTAGAAGTGTGAAGGGCCTTGAGGCCAAATGGGCTTGGAGATGCCCTTGGGGCCTTGAAGGGGGCATGAAGCCTCCATATGCTTTCAAGCACACACCTACATACGCAAATCAATAACAAGACCAACAAAACAAACAATGTATACCTTGAAAATGGATCTAACACAAGTGGAATCCTTTTATACATGAGGTGAAGCCTTATGGGATTTTACTCTTAAATGAAACTAACTCTACACTAAAACTATGAAGCCTCCACCTCCATGGCAAGCTTTAGCTTGAGGGTCCATGGAGGCTTTGTTGGAGTTTGAGGGAGGAGGGACAAACCATGACCAAATTTTTCCCGCTTTGCCTCTCCTCCCAACCTTGCTCATGTTGCAAATGAGCCTCCAAATCTTAAGTTGACCTTTATGAGGCATTTGTATGGATTGGGGAAACTTTTAGTGTTTGTTAATTCAACGATTGTGATAGATCTTAATCTAAGAGTGGAGATTGTTTGCTTTACTTTTGGAGGAAAAGTCTTTTTAAACTTAAGTTACTTTTAAGGTGTTTTTAAGTTGACTCAATCATAATTATTAAGTTGTGTGCCTAATGTTTTCATGTTGAGTTACTTTTGTAGGGGTGTCACTTAAGTGACTCCTTGGTGTAACTTTATGATTTAAACTTTTTTGTATGCTGGCTTGAGCCAAGCTGTTTTTTTACTTATTTACCTAAGACTCTAGGACGGTGGGATGGGATTTGGGACGATGAAAAATGTCTAAATTTTGGGGACGGCGGGAGACAACTAATTAAAATAATATATAAATATTTAAAATATAAAAATAAAGTGACTAAACTATTAAAATAACTTGGAAGAGACTTAAATAAGCTGAAATAAAACCATTTGAGACTTAAATAAGCTGAAATAAAACCATTTGAGATTTAAATAAGCTAAAATCAGAAATATCAAATAAATTTAACTATCTATAATTTAATAAAACCATTTAAAACGAGACTTAAAAGTTAAATGAGCTGAAATAAAACCATTGTGATTGATCAATTGACAATATTTGATATTCATATCATTAATTTGGAATTTAAATACACCACCGAGTGTCAATATTACAAAAAGAAGAGGACATGTTACAACTCAAAAATCTGAATCAACACTTGAAACAACATCGATGAACTCTTTGTTGAAACTATCATCCTTATCCTCAATGGAGAACCTAATCAATTCCCATTGCACAGTAGTCCTCTTCTACCTACCTTGGCTCCTCGGGATCTACATCCCACCATAATATTGGGGTTTGCTTGATTGTCTTTGCGATCTATAAGACGCAAAACATTGTGTACAACTACAAGCTTCTCTGCTCTCGTAGAGGTAGAGGAACTAGAAACTTGGGAATGGAGGCAAATTGCAAGTGTTCGCAGTGGTCTTGGATGCCCATATCGTCGTCACCAACTCATTGACTTCTCCTATGCCAATGTTACTTTGCCCATCTTCCCTGAAGTTTTGTAGCCATTATGTTCAGTGAAGTTGAGCCACTCCAACATGATCTGTGAAGCCTCCTCTGGACTATACATTTTTGAGGGCCTTCATAAGGCCCTTCTTCACCTCCTTGTCATCCAAAGGGATAACTCTACCTGGCCTCTCCACATACCATTTTGGATTAAGTGCATATGCAACCATATGAAGTGGGGTGTTCAACTTCTCCCATCTATGTTGAATGATGGGCTGAATATGTTCATGGTAGAACTCCAGAGTGGGGTCCCTCACCCGAATAGTTGCCTTCATTTTCCCAAGCATGTTTGTCATGCACTCATATATCTCACCAAGATTGGGGCTATTAGAATCCCCATATTTGATGATGCTAAAAATAGGATATGCAATTGATTTGATGTATTTCACATCGGCCCAAAATGTCTCCCTCACCACCACTTCTTTCACCCTCTTTCCTTGCTCTGTCTTGGACTCATGCCACCTAGTCCAATCCCGTGTCATAATCATAACTTGCGGGAATCACGTAACTCAAATATCCTTTCCAACAAAATAAAATAGGATGTAGAAGTACGGTCCAACTTTGTAGGAGACAATGATATTGATGAGTGGTTGGCGTCTAATATTCGTCCGTCATCCATGATAATACCGCATCCATGTGACAACCACGACCTTCATCTCCTCCATTAATACATTATCCTCGAAATAGTTTCTATCCAAGATTGTTGTCTTAAGTTTGGTGGCTCCACGGGGCATATAACTTCCATTTGCTTTTGTTTCCTTGGCCATAACCTCCTTGTAATATGGAGAGCGAGCTACGAGGAATGGATCCTAGTAGCATTAAATTTTTTTCTCAATAGCATCATCGCCTCTTCTCTTGCCTTCGAATCAAACATATCTATAATTGGATTGAGGGCAGCCCCCATGATTTTTCTCCTGTGTGCTTTTTACTTCTATCATTCCAAAACTAGAACTAGCCAAAATATTCTTGCTAGTCGGAAGAGAGATCAAAGGGGTGTTAGCCTTAGTGCTAGTATCACGAACTTTTGGAATGTTGTTCGTGGTATTTCCATTATAAAGTCTCACCATCTCTGCTCTACGATCGGTGAAAGAGCTTTACAAACACTAATCCCCCTTCCCTGTAAGGTGCAACAAGTGTGCATCGGTCTTAATGATGCTGCCATGCCAAGTCTCGAACATATATTACACTTCCATAGTTTACTCCCCCTCTAGGCTTGGGGTTCGCAATTAGAGCAAATTGTTACAATGGTTTCTTTTTATCTAATGGTCCCATGTCGAATGTGGCCAACCTTTGAGAGGGAAATTGGTAGAACTACCAAGTGAACTATCGGTTGGCGTTGCCACTACATTTTGCCTTATTTCTTCACCCACCCAATAATGTCATCACCAACATTTCCACTATCTCAATCCTCTCCTCCTCGATTCATAATCATATCCAAAAGAACTTATTGTGATGATTGTTAGGGTTCGATGAATAAAAAACAACCATACCTATATGCGATGAATTAAAAAACAACCATAACTATATGTTATGATTAAAAAAAACAGCCATAACTATATGCGATGAATAAAAATATTAGCCATAACTATATGCACGATGATTGAAAAAACAACCATAACTATATGTAAAAATATTGAAAAACAATAATGAATCAAATTATCAATCAATTAAATATTTAATAGTTTAAAATTTAATTGTTTTAACCCTAACAAACCCTATGTAGTATGCATTTTGTAAAATCCTAAAAACTATAAACAAGATTACAATGTGAATGTAGATACAAAAACTTAAAAACAACAATTAAATAATACAAATACAAACTAAATTTTAAAAACTAGAGAGTATTATCAAGTATGTAAACAAATAAAATTATAAATACCTCTTGCTTGCTCTTGCTCTTGCTCTTTCTCTTGCAGTTGCCCTTCCTCTTCCTCTTGCTCTTGCAGTTGCTCTCCTCTTCTTCTCTTTGCTCAAGTGTGAATATTGAATGTGATATGGAATGAGGCCATAGAGTCATTTTATAACTTAGAGTGTCACTTTTAGGGTTAGGGTTGTGTTATTTTTTTCTTGTATGTCATTTTAAGTTTCCATAAATTAAATTTTGGCAAAAAAATATTTTAAAAAAAAGTAAATGCACAAATAAGGGCTTTCTTTATCGGGGGCGTCAAACGTCCCCAGGATGTTCCTCGACCGTCTTGAGGATGACCAACCATTTTGGAGTTTTCAAAACAAGGGGTATGTCCATGAAATGTCCCCTGATATTCAAGGTTGCCCGGGACGGCCAACCATTTTGGAGTTTTCAAAACAAGGGGATGTCCACAAGCGTCCCTTGATATTCAAGGTTGGTGGGGACATCCCAATTTTTTTTTTTCTCCCAATCGGAATTGTGGGAGGGATGTTTCCCGGTCGTCTCGGGGACATCCTGGACTTGCTGGTTGGGGGACGCATTCCCTGTAACATTGGTTTTTATAAAGTGAAATTGGAATTAGAAACCAAAGATTGCATATGATATATTTATTTATAATAAATTTGAATTTTTGAACTTTGCGTTTGTTTTTTATTATATATTTTACGTATATTTTATTTCTTAAATATGTATATATTACTTTTTCGAGCGAATTGTTTTTTTTTCTCAAAAATCTGAACTCTTGAACCTTCTAATCCTTCCGAATGAACCAAATTTCTCTCAAATATGTTAATTATGGTTTGAACAAGCAATGTAAATACCGATCATAGAATGATCGGTATAAGTACGCATCAACAATCGATTATGTAAACATCAATGTAATTATCATCAACAAGAAGTAATCATGGAGAAAGTAATGTTAGTATACATAAACGATCAATGTCTTCATTAAGTATAACAAAAAATAATATCCATTTAAGGTAAGATCTGAACAAGAGCAAAGCATGTGTAAATAGTCAATGTGGCTCAATATGATCAATGAACTAACATAAAATGATAGAACCTGAAAATGTGTTAAGATGCCCCGTTGCCCCAAATTTATAAAGGTGGCCCCTGGTTATGGTCAATGTCAAGCATTTCTATAACCATGTCCAAATGTAACTTGTATGTCCTACTTTTAACTCATGTATACCGTGAAGAACATGTGCTTAAAATGGATATGTAAATGATCATGTAATCTGATAAATGACGTCGAGTAACAATATGTATCATTAAAACAAACATTGCATAGGTTCTGGTTTTGTATTCTTGAATATCTTAGTAACAAGTAAGAATCAGTCATGCAAAAGCTAAGAGACGATCAACTAATCAAAGCCACAAAGTAAACAATGAAAACAAAGCCAAGAGGCACGCATGCAAGCAAGGTGCAAGCAATTGAATAGAAATCAAGAGGTATGCATTTAATCAAAGTCAAGAGGCAAAATGAGCAAACATAGTGAAAATGTCAACAAAGAACTCAAACCAAAGGTTGATCACATGAATGGAGGCCAAGAGGCGTAAATTGTGAAATATAAGAATATGAAGGGTTTCAAACATTTGATAGCATTTGTCAAAGAATAATGTACACAAGGTGTAGACGTGAATTAGCCTTAGGATGGTGGGGCAAGTTATATGTCCTTAATGTAAGCTGTAAATGTAGATAGTGTATTTGTGTCTCAAAGGAGTTTGTAAGATACTCAATAGTAGGCATCAATCCCAGTGAGCAAGAGTAAGTGCATAGGCAAGTTATATGATGTGTAAACATAGAAATATGTGATCATGCAAGCTCAATGTGTAACATGAAAAAGCAAGGAGGAATAGTTAGTATGGAAAGGTGGGAAAATAGTATGCCGAATCGAGGTGGAACATACCGAAAGTGTGTATGCTAAGGTCAAATTGTTGTAGAGAGTGAGACTATGAATACACTTGTCATCGTAGAATAAATAAATAAGTGTCCAAAAGCGGGATAATTAATCAAAAGGCAAGGGCTAGTGAACCATAATAAACAAATCAAAGCCAAGGGGATAAGAGAGTGATCAATGTGCAACAAATAAATGTCCATGAAAATAGAATAATGGAGTGGTCAACTCAAGAGATATAAGGTGATCAAATTAAGTTTCAAGCAAAGCAAGTGAACAAACAAACAAACAAACAATAAGAAGCTATGTAGAATAAGCTACATAGTTGAGCGACCATATGAAAATAGTTTAAGAGTGCTAACCTATGATATCGAAGAGGGTGATATGGTAATCTAGGATCAATTAACTTGTTAGGTGTCCTATCCAAGTCATCCGCACTATCAAAGTTGTATTCGCCATGAGATGAGCTTGGAATAAGTTTGGTTAATCCTCCTTTACTAGATATGGTATGTTCTATGAATGATCGTTGTAGTAGAGATCCATTTACCTTAGACCCGTCACTTGCTGTTTGTCTTTTAAGTTATAAGTGTTTGCTTGGGCTGCCTAGGAGTCGTTGGGATTGGTTGATCACTGTTGACTTATTGTTTAAGCAGCCAAATGTTTTAACTTTGAGTTGTAATTGTGCTCACTTGTTTAGGTTGCCTAGTAAGTAAAGGAGGAAAAGTTGCACTTGGTGTTTTTGCATCATATTGTTTAATTGTAATGAGACCACTATCAACAAGGTTATCAATCTGTTCTTGTAATGTGTAACATGTATCTTAATCATGTCTTGTAATTCTATTGAAATCACGAAATGTTACACCCTTTCATCTTGAGAGGCGATATGTGGGTCAACGTCTAATGGGAGGTAAGGTGATCAATTTTCCAAGTAGTATTCATAATGCAGCACTTGGTTTGTCTTTGAGCCTTCGAACCTTAAGGGCCCATGAATAATAGGACATGGCTTATTGAGGATGAAGCTTTGTCATTGTTGCAATGTGTAGACTCACTCTTAATTGAATAGGCTTCCTTATGACCACAAGTACTAGAACTGAGTGACATGCTGTTGGTCTGAGAAAGGTAAAATGGATGTACAAGGTCATTCTCATAGTTTATCATGAGGAAACAAAGCTGATTGAAAGATGCATATACCTGATGTAGTGCTTTTTCTTTGAGAAAAGGTAAAAGGCTCTTGTCGAAGATGAATTGTTTCTTGAGACCGGCAGGTTGATATATCAAGCTATGTGTGATGTCTTTGATTCTAAGGATGTAATCTTGAATGGGTTTCTCTTCATTTTGCTTAAGATTTGAAAAATATTGAAATCTAAGTTTAGGACCCTTGTTGATGCTAAAATGAGATAACAAATCCTCTTTGAGTACTAGATAAGAGCATAAGGACCCACTAGGTAAAGAATAAAACCAATCCAAGCCACGAATTGCTAGGCTTCTATGAAAAGTTTTAGGTAATAGATTGTGGTCATGTGTATACTTGCCAAGAGAAGAAGTTAACATTTAAGGTTTTGGTACGGGCCTCCATACCCAACAAATAGAGGAAAATTAGGCATTGCGAAACCATAGGGATAGAGAGAGTTGAGGAACCTACTAATACTAGGTTGGCCTTGGATGACTTAATGTTTTATCCAAGACATCAGGTTCAATCCAAGCTTTTAATGTTATGGATTCTAAAGATAACACAATAACTGTCGGAGTTCCCCTATTGTATGCATCATTGACACTAATTGCCTAGTAGGTAAATAATAGAGTGAAGAGGTTCATTCATAGGTCTCATTTCACTTAAATAAAATATAGTTATAGAAAAATTGAAGCACAACAATCATTACAAGGCCTAGAAGACACTATTGTAAGGCCCGGGATCATCTTGAGAAGGAGGATATGTATCTTTCATCCAATCCACAATTTTATCAACACTAGACCAATCATGTTCACCTATTTATCTAATAGTATCCATAATTGTATTGTCTAATACTATCCACAAATGTATTGGTGAAATAAGAGTATTAGTATCACTACGCACATGTTTTACATCTTGAGTATATTGAAACTCCATAGATTAGGGAGACGGATCTTTGTCATTTGCATTGTATACATGGGTTTGATCGTGTTCCTCACCTAAAGCACATGAAGATATATTGGCATCATGCTAATCTATATTCACATTAGTCAGATAATCATGTGTGATGTTGTCATCATCATAGCAATAAGGTAAAACGTGATAAGCAGAATCTGCAACCTTATGGATTGGTGCTTCCACTTCATGAGTCATTAAAGGCAGGCTAAAGATTGAATGATGTACATAAGCAAGTAGGGATCTCAACCCTAAAGGAATCAAGGATGTTACAAAGTGTTGAAAATCTCTAAAGAGAGGGATTATATAGGTGAATAATCAGAAATCTAGATCAAACATAAATCCCTTAAAAGGGAAAATTTGAAACTCTAATGTGGAAAGAGACCCCAAGGTTATACATGTTTAGTGAATTGTGGGGTTCGCCAAAATGTTTTAGCTAGTTTACACTAAGATATATAAAATGGCTAAAATTGATTCGTAGTTTAGATATTAGATGAACACAACAAAACCAATAATATGAACTTGAATTAGGGTTAGTTTGGTAAATTCTAAAGCAAGAAAATAATAAGATATAGCCATACAATGCACAATGGAAAGTTCCAATCTGATTTAATTTGAAGATGAAATGCACAGTGAGTGCATGTGCTTGGAACTAGCTCAAGAATGTGTCGTTAGTGTTTTGTGAAAATCAGGAGTAGAGATATTGCCTAGATGCTTCCGTTAAAGGGAGACAATGTTGTCGGATGACAATGTTCAAGTATTTCAGAAGTGTTTGTAACCTATTGGGATTGTTTGCTGATGTCTACAATCTGGACTTGAGGTGTTTGGGTCTTGCAATCTAATGTGACAAAACTTGTGGGATCTCACCTTTATCGTTGCCCTAACAATGCAATTAAAGTGTGTGTGCACACTAAAATGTATTTGGTGCTATCAGGTTAGATTGATCTCATCACTGCCCCAATGTAGGTGAGCGTTGCACTGCGTAACGGTAACTCAAAGGGGGTCAAGTCGAATGTTGTTCTCCCTCTTCCTATGTGAATATGCAGCTATAATAACACACATTTAGATGTGTGAGCCCTCTGTAAAACATGACACTTGACACCATGCGACTTTGATTTCTTTGTACTTCAGATTTTAGCTCAGTTGCACTAGGGCTGCTCTTTGAAGATTTGAGATGTGTCTATGCTTTCGGTGTTATGATGTCCAAGATGTGTGAGAGTGCCTTAGGTGATAAGAGGTGTCAAAGGTCATAATGACCTAGGGTCGTTTGTTTTAATAGGTGACTCTTTGTTAATTTCTTGCCATAGCTGACCCATGAAACATGCCTAGGCTGACGTAATGAAATTGACGCATTTGAAAAATAGCCATTGGCCACTTTGGGACACAACGTCGACCAGGACTACAATGTTTGAGGTTGCCGACATTGTCGAGGAGGTAGAGAATAGGGATTTGAGAGTTGAGAATGTTTGTGTAGGATTTCTAAGGTGTTCGTGTATTGATTGAGCTGATCCTGAATAAGTATGATTGACAAATCGAGGTGGCTAAGATGATTTATGGGTAAACATATAGGAGGAAAGTGTGATAAAGAGTTAGATATATGTCAATTGTCCAACTGTGCCAATGAGTTCAAAATTGATGTTGCCAAGTGTTGAAGATCGAATTTAGGCGTTTATAGGCATCAACAATGTCCAAAAAAACATAATATTAAAGATAAATCCAAGGGTGAGAGGAGCTTGCATTGCTCATCACAATAGGAAATGCACCTTGCTGGACCTTGTGATGCTTTGTGCACATCAAAGAAGCAGCTGGCTGTAACCATTCTACTTGTAGTAGGGATATCAATAGGATCATCCTCCACAACACGTTTATCGTTAGATGCATGGGCTCACTCCTCCTCCCCTTAGTGCTAAAAGCTCCATCTAACCATTAACTTGATCGAACCATGCATGGTCCTCGTCTATAAATACATGGTCGTCAGTTGGTGGTCCACTTTGATTGTGGATAATACTCCTCCAACTTAATAGGGTATAAAGCTTTTCAGCCACTACAATCTTTTGTGGTGGAGGCACAAGTTGTAATGCACAAATATAAGGTCATTTAACCTTTGCATTGACAACCTAATGTACTTTTGGAGTGTATTTAATACGAAGTGGCCTCTGGAGTTGTTTTATCCACTGCTGGTCAATGATATCCCAAATGGGCTTGTACTTCGCCCCCACCATGTCACAAACAATTTTTATTCCCTCTTTGGCTCAATCAATGCCCTCACGAGTCATATATATAGCCCATTGTGGGTTTTTCTTTGTGACTTGTAAAAATATAAAAAAGTTCCTCAATCCTTAAGTCTTAAATGAAGAAATAAAACTAAAGATAGTTTTGAAACAATGAAAGGAAAAGCAAGAAATTTAAAATGACGTACATCTATAGTTTCTCTTGTTGACATTCGAAAGTGGGGCTCATTAAACATCCACTCTACAACATCATCCCTAGCATTGGTTGTTGAGTCGGAAGATTTGCTCCTTTTACCGCCAACAAACATTTGCTTTAACAAAGCTTTTGATCGTAGCAAAGACTTAAAGGTGATGAATGAGGTTGCGAAATGGGTTACTCTAGGTTGGACCAGCTCCTAGTTTTCTGTGAACTCTCTCATTAAAGAGAGGAACCAAGCATATTACAACCATGCTGCACAATTGGCTCGACACTCTCCATTTTCTCAATATCCTCCAACATCACATCAATGCAATGGGCCAAGCAAGGAGTCCTTAAGATCAAGGGGTGCTTCCACATTAATAGTCTACTTGCAACAACATAATTTGTTGCATTGTTGGTTACTACTTACACCACATCGTCTTCACCCACTTTCAATACAACTTTTTCCAAAATGTCGCATAAATAATCAAATTTTTAAATTCTTTCCGAGGTATCAATTGACTTCAAGAAGACAGTCTTGCATGAAGAAGCCAAACAGTGTTCCATTTTTTTCTATTGGTCCATTCATCGGACATGATAGTGCATACCTTTATCTTTTAAATAACCATTACTCATCAATGATTGATTGTACATGTGACACCCTCTTTGACAAAGTTGGGTCCCCTAAATCATCGACAAAAGTGACTTTAAACCCCCACTAATGCTTGCCAATAAGCAGAACTTAAACGCAAAAAAACCATATTTCAAATATAAAAATCAAAATTTCAGAATTAAATAAACAGATTTTAGTATTAGCATAACAATAAAATTTCTTGTAATATCATAACGTAGAAGAAAAAAATAAACTAGAAAAGCAGAATGTTACCTGGCTGCATGAAAATGATTATCACAGAAGTATTAAAAGGCACTGAATACACTCCTTGCTGCTGTGTGTTTGTACTTGTTTTAAACTGTTCATTCCAATGATGGTTGGGAATCAGGGCACTGTGTGACACAAAACAACTTTCCAAATTATGAGATCTAGGTCCAATGTTAGTGGTCCTTGATCCAGGCATTATAGGAGCAGAAGGGGAAGCTATCTATTGATTTTACCTTGCCCTTTACTCATTTTCTAGAAAGCTCTCCAACTGAGCCATCACCTCTCTTACAACCTCTTAGGTTCGACAGACACACATTGCCAGTCACATCCACGTATGCGGAAAGGTGGTATTTGATGGCAATTAATGGTCCTTTTAGAAACTCAACACCATAATATTTGCAAAAATTGTTGCTTCTTCGTAGTTGGATGGGCATGCTTTCAGGAAGGGTCTTTCTTTATTAGTTCTGACATATTAAAATTGAAAAAACTTGTACATAAAATCAGCGGTAGGGTCAAGTTTCAACTTATGAATCTCAAAGATAAAATAGGGAAAAACTGCGGAAAAACAGCAGTAGGGTTAAGTTTAACTTACGAATCTCCAATTTAGAATTGGAAAAACCTAAGAGCGAAAAACACAACAATAGAAAAGAATTATATAAAATGCAAGAAACATGGAAAAAATGAGTAGGAAACCGAAAAACTTAAGAACTTTGGTTTTAAAAACTTTTTCCTATTTTAGATTTTAAATTTTGAATCTTAAAATTTAAATTGAAAGAACAAGGATGAATGAATGAATAAGAAGAGGAATAAAATTGAGAAGGAGAGAAAGAAAGAGAAGTGTTCAAGTTTTGATTCATTTACCTCTTGTTGATGCTAAAAAAAATTGTTAAATAAGATAACCAATCCTTTCTATTAATTCCCCCACTGCATACAATCACCGGTGATCACCTCATATCCCACCCTTGCACATCAACCATCAGCTCCTTTGAAGCAAAAACAGAAATTCAGAAAATTGTAATGATTCAATGAAGGTATGTGAGATTGAAATAGTGAATAGGCTCATGAAATTAAGGTTTAAAGTTTAAACGAGTGAATAAGTGTGTTAGAGAAGCTTTTAGGTTTACGCGTGTGTTTTTTGACTTTATTCTATTGAAAAGAATAAAAAAGAAAATCAGAGTCACCGAGTCTAGATGCGGGGCTTCCGAGTCTGGCCAAACTTGCGAGCCTTGCCTCTGTACACTCTGATTCCCCAATTCTTATCTCCAGAGTTGCTGAGGGTGCCTTTGACTCGGATAGCTGAGTCCTCATTTCGACTCACCGATTCTCGATTCTATGATGTCAACATGCATTTCTTGTTTAAGCAAGATTCTTTAAGGTATCATCCAGCAACTTGTATCATTATGGAAGTAGATAGTGAATCAGAACATCAAAACAGGTAATATAAGGTTCAGAGTCTTCAGACAACTCTTAGGTCCCAAAGCATGTGGCAAAACACCATAACATAATAACTGGACTGTAATAAATCCTTTTATATAACTATTTGTTTCTAGAAGATGAAATTAATCCTACAGCCTATAACTTTCATTTCAAATGGGATGCACGCTCATATGAATCTGCACAAATATCCCGTTATGTCAGCCTTATTATACACGAATAGGTTGTGCAGTGTGTAACATAATACGTGCCAAGCTCCATCAACACATATACTGATTGTCCATATGGACATTTTTCTGTAGTTTCTGAAGGACATCAACACTGTGCTCCAGCAAGAGCTTGTAAATGGCTTACCAGACTCTCATTGTGGCCTGAAGGTAGTTCCCACAATGTTAGTATCTTAGAAGACAGGCCTTAGATTTGTTTGACTTTGCGGCTGGTGACTGACCTGAGTGCGGATATCAGTGGATTTGTTTTTGTGTGATAATTCCGCATCATGTATACTTTCGGTGACTTAGTTTAGCTAAGCTTCAGTTGACTTTTTAAAACTGTTCAGTGATATTTATCTGCAGCTAGCAGCTGCATGCATATCATGTATGGTTGTTTAGATTAGCCAATTATCAATTGATCTAAGTCTCTATGCTCTCATTTTTGGAAAGTGCTAAGATTTTTAGTCTCAGTTTCTCCAGTGGAAGCATTACCAGGACTCTTTTATTTTGCATCTTTTGTACCTTTCCTCAATGTTCAGTTTAAATCTATCTTTTTGACTATTAAAAAGGAACACTGTCCAAATGTAATTAGAAATAAGGCAAATCTTATTTATGAGAGAATCGGCAATAAAATATACAGGTTGTTTTACTAAAAGCACAAAAATTACAGAAAACATATATAATGCCAGATTACATAGAGGAGGATTACTGTGGAATTCTGGGTGGTATATGGATGCAGGGTGCTCTTTTATCATAGCAGACTTTCCCCTCTCAGCTTAGTTGCTACCCGTAGCTATGAAGTCAACACCCTCCAAAGTGGACAAATACTCTAGCCATTCCATTGGAGAGGTATTGGAAGATTCCTCACTTTTGAAACAGGTATCCTAGTCAAAGGATGGAATCGTTATGAGCTATTTTTAACTGCTGCATCTGCTTCCTCATGCTCTTTTTTATTAGTGGTAGTTTAGAATTTAGGCTAACCTATGATATTTGATTCTGGACAGGCTATCCACATCCAAGAATCATGCAAAAATGGGCTTTGACCTACTATAGGAGCTTTTGTATGTAGTCTTGTATTGTGAGTATATCCACACATAAGAACCTTCGCTTTCAATGTTCTATACCATTGTTGTATGTCTCGAAAGTGAGGCGTGAGGGTCAATTTCAAAGGCAGGTCCTGTATCTTGACCTGCCCCTTGGCCCACAAAGTTTGATACCATTGTAGAAAAATAAAATAAAACTGGAGGTTGCAACTGGTGACAAAGAAACGAAGAAAAAGGGAAAAAACGTAAAATTCAAATATGTTAATGTTGTTTGATGAAATAAATAAAGAAATCAAATCAAACAATGACAAAAACCCACAAATTTTGAAAACCAATATTTTTTTTTTTGAGATCAAACTATGCAATCTTCTTGGCAGCAAAAATAACATTCAATGACATAGGAGTGGCGTAGGAAGTGTGTATGAAGCATAGTTCAAAAACACGTAGTTCGACATTACTCAACAGCCCAAAATTTTGACTTGGAGTTGGGACTTCGGAGTTTCTTGGCAATTACTCGACAACTTTATTGCTACTTAAAAACATATAAATTTACAAAATAAACTTTAATATCATGTAAAACGCTGTTAAATGACATGAGAAATGAATGTATAAGATATTTTCTATTAATTTCGACCAAAAAAGAGTACAAAATACAAACTACAAACTACAAACTACAGTGCTCACAGAGTCGGAGACTATAGTGACAGTCATGAATGCACCAAATTATGCTAATATGAAATATCAAATCATCTCCGATTCCTAGCATAGGTCTGCTGCCCCTTGGAAGTGGAAGGTAAAGATTCGTCCTCTGCAACATCATCATCCACAAAGATATCAATTACATCTTTAGCAACCCCTCCAACTGCTGATATCTCTATTGCCTATGCTGTTATCGCTTCCTTTACTTCCCCTCTCCAACTTTGTGATGTCTTGGTAAACATGGGCTCCTCATCATCAACAATCCATTTGGCATATGTATTGATATCATCCAAGTAAATTGCCTCATGACTCTCTTGTGCCTCCACTCGTCTCACACAAAGTCGAAGATTGTATTGCACAAAAACAAGGACATTGAGGCATTGTGTTGTCAACTTGTTGCGCTTCTTTGTGTGAACAACTTCAAACATGTTCTAATTACATTCACACCTAGAAGAGCTATATGAGTGACACAAAACACGAGATGGCTACTTTATGAAGATTCGGTGTTTTTGCACCATAATCTTCCCATCACAAATTTGCAAATAGGATGTTTATAATTTTGTAAGTCAACTAGGCTTGAATAAATGAAAGAAGTCTAGTATCTATGAGTAATGAGACTTAAAAAATGACTCAATTTGTTTTTATCTAGTTGAGAAGTGGTTCGTCTTTTAACACATAGAGCTAAAGAATAGAGCTTCCCCCGTAGTCTTGTAACTCTAAAGCTCCTCAATAATTGTGTCTCTAGTTTCTTCGCTAGGATCATCCTCTCTATGCATGTATTAAGGCCATCCATAACCTTTTCATCGACCTTAAATGAATTTGAATAGAAAACTTGGGGTTCAAGCAAAGAGGTTATTGCATGACTATGTTAGTGGAGCAACTTGTTCTATCTCGATCAATTACACACCAAATGGGTTCATTTTTTTTTTTTTTTTTCCCATGATAATATGCTATGGCCTCCTTAGCCTCGTCTATGGCCTCGTACAAATAACCCCTTGGGTTTTTCTCCTCATCCATGAACTTTAGACCTCGACCAAAGTCTCTAACATCTAAAACACAATAATGCACAATTTTAAAATAATAATTTAAGAGAACTTAAACCGAAAAAATTATAAAAATAAATGACAAATGAAAAAATAATTAAGGTTACCTTAATGATTTTCTTTGTGTGCTTCACAAACACATTGTTAAAAATGGTCTTCACGACCCTTTTCCCCTTGGGTTTACTAGCACATGGAGACTCCAACCAACGTGACTCACAAACATCTACTTAAGATATGTTGAAGAACACGAAATGCTCTGCAATGTGATGAAGGTCAGTAGCAAATTATGTGACTCATGATTGCACAAGCTCCTTTCTATTTGTGTGCTTTTTCATCAAGCTTAGCACCCAAGGGTGATTGCGAGATGAACTTTGCTATATTTTGTCTCTTTAACGACATTTTTCCCATGTCCTCTAGTAGAAGTTCAATGCGTGGGTTGTGCGAGGGGCCCAAAAAGTGTAGGGTGTCTCTCTTGAAGAAGTACTCATAGTCGCTACGTATGTTGTGTTGTTTGCCACAACTTAGACAACATTTTTAACACGCACTTCCATCACCATCTCATCAACATATCACACAAAGTGTGCATTTTTTTACTTGGTGGGAGGCATCAATTAGTCTTCTTGAAGTACTAGAAAGTTAATCAATGTGCAATTTTCTCCATTTGTCCACCCATCAAACAAATTGCATCCCTTCTTTTGCCATACTTTAATTCGCTTTTGACAATAACTTGCGCGTGTTTGACAAAATCCTCTAACAATGGGTCACTCAAATCATGAGGAGTAGCCTTGAACTCATTCTAGACAACAATCAATGCAATGATTGAATTATCTTAGTATGGACTTTTCACCACATTGAATGGAATGTGTTACTGAGGACCAAAAGTTTGCAGCGGCCATTTTGCTTCATTGTGCACTTTACGGTTTTGTACCATCGAATGAAGGTTGTGCTTGAGGACTACTTTGAGGAACAAAAAAGAACGCAAAATATTTCCACAAGATGTGCCTCATCCCCGTTCTTCACCCCTTGAAGTTGGGGCACTAAAAATGGCCTCAATGTCATAATCATCCATCGTTCTGTTAGAATATGTTGTATATTTTGCATATTGTATACCCAAGAGTATTGTACATCTCTCGCCACAAGTGTTAGTGAGGGTCTTGGGCTAGCCTCGGTGGGGGTTGGCCCCGAGAATTTTTTTGGATCCCTATTTTCTCGGGAGTATAGATATGTGTTTTTTATCTATACATGTATATGGGTGGTGTCATAACCCATGACTTATGGGGAACCGTTATGGGTTGTTTTGTTAGCCCATGGTTTTGGTACCCATTGTATTGTAAAACCGCTTTGACGGTTTCCTATTGATGTGCTTACATATAGTTGGACATGCAGTAGGGTAGAGCAGAACTTGGAAGTACATTATTATATTGTAAATGGTTAAGTTAATGCAATAAGAGAGAGAAGTTATTGTGTTGGGTTTTTTCCCGAAAGGGTTTCCCATGATAAATCTTGTGTATGTCATTTTTGTTTCTTTGTTTATCTTGAACATTTTGTTAAGTATAGCTTCTCATTTATTTGTTTATTGGATCGATTCTCTTCATTTGGTATCAGAGCTAGGTTTTAGCTTTTATGTGAAGAGTTAGGGTTTCTAAAACTTGTGATAAACTTTTTTCGAGTGGGAGCTCTGTGAGTGAATTTTTCAAGTAGAAGAAAATGACGGGAAGCGCAAGGATCGAGATCAAAAAATTTAATGGCCAACATTTTGAGTTATGGAAGCTCAAGATGGAAGATCTTCTTGTGGATAGAGATCAGTGGATTGCTATGTTTGGAGTCATGCCTGTGGGTATGAAGGTAGAGGACTGGGAAAAGATCGATAGGAAGGCAAGGAGTTTAATCAGATTGTGTCTATTAGATTCAATTTTGCTGAATGTGTCAAATGAGAAATCCGCTTAGGCGTTATGGGAGAAGTTGGGGACTCTGTATCAGATAAAGTCTCTGGTGAACAAACTATTTCTTTGAAAAAAGCTATATTCATTGAGAATGAATGATGGAGACTCTATTGTAGAACATCTGAATGTACTTTAATACTTGTGGTAAGTCAGTTGATTTTGTTGATATTAATATGGAAGAAGAGGATAAATGTATTACTCTGTTGTGTTCTTTACTTGAATCTTAGGATAATCTAGTTATGGCTATTACTAGTACTATGACAAAATTATTAGTTGAGGATGTAGTTGTGACCTTACTATCGAAGAAATGAGGTAGAAATCCATTAAGGATTATCAATCCAAGGATGCCTTGTATGTGAGAGGTTGTACCCAAGAGAAAAGCAAGAAGAGGCAAGGACAATCAAAGTCTAGAAGTAATCAAAGACCTAGAAAAGATAAGAGGAAATGTTGGAGTTGTGGTAAAATAGGGCATTTCAAGAAAGACTGTAGATCTAAGAAGGTAGAAAAGGGTAAGTCATTTGACGATGTTGGATCTTTAGATACAAAACCCTCTAATGAAGACTCAAGAGATTTGTTCTTGGCAGTTTCAACTCGCATGCATGTGATGGTGCATGGTTGATTGACTTGGGTGCCTCTTTTCATATGACTCCACATAGGGAGTGGTTTTGTGAATATGAAAAGTACAATGGAGGTGATGTATTTCTGGGAGACAACTCAACTTACAAGATCATCGGTCGCATGGGAGAGTCAAGCTGAGGTTTAATGATGGAAGGATTAAACCCTCCTAGGTGTTCTGCACATTCCAAGTTTGACCAGAAACCTAATATTGTAAGTAAGATGAATGATGTGGGTGTGTAGGTAGCATTTAGTAAAGATAGTTGCAAGATGGTTCGGGTGCAATGGTATTGGCAAGAGGCATCCCGTATGACGACATCTTGTTCAAGCTTGAGGTAAGCATTGTTACTGATGAGTGCAATAGCTCTGTGGTTCCAGAGGATAAGAAAGCTTCAGATCCAACTCCTACATCTGCTGTAATGAAGACGATGTTGTGGCATCAAAGGATGGGACACATTGGAGAGAAAGGACTTCGTACTTTAAAAGTAAAGATATGGTTGAAGGAATTTTGAGTGTCCTTTAGATTTTGATTTTTGTGAGCATTGTGTGTTTGGAAAGCAAACTAGAGTAAAGTTTCCTAGTAATGCTACAAGATTAGAAGGCATTCTACATTTGATACATAGTGATGTGTTTGGACTGTAAAAGTTCCATCACTAGGAAAAGCCATGTTTTATGTTAGTTTTATAGATGATTTCTCAAGAAAGACCTGGGTATATTTTATTCGGAATAAGTCTGAGGTTTTCAATAAATTCAAAGAGTTTAAGGCTCTTGTAGAAAATCAGACAGAAAGGAAAAAAAAGTTTTGAGAAGTGACAATGGTGGGAATATTGCTCTAATGCCTTTGAGCAATTTTGTAAAGAGTGTGGAATAGAAAGGTAGAAGACAACTCCATATACACCACAACAGAATGGAGTTGCAGAAAGGATGAACAACGTTGATGGATAAGTGTAGGAGTATGCTCAGTGGTGCCGGTTTGGACGAAAATTCTGGGTAGAAGTAGTGGCAACTACGTGTTATTTGATTAATAGATCACCGACATCCGCACTTGAAGAAAAACTCCACAGGAAGCATGGACTAGTAAGAAGAGACTCTATGTTGACATTTACATGTATTTGGTTGTATTGCTTATATGTATATTCCAAAAGAGAACAAAACCAAGTTAGATAATAAATATGCTAAGTGCATATTTATTGGATATTCTAATGGTGTAAAAGGATACAAACTATGGAATCTAGAAACACAAAAGGCTGTTTTTAGCCGTAATGTAATCTTTAGAGAGCTTAAGGAGATTTCAGAAGAAGCAAAACCAGAGGAAGATTATGTTAAAATTGAGGAAGGTGAATTTGTGTGTCGAATTTGATGGGACCGTAGAAGATGAACCACAAAGAGTTGCGTAAGGAGAAGATTTAGATGACACAAATGAGGAACCAGAAGATGTTGAACCAAAAACTCATGTATTAAGAAGATCAGATCGAATGAGAAGGGTACTTGAGAGGTATAGTCCTCCTGATTTCCATTTTGCTTTTGTTTTATCATTTTTGTTTATTTGATGATGAACCCAAGATTGTGAAGGAGGCTTTTGGATCAAAAGAAAGTAAGTCTTGGAAAAAGGCTATGGAGGAAGAAATGGAGTCCTTATACAAGAATAATACATGGGACTTGGTGAAGTTACCTCTAGAAGAAAACAAGTTGGTTGTAAATGGGTGTTTAAGAAGTATAACACAATGGGAAAATGGAGAAGTATAAAGCTCGCCTTGTGGAAAAGGGATTCTCTCAGGTAGAGGGACTTGATTTTGGTGAGATTTTTTCTCTTGTTGCTAAGTTACATTCTATTAGATTTCTTCTAGCTATTGTTGTTGCTTTCAATATGGAAATAGAGCATATGGATGTTAAGACAACGTTTTTGCATGGTGAGCTTGAGGAGGAAATCTACATGATGCAACCAGAAAGCTTTAAGATCAAAGGAAAGGAAGATTTGGTGTGTAGGTTGAAAAAGTCATTGTATGGCTTGAAGCAATCACCAAGAATGTGGAACCAAAAATTTGATAGGTATGTGTTGAGACTTGGGCTTGAAAGAAGCAAAGCTGATCCTGTGTTTATTTTAAACAAGAAGGTGAAGATTATGTTATCATTGTATTGTATGTAGATGACATGTTGTTAATTGGTAACAATAAGAAAATGGTCAGTCATATTAAATCTCAACTCTCATCTCAATTTGATATGAAGGATCTAGGTGCTGCAAAATTTATTTTGGGCATGGAAATAAAAAGAGATCGTGTAAATAAGAAACTAGTGTTAAATCAAAGAAAGTATCTTGAGATGATATTGCAAGGTTTTAAATGCATGAAAGTAAACATGTTAGTATTCCTTTCTCGTTGGTCAAAAGTTGTCTTTGAACAATGTCCTAAAACTGAAGAAGAAATAGAGGACATGTCTCAGGTGCCATATGCTAGTGCAATTGGTAGTTTGATGTATGCAATGGTTTGTACTAGACTTGATATTGCACATGTAGTGGGAGTAGTGAGAAGATTCATGTCAAATCTTGGAAAGGAACATTGGACTGCGGTGAAGAGAATCTTCAGGTATCTGCGTGGGACATCTGATTATGCAATTTGTTATTAGGGTAAACTTGGTGAAAGTAAAACATTAGATCTACATGGTTTTGTGGATTCAGACAGGGCGGAGACTTGGATATGTGCAAGTCTACCAGTGGGTATGTGTTCAACTTGTTCGGTGGAGCGGTAAGTTGGATGAGTAAATGTCAAACAAGTGTTGCGATATCCACCATAGAGGCTAAGTACATGACAACTACTCATGCAAGTAAGGAAAGTGGTTTGGCTTCGACGACTGATCTCTTGTTGGGTTCACTCAAAATGTTGTAAGGATCGATTGTGATAGTCAAAGTGCAATTTGTCTGGCAAAGAACCTTGAGTATCATTCAAGAACAAAACATATTGATGTTCAATACCATTTTGTAAGAGAAATGGTGGAAGAGAAGAAGATACTACTAAGTAAGGTGGACATAGAGGATAATGTTGCTAACTCTTTAACAAAGGTTTGAGTGCTGAGAAATTTTCTTGGTGCAGAAAATCGATGGGCTTGATTGCCCTGAGTTGTTGACTATATGGCAATGTAGCCCCCTTTTGCAAAGTATCCAACAAGTGGGAGAATGTTAGAATATGTTGTATATTTTGCATTGTATACCCAAGAGTATTGTACACCTTTGCCATGAGTGTTAGCGGGGGTCTCGGGTTTGCCCCCGAGAATTTTTTTGGGACCCCTATTTTCCGAGAGTATAGATATGCGATTTTTTATCTATACATGTATATGGGTGGTGTCATAACCCATGACTTATGGGGAACCGTTATGGGTTTTTTGTTAGCCCATGGTTTTGGTACCCATTGTATTGTAAAACCACTTTGACGGTTTCTTATTAATGTGCTTACATATAGTTGGACATGTAGTAGGGTAGAACAAAACTTAGAAGTACATTATTGTATTGTAAATGGTTAAGTTAATGCAATAAGAGAGAGAAGTTATTATGCTGGGTTTTTTCCCGAAAGGGTTTCCCAGGATAAATCTTGTGTATGTCATTTTCGTTTCTCTTTATCTTGAACATTTGTTAAGTATAGCTTCTCGTTTATTTGTTTATTGGATCGATTCTCTTCACCTGCACTCCTATTCACTAGGGCTGCAAGTGCATCAACTTTCCTATTCTTTCCCCTTATTTCTCCACATAATTCGCAAGGTAGGGGACCATCTCTCTTTGAGTCTCAAGTGGAGCTTGTATGCACATTGTTACATCTTTCGTGATATTTGTACGATGTAATATTTGAGGTGATTGACACCTCCACTCATCTTCATCGCACAATAATTGCATGTCACACTATTACCCTTTACTTCTAGTTCATGCAATGCTCTCATGAAGGGTCACTCTAGACTTAGGCTTAGTACAAACAATTGAACCAAATGCCGATGACATTCTCAAACAAGTTGAAAACTTATAAAAATATTTTTAGATGAAAACTCTAGTTGCTAATTAAAGAAAGGAGGAGAAGATTCAAATTTTGAGAAATTGAATATAAAAACCCTAGGACCTAGTTGTTAGTGCTAATCAATGAAGATTATGAAGTATAATATCATTGATAATTAAAGACAATCAAACTCTCATGAGTAATGTTTTCCTACATAATGTTTTCCTACATGTATGCTCTAAATTAAAACTCCCTGTTTTTTCTTGTGTATAAGTTGTATGTATTCCTTGATATTCTGAAAACCCTAGCTCCAATGGATCTTTGGTAGTGGCGATCAATCATGTTTGCTAAATCCTTGTATTTGTAGAGGAAAAATGCAATCACAACTCTGTTTTTGGAGTAAAATCACTTTTTTGGTAGTCGAGTCGACTCGAGAAACTCCACAAGTTTCGATGAGTAACTTAGAAACTACTCATCAAAACTCATTGAGTTTCTTGGGTCAACTCGGCTTGGGAGTTTCTGCGTTTACTCGTTTAAGCCCGACTCATGATTTCTCATGAGTATGCAATGAAAACGTCGAGTTTTAAATTAGAGCCATGGAGAGTCTCCTTGAGTTATTTGCAAATAGTATTAGCTATAAATTTGTAAGAGTGAATTAAATGAGAGTTAAGTTTTAGTTTCTTCTCTTTGTTGTGTTTGTTTTAGATTTTAGAGGGGTTTGGGTTAGTTTCGTTGGTTAGAAGTGATTTGGGCTAGGTTAGATTGGCTAGCTTTGTTTCTTTTGAACCTAAAATTAGATTGCAAAAATTAGAAAAAGGAATTGGTACTAACCAAAACTGTATTCATTCAAAATTAGAGATGTACATTGTACAAATAAATAACCATGAATGTGGCTATTCAATTCGTCTTCAGGATGATTGTTCATATTCTACAAAAGGACAAAAGCCGCACCAAGGATTATAAATATACTTCCCCCTTAATGTGTCGGGGTAATAGTGAGACCAAACATGCCTTTGAATTTTTCAAATATCCCTCATTGAAGTGCTTTTATTAGAATATCAACTTGTTGCTCTGTAGTTGGAAAATGTATTAATTTGACATATACATCTTTCACACAATGCCAAATCAAATAGAATTTGACATTGATGTGCTTGGTTAGGTCGTGAAATAGTGGATTCGTTGCCATTTTGATTAAAAAGGTTATCGACCACGAGTGGTGTCGACGAGACTTGTTTTTCCAGCAAATCCACAAGAATTTCTGAGCCATATTTCCGTATTTCCCTATGAAGCTGCCATGCATTTTACTTATGTTGAAGAAATAGCAGGCATAAATTGATTCTTTGACTTCCAAGTGATGGCTCCTGATCCGAAATTCAAGAGGAAACTTGAAGGAGATTTCCCATCTTCAAAATCCCTTAGTCTGAAACTAGATATCCAACTAGTTTGAAATCTACCACCTTGGAGTATTTTAGCCCAAAATTTTGAGTTCCCTTTAGATATCGAAGAACTCTCTTTGTTGCTACCCAATGATTTTCTCTTAGTTGTTGCATGAATCTAGAGAGAATACCAACAACAAAAGAAATGTTTGGTCTAGTTGTGGTTACATAGATCAAACTTCCAATGAGTTGTCTATATTTAGTTGCATCTTCAAACTCGGCAGTATAATTTCCTGTTGACTTTATTAGATTTTGTTCCATGGGCTTGTTGGGTGGTTTACATTTTGTTCTCCCAAATTTGCTTAGAATTTCGTGATATACTTTTGTTGTGTGATGAAAATATACTTGGATTTTGAATCACTTCAATACCCAAATAGTAATGAAGGTGACCTAAATCTGGCATTTCTAAATTTTTCATGAGTTTTGCTTTGACTTTCATAGTGTACCTCTCATTACTTCCTATATGAGTGGATCATCCACATATACAATTAGGTATACAACTATCTTATTAACTGTCTTGACAAAATGAGTTGCATCTTCATATTCAAAACACTTGAAGTTCATACTCAAGAGGTGCTTAATGAGTTTTTCATACTAGGCTCTTAGAGCTTGTTTCAATCCATACAACAATTTTACCAACTTGCATTCCATGTCCTTGGCCATCAATTGCAAAACCTCGGCTGAGTCATGTAAGTCGTTTCTTTGAGATCATCACTTAGAAAAGCAGTTTTTATGTCAATTTGATGAACTTTCCATTTGTTTTGTGTTGCTAAAGCCAACAAAACTCGAATAGTTGTCTATTTTGTTGTTGGAACAAAAGTCTCCTTATAGTCAATCCCTTCTTTTTGAGCATATCCCTTTGTGACAAACCCGACTCTGTGTTTGTCATGTGAGCCGTTTGTTTTGTATTTGTTTTGAAAGACCCACTTACAACCAATGGGTTTACAATGGAGCAAAGGATTGATGAACTCCCAAGTTCCATTCTTGACCAATGCATCATATTCAATTTTCATTGCTTTTTTTCACACATCCAGCTTTTCAGCTTGTTTGAAGGAAGTTGGTTCTAAATCAAAAGCAATATTGAGTTCTTCTAGATGGCCTTCCAAGGTAATTTTTTCTAGATTATCTTGAATCTCTTCTAGGAACTTGTCTAATTGCTGATTTGTTTTGTATGTACTTCTAGTACATGTTTTTCCAACTTCATTAGATCTGACATCTTTGAGTGCCTATGCGGCCCATTCTTGCATCTTTTTCTATGTTTCTTGCAGAACAATTGGTGCCTGATTTTCTGATCTGAAGCTCTTTTATCTTTTGACTATTGCTTTGGAAACTTGTTTTCATCTTCTGATGAAGTTTCAATTTCTTCCTCAGGGGAGTTTCATTTTCAATCATAGGAGACAAAATAGATTCCACAGATTCCCAGTTGCATGTTCCCCCTCACTGTTTGTAATCTGCATTTCATTCTCATTAAAAACATCAAATTTTGCAAAATTTTCAAGTTGACTCAATTGTCAATCTATGCCTTTAAGGATTTTGAATATCCCAAAAGGTTGCGTTTGTAACTTTTGTGATCCAATTTGTTCCTTCTCCTTGGGAATCAATGCATAACATGTGGATCCGAAAACCTGAAGATGTCACACTGAAGGAAGATGACCACACCAAATTTCATATGGAGTCTTCATTTGAAGAGTTGCTAATGGTGACCTATTGCAGAGATAAACTGCTATTTGAACTGCTTCTCAGAAATATAGTTGTAATCCTTTTAAATACTCTGCCCGAACTATGTTCATCACAATTTTCTGATAGTTGAGTTGCTTTTGCCCAGAAAGGTAGGTTTAATCCTTTGAAATACAATATTGCCTAAACCATGTTCATCACAGTTTTTTTCATCTTTTCAACTGCTCTATTTTGTTGCGCAGTGTAAGGCATAATGAGATAATGTTTGATCCCATTTTGCTTGAGATAGGTTTGAAACACCTTTGACTTGAATTCACCTCCATTGTCAGTCTTCAGTGTCCCAATAAGGGATCGTGCTTCATTTTCAATCATTTTTGAAATTTTTAATTTTTTTGAAAGCTTTTGATTTTTCCTTTAGAAAGTAGATCTAGGTCATCCTACTATAGTGATCAATGAACTACATGAAATGCTAATGACCACCAACAAAAGGAATTGGCAAACTGCACAAATCAAAGTGAATCAACCGCAATTTTCTTTCAACTTTCCATTTTAATTTTTGAAATGGTTCTCTTTCTTTTTAGCTAGGATGCATGCTTCACATTTTTCAATGTTTTTGGGCAAAGTTGGCAAACCTACAACAACATTCTTTTGCATTGTTTGAATGCTGTCGTGGTTGGTATGCCCAAATCTTGCATGCCACAAAAGACTTGCTGACATTCCTTCTTCAACAAGATGAGCAAAGTTCCTTGAAATTGAAGGCTCATCTTTGAGTTTTAGCAACTTTCCTTCCTCAAATCCAGTCATGACAACTGTATTATCACATTTTCTTGTGATTTTTACTTTTCCATCATCCAACAGGATGGGGTGGCCTTGTTGTTGAATGAGCACCAAGGACAAGAAGTTTTGTTTTAGTTGAGGAAGGTATATGACATTGTGGAGAATGAAATCTGAAACCCCTATTTACTTGGGTCGAATTGTCCTTACTTTAGGTTGCGGACTTGTTTTGTCTGCCAAATATACTGCACCGCAACTTTCTTCATGAAACTCCTCAAAGAAGTCCCTTTGGAAAGTCATGTGTTGCGTGACACCAATATCTAGGACCCAAACATTAAAGAAGCTGAATTTATCGAGGCATTATTGACTTTATTTGAAATTGAAAGCAAACATTCACTTGTGAATTGATTCGAGTCCGATTCTGTGATTTGTTTCTTTCCCTTATTTGCTTCTTTTTGTTTTTGATAGGCTTCAATCTTGTCCCATGATGTTTTGCATTCATGAGCCTCATGACTCCTTTTTCTACCACATCATTTTCAAAACAAAATTTCTCTTGTCATTTTGCTGATGTTGACCATTGTTTTGCCAGTGCTGCCTCCTCGTCCTCTATATCTTCCTTTACCTGTCATTTCCTTCATTCTTGGAAGAGGAAGCCTTGGAAGAGTTGCCCTTTTGATGAGCATAGCAAATGCTTTCACCTATGGATTTAGTCTTTCTTCCAAATACTTTTTCTCTTTTAGACATCTTGTCAATCAATTGATCAAAAGTGAGTGCCTTCAACAAATTGCTTTTTGCCTGTAAAGGCTCTAAATAGGTTGAGTATGTGGGAAGAAGAGCTTTTATGAAAGCAGTCATATATACATCAATTTTTGCACCAACAACTTCAACATCATGCTTGATTGCTTGGATTTTGAAGCCAAACTCATTACATCACCATTTTTCAGCTCAAGATTGAACAACTTCAATTGCAACTGTATGAATTTTAGTTCTAAATGGGAATCGTGCAAAGCTTTCAACTTCTATAATACTTCCCATGGAGTGTTGCACCTTTGTATGTGACGAAAAACCTCTCCATCGATTGAGGTCCTTATCAGAGCCAGTGCCTTAGAATTTGTATGTTTTCAGATTTGTAATTATAGTTTTGTTGTCGGTTCAACTGATTCTGTGTTTCCATCGCAAATTTCAAATCACAAGTCGTTGAAGATGAGATAATTTTCGACTTGTCTTGACCATTCTAACCAGGTGTCCTTCCCTGTTAGTGTTGTATTGACTATTGATGTGATTGAATGCATTTTGTTGTCAAGGGAAATGGATTGGTTCCTTTTCACTCCAATAGGTTTCCTTTTTATATATTGCCAAATTGATATACTGAACCTTTCTATATGCTCGCCCTTTCTATATACCCGTTAGTACGTGGAAGAAGCTCATCCTGTCAATGGATTTGATGGTATGTGAAAGCGACGTTAAAGTATGTGAGAGAAGAGTGATACGTGGTACTCGGGCAATATGTAAAAATGATTTGCCCTATTGATGACACCTGCTTAGAGAGAAAGTGAAACCTTGTATGCGGTCATAACTTCCCTATATACTCAGAATTTTTCACTGTCATGATTTATGTCTAACAATAGTGGCGAATGAGCAATGGAAGGAAATGGGAAAACGAAAGTTATGTCCTTATTCCTCCTTGAGAATTTATAAGATCAAAGCCTCAGACGCCGTTGTTGCAGGCTTTCATCTATCTTAGGCGTTGGATGCAGTGCTTCAAATGTGACGACTTTACTTGTGAATGTGAACCACTGCATATACGAAACACCGTGATTTGGTTTGCAAATCTTTGATTTTCAAATTTTACAAGCACCAAATTTGACTTAATTTTGAAATTTTGAATAAGTCACAAAAATATTTGAAATGAAAAGATTTGCCTTTTAATATCCTCCAAAGCAATTACTTTTGCTTTATGAGAAGAAGCTTTTCCTCCACATTTAAAAAAAAAGTAATATATATATAATTTTTTTGCAAAGTTTAAAAAAGAAAGGAAACTTATTGTTTCTTTGTTTGTTACTGACGCGTACAGCTGTCTTTTCTTTCTGAAAAGCTGGGTGCTGCAATAAAGGCCAAATATCATGCTGCCATTATCTGAAAGAAGTGTGTGCTTCCTATGGAGTGGTGCATTTAATTCTCGTCATGTTTGGTTGCGCTCTGCTCAGTCTTTAAAAAAGGCTACGCCCAAGCTTCTGAAGTCCAGCAAAACACACTTGAAATCTCCCAGCTAGCAGTGCCTCCACTTGGTTGGAATAAGCAAGCAAAAGCCTGTTTCTTGCCCACACTTTGTTAATCAAGCAGGCACCAGAAAGAAGGAAATGGAATTATTTATGTATAGGAGTTGCATAAAGACAGTGTGTGCAGGTATGGTATGACGACGATGATAATAACAGGAAACGGAATCCTAAGGCTGAAGTTGTGAGCAGGTGATGAAAGCGAAAAATAACAAATTTGATTGAAAATTGTAGAGGAAGGGTGCAAGAAAAATGGAGGTTGTCGAAATTCAAAAAAAAAAAAAACCCGTGCTCTGATACCAATGTCAGGCCAGGAATTGGACTTGCGAAAGTTAGAGATGAATTGGTGCAAACCAAAAATGTATTCATTCAAATGAGAGATGTACATTGTACAAATAAATAACCACGAATGTGACTGTTTAGTTCATCTTCAGGATGACTTTTCAGATTCTACAAAAACACAAAAGCCTACATCTAGGATTATTAATATATTATGTACAAAAATATTACAGTCGACTTTTCAAGAAGCCCCTGAGTTTGAGCTGATTCAAGATGTTTCTGCGGTGAATCAGAGCCCCACTTCATACAAGAATCATTTCCAGCAACACAGTTATAATACATACCCAATTTCTGTGCCAGTCTTAGGTGAGCTAGTGAATCTATATTAGCAATCGAGTCTTTATTATAGTCAAGAAGTACTGGTGGCCAACCATTTCGAATTCTGGTAAGAATTCTCTAGTCAAGTAATTTATCATGCTATGATCTCTGTGAAACGGATTGGATATTCTGTTCTGTTAGTTCAAATATGATTTCTTAATTCCTTACAGATTTCAGGGCTAGGTAGTTAGTTTATTGGCCTCTTGTCCATCTGCCTCCTGCATTTGCCACTACTTTAATGTTTTTGCTGTCCTCATCTGTTGAGATAAGGCTGTGAAGGACTCTGCTAGAAGTTGTTGTAAAGAATCACTAAAGTTATTGTATAAAGCATTTCTGATAGCTTTGATAACAAAGATTTTTTGTGCATAGAAGTATCTATCTAAGTACAATGTTAGGGAGCCATTGTTTGTGAGAGGGTGATTCCTATGATCATATTGAGTTGAAATGTAATATTCACGGTGCATAGAGAAGTCGATGAGCAAGATAACAAAATTAGAAAATTAATGGAAATAAATAAGTTGCACTTTTTAAAAGTGAAAGCACATTGAGTACAAGGAGTCCAGATTTTGATTATTAGAGTGTGGTATAATTCCATTCCACTGATGATACTTACATTTAAGCATCAAAGGCTTTCTTATTGTCTTTGGTGGCTACCGTCAGTATACATTGGTGGATGCAACTGCTCATCAGCGACTTTTGATCACAATGGGCGTGCTTAAAAGAAACCAAGGAGTTAACGAAATATTTGAGTGCAGATATCCAACACTTTGTGATCCTCATTACTTGCCTAGATTTGGTATTGTATTTTGCAATCCTCATTCATACCATCAACCTGATCATAGTGGCTTTTGTTTTCCACCCCCCCGCCCCCCGCCCCAATTCATCAGAGGGAAACAAATTTGGTGTCTGTAATCCAAGTTTTATGATGATGGATGTTTCTGATAGTAACTTAACAAGTAGTCTACGAAATTTAGCTGTGAATTGTGCATGCAGGCCTTGCACTGATAAACACCATGCTAGAGCTTATTCAAGTTCTTTCCTAATAAAAATGAACTTACATGTAATTAGTAATGCCGTGCATCAGGTGATGTGATCTGTAAGAAATTGGAACTTATTTAGAAGCATGTATATAGTTTTGTGCTAAAGATGTTTTTTCTAGGTGCAAAATTTATAGTCTGCAAAGTTTTGAGTGCTATCATATATGCTGGAAAAACCTGTCTGGACTTGTTTTAGCAGGTTTCGTCAGTGTCAAATTTAGTAGCGCTGACTATGAAATGTTCAGTGTTTCAAAATGCAAAAATCATATTATTACATTGAGATCTGTTTTTTTGTTATAGTGATTCAACGACTGAAAATTTTCTTGGCTTATTTTGGACATTGATCATTTTTTCAGAGGAATTCTAATGAGCAAGATGGCGCGATAAGAAATTCCTGTATTACAAATGATATGCAGCAGTTCCAAAATGGGGCTTGTGATGGAGGTCTTTCCTCTAGGATAGGTGGTAGCAGGGGAGCCCACATAATGGTAGATGGGCAGACGCTGGAGAACCATATCCAAAATGGAAAATTGAATCATCCGGGTTTAACTCCTCACAGCAAGCTGATGGAAGAGCGAAAATCAGGTCTCCCTTGTCACATTTTCCTCCAAATAGGATGTTTAATAATGGGCCTTCGAGGTTCCAGAAGGATGTAGCAGGAGGTACAAGGTGTGTGTTATAGAAGTAGTTAGTATACTTTTCTTTGTATCTTTATTGGGCTGTCAGATCTCCTTATTTGTACTATTTCTATTTTACTTCTGGATGTGAACAGAATAAGTGGATAATTATGTTATTTCTTTATCTGCTTTGGTGGAGTTATCAGTTTTAGTGGCCTCATCCATGATGAAAATAAACCAATAATATTAATAAATATTGAGTTTGAATGCGGTGAATTCACTGGCAATTATTATTTGATTGAACTAATTCCTGCACTTCTGCTCTTGTTCACGCATGGAATAAATTTATATTGTCAACACTCATGTGTCAAACTTTGTCACGGCAGGTTGCCTACAGCTGCATTAATCTGCAAGAACTGTGAGCGTTCTTTTAACAGCAGGCTTTGTATGGAAGAACATTTAAACTGTCATGTCAAATGCGATGAGGAAAACTGTTCATTCGAAGCCTCTGGTCAGCATTTGTATCTTAATCTTTAAACGTGATTTATGTTGTGACGAGACATTTACTGTTGTCCTGCTAAAGATAATAGCTAGGAAAATTGGGACAACCGTCCAATTTAATATTCTGTAGTTAGATATTTCAGTATTTCCTAATGCCTTAAATGTCCCACTCTTTGTTTTAACTTAGTTCTGAAATATATGCTGATTAACACAAATGCAGGGCCTAGTGCCAGTTAATTACTCATGTTTAGAGAGTCATTTTATATATCTGGCTCCTGCGGCATTGTTCTATTTGCAATATTATGCTCGTCTGTGGAAGTGTAACTGTATAAAACTAGATGCAAGGATTGTTCTATTTCATTTTAGATATGTGCTTCATGCAGAGAAGGTATTAAAGGAGCATAAGTTGATTCATCACATGACGCAGAGTTTACAAAGGTGAATCATCTTCTAAACTTATGTGTGGAAATATGCTCCATTGATCATATGATAGTTGTTTTGTAAATGGAATCATTCTATGGTAGTATCTTTTCAAATCAAGTTTCAGCAGAGCTTCTTAACTATTTCCAACTTTTAATTTCTCTATTTTTGATTGATGTATGCTTTATAGCTGCTCCACTGAAATCTAAGGAGTCTGTCCTTGAAATTCAGCAGTGGCGTGATGAGCGCAAAAGCATTATCCCACAGAAGCAAATGTAAAACGCAAGGTATGTGTCTTAAGTCATATTTTACATAACGATGTGTGTTGTATTTATGCAATTCATAGGTTGAGTGTGGATTACCTTGGTTCAGGCTCAGCAGATGCAAGAAAGAAGGGCAAGAGGTGAACTTATAGATGAAGATTCAAAAATACGTCGGCAGGCAAGTATATAGAAGTAGAACCCTTATTTCATAATGCTTTAAATGCCGTTCAACTTATAGACAAAGATGCAAAAACTTTGGGCAGACGGGCATTTAAAATTTGATCCTATTTCTTTGTATTTTCATAATTGAGGGTCTGGATGTATATGTTCCAGAGAGTAGATATATTTTATCAATGTTGCTATTCGTTTATTTATTTCTGAGTAAGTGAAGGTACTTATTTAAAACATCGGCTAACATGAAAAAATAAATGTACACAGAAAAGCGTATGCTATCTGTACTGGCAAATATATGCAGTGAAAATAGTTGTCTAATGATTGAGATGTGGTGTTGAGTGGCTCATCAATAGTTTTGTCTATTAAGTGTTATAGCTTGTGGGTCTTATGGGGTGTAACACAGCATTAATGATAAAAGAAACTTCACACACACAGGGCTTACCATTAGGTAGACTTTCTTTTCAAAACAGAATTGCAAGAATACATTATAGCAGAGCTTTTCTCTTGCATCATCTATCTTAATTTATTAGCTTTATTCTATGTATTCACCTAGTGACCCCACTATACAGTTTCTGTACATATTGATTCAGATGAGTGTTTTTGGTCTCCCATCAGGTTATGGAATGTGTCATTCAATCCGTGATTGAAGTTTCTTTTTTTTGGCTGCCCTGCAAATATTTTTCAGGACTTACATTATATATTTTTAGTCGATGGCCTCAGGCAACTAATTGTCTGCAGTGTAAAAATTCTCTTTCACACTTTGGAACTCCTGCAAAATTTTTTTGCTAGGCTTTTGGATCATTGCCTAGTTTGCAGACTTATAATCTGATTCAGTTTAGACCTCCCAATTTCAGCTTGATGAGGAAACTTATCTACACTTTTACCGTGTGCCATTTACTGGTTCGCAGGTATTAAGCTTTAGGCTTTCTTTCAAAATGTGTAATAACTTTATGTCCCTATACCAAGTGGATTTTGTCTTGCATTGCAGTATCCCGACTTGCTGCAGTATGACTTGTGGGTATAGTTTCAGGTCCTTGGCTACAGACATGACATTCTCTTCATTAGACTCTTGATCCAGTGAAGAGGTCTCAAATAATTTCAACATATCCTTTTCACTACGAAGTGGATGCATGTGTGATGGCAGTTTTAAATGGAATAAATTTCTCCAACATTCTCCTCAATTATGAGTAGTCCTAATCAGCTGGGCTTCATTTCTTCATGCGAGCAAAATTTATCATGCATTAAGTTGAGCAGTGTGATGTATCACTTGTTTCGTCTTATATTCTTATTGCTAGAAGAAACACTTATCATTCATATTTAGTTTATCTCTGTTAAAGGTGTCGGTTTCTTCTAAAGTGCTGCGTGAGAACATCTGTAGGAAAGTTCTATGGGCAGGGCACTGCTACCTTGTCACGTAGATCTAAATATATTCCTTTCTTTTATTCTGATCAGAGTTTCAATTTCTAGGAATTTCTGCTAGATGCACCCAAGCAATATATGCCGTGTTACTTAGCTGTTCCTTTTTGCATAAAGCACAGCTGTCATGCTTACCTCACAAATGTTACTATGCTGTTCCTCCTTGCATGAAGTGCAGCTGTCATATGCTTATCTCACAGATTTTACTTTGTTGTTCCTTTTTGCATAAGTGCAGCTGTCATATGCTTAACTCACAAATGTAATTTCTTGACATAGATTCTGACATGTCTTTGTTCTCCAGCGCATGAAGGAGATTCTTGCTAAACAGGCAGAATTAGGACTTCAAGTAGCTGAAGTGCCATCTCATTATATTTCTGATGGTCCATTCTATCAGAAAGGACACCATAAGAGTGGTGCACGGGTAAATTATGACAATTTTGGCAAGCCAAACAAATCAGACAATTCAGCCATGAAGATACCCCGAATAAATGATTTAACATCCCCAAGGTCTGTCCTGAATCATTCGAGTAGCTTCAAGATCGAGCAACCTCAGGAGGAAGGTGGTACAGCCATTCCCATACCTGAAATTTTGGGCTCTGAAGTTTATTCCTTGTCTCTAATTCCAGAAAAAGATGATAAGAATTGCAAGACCAAAGACGGTGCTTCACAGGTCGCTATCAGTACAGAGGACATATCACTTAATAAGGGTCAGAAGTCTGAGAAATGCCAAAAAATTTGCAAATTCTTCCAACATGGGCGTTGCTTGAAAGGTCAACGGTGTACATTCCGTCATGCCCATAGAGCAAATGACACTCGTAAAGGAGCTATTGTGGCTTCTGAGCTTCCAACAAGAATTACTGTACCATCTAAGCTTCCAAAAAGAAAACCTACACTTCTCGAAAAACTGCTTAGCGGAGAAATTAAGAAGGAAAAAAGCCACTTGCTGCAGATATTCAGGTTTATGGTGAACAACTCTTTTCTCACTGAATGGCCAAATGAGCCCTTGAAATTCTTTCAGTGGTCTAGGGAAGCATCAAACCCTGATCCAGAACAGGCTGAACGACCGTATTTATCATATTTGAATTCAACTTATGGTATTGATGAAGGGCATATAGATTTAGATGAACTTGATGCCACAAAAAGGGTTCCCATTGGTGAGATGGAGAGCAGCAGCGATGATCATGTTGAGACAGATTTAGATGAAGCGGATGTTAAAGAGAAGGTTTCTATGGGTGAGATAAATATTGGAAGAGATGGCAACCTTGAGGAGGGAGAGATAGAGGAAGGGGAGATTGTATAGTAATTTATTGAAGAAAGACAGGTTAGCGCTAATTACCATGAAGTGGGAAGAGTATTTCTAGTCTTGCTGCTGGCTGTCTGGGATATTTTGTGTTCTGGTAATCTGGTAGACAATTGGCAAACCTCTGATGAGAAATACAAAGGTTTGCATTTTACACTCAAATTTTGTCCGACTAGTGAATCTGTAATATATTCAGTTGTTTGTCTGATCTTGTACAAGGATTGGTGTTTTGATTCATGTACAACCCCTTTTTCATGCTATATAGTATATACTATGATTTTCCATTTGGAAAGCAGTATAATGTACATGCGGCGCTTATCCATGTTGTAATATTTATTTGATACTTGTATACTAGATGTTGCCAGGAATTCATTGAAATCACATTGTTGTTTTCCCATTTGTTGTGCGTGTTTTCATTTATGCTCTTTTAATGGTCCACAGTGCAAAATATCATATAGATATTTATGAATATCAATTCATTATGTGTGATTCAGGACTGAACTTGTTGACCCATTTTTTCTTGCTACATGGAATTGGAACTTTTGCTTCTAAGGGAGCAACCCAAAATCTTCCCAAAGCTGCTAGAATTCGGTTACAAGCTACAAAAGACTAATATCATCGATCGATTGCCAGAATTATCTTGCCAAGATCTCTATCCTTGAACTACTAACTCAATCCAATGTGTACAAAGATGTTCTTTACAAAGCCTTGCAAGAGACCACATTACCACGTAACACTGAGCCTTCTCACTTTCTATCTATTGTTAGAGCTATGACTGGTTATGAGAAAACTATTGCCTTAGAAGATGAAGAAATACCTCCGTGAGATATAGTTGATGAACATCACTCCTTTCATAAAAGTCACTATCAACAATATAGGGGTAAAATAGGTTTTAGTTGACAATGTCTCACTGATCGAGCAGTAGCGAGTCTTTTCTTGCACAACTAGGTATTGGTAGACATGCACTCACTAAATCTGATATGATTATAAGGGTTTTTAGCACCAAACTTGGGCCCTTGGAGCAATTACATTAGACACATTACTTGGTCCTAGGATTGTAGCCACAATACCAATGAAGTAAGATACAATATCCTACTTGGAAGACCTTGGATATATAATATGGGCGTTATCCCCTTTAGTTTACATAGATGTTTGTAAGTCTAGATTTTGCGAAGTAATTAAGCCTTTCAATGCCTTTGTGCTTCATTTGAATGAAAGCAAATTGGACGACGTAGCATCTCTAGGGGTCATACTTATGGACAAGATACATGCTTCGCGATATGGCGAGAGTAAAGATCACAACGATTGCGACAGCAATGGCAATAATGTGGCCAAGCAAGTTTCACACCTATTGGTCAATGAGAACATATAGACATGATATGAGTTCATCTTTTGATTGCTGGATAAACATGCTAATCATTCATGTATTAGGTGCATAAAATAACTGCCTTTTTGACTTAGTGCCAAGGATTGAGGGTTATCCATTCCACCAAATTCCCTCGGGCACAATCCAAGCCTCATACCTTTTTGGTTTCAGGTATGTGCACCCGGCAAGAATTGATCCTTGGTGGGCTCTTTGTGAGCCAAACTACTTCACCAAGGGACCAATGACTTGTTGATAAATATAAGTTCATTTGACATTGGAGTCCTCTTTATCTTACCCGTGAGGATTGTGTACAATTTAGATTTTGCAAAGCAATTGAGGCTCTAGATGCCATTGTGCCTAATTTGAAAGAAAGCTAATAAAGCATTTTGGCACCTCCAAGACTCATACTTACGGGTAAGGTACACACTTTTGAATACGGTGAGAGTAGTAAAGATCATTACGATAGTGACAATGATGTCAATAATTTGGCCAAGCTTAGTTTCACACCTATCGACCCATGAAAATATAAAGACAATATGAATTCATTTGACATTGGAGCCCCTCAATCGTACTAATGAGCCAACACCCGGTTCGATAGGGTGAACCCTATTGTCGGTATGTAGAGGAGGCGGTAATATGGGTGCTATTGGGCGGATGGTTCAAATGTAGAGGGTGGATGTCCCTTGCATTTGTTCATGTGATAGTGCAATTCCCGAGATAGTGGGATCACATGTAGGATAGATGCGACTGCAATGGTATCACATGATTGGGGGTAACTCCTTGAATGGTCGAGTCTCAAACTTAGAGGATTAGTAAGTTGGTGTAAATGTTGTCCTCGAGCGTTGTCTACTCAAAATAAAAAAGGTACTCTTCCCAAACAACCAAAAGGCATAATGGGTAAAATTCTTATGATGGATAATTGCTACAACGCAAATAACCAACAAAGAGCACATGATTGATTTAAATTACTTTAGAGAAATATGGCTTTTGGATTAAGTGTATGCAAAAGATGTGATATATATTGTTAAGGTCGTAGCAAGGTGAGCAAGGCATAATAGGATCTATTCGTGCAATCATTCATAAGAATGAATGAGGACTTGGATATATAACACCAGAACATTAATAGATCATGAAGAGCTTCAAATTGAATATTTTACTACAAACAATTATCTTGGAGCAGCGAGCCACAATATAAAATCAATTACACCTTTTCATGCGCAATTCATGAAGTCTACAAAATCACTCTACCGAGATGGCTAATATAATACAGATTTTAGACAATCATGTATACCCTAAATTTATACGTGACAACTCACGCCATTCCTATTAGTGTATGGTTGTTAACACTGAGAGCTCTAGGAAATTTGGACCTAACGCTTTCCTCGAATTGGAAATTAATTATGATTATCTCTCCTGCAATATAGGATCTTGTAAGAGGAATGTACTGGCAACATAGGGAGCGTGGCACGACACAGATCATCCACTGGACAACTAGAACCGACAAAGGTGAACATTCAAATACTATAGACACTGCAAGAGATTCATGATGAATAAAGAGAACAATGCCCACCAATGACATGAACTACATAGAGCGGTCTCACCATGAGCTTGACATAGATTTGGTTCCTCGTAGCAACATCGAGTTGGAAATCGTCAGGGACTATTGCATAGGTCACATTGTCCTTTGGATTAGGCAATACACTACTCTAGTATGTAAACATAAGAACCACCATGTAGACATTTTCAACACGAGATGCTAAGCAATCATGGCACTGTATGGATGTATAAGAGGTGAACCCACCCTTGTAGACATGCATTGTTTAGTCATTTCAAGATGTGTGCCCATTTGAGGCAATAATTTTGGATGGCATGATCTTGATGACATCCGTATGTTAAGACGATATGGATTAACAATACGACACACATAATTATTGCGAGAGGGGGTAAGGGAGAGGAGCCAATAGTGGAGCATGGACCAGTAATGGTGAGGGTATTTGTGAAGTGAGTGACTAGTACATGTACATTTGTCATTCAACATTTGAAAAAAAAAAGCTAATAAAATGTGTCACATCAAATCACATCAAAAAATCACCCAATCACATGATGCCACATAAGTGGAAAAAAATGCATGACATAATGCCCTACTAATGGTCCACCCTTTTTTCCTTTGTATGAAAAACTACTTGATTTAAATCCATTTAAAAACCACTTTCCATAAAATAAAAATGCTCAAAAAAATTTAGATTAAGAAAAAAAAATCTTTTAAAGGGTATTTTTTTTTTTCAAAATTTGATGTATTTAAATGTGTGTTGTACACCCCTCAACTTGGGTGCACAACTACTGGCTCCTCTCCCTTATCTCCGTGGATTGTGCTACTTATGTGGATTAGGGGATCATTATGTACGAGCATGCTTGCATCGACATTCTTCAAGCCCACAATGACCTGGTCAACAAAAGATTATGATTTATTTTGTTTTTGGTATTTAATGAAAAGTAAAACCCCACCCCCAAAAGTATGTACCCTCTTCTTCACGGAAACTTGTAAACTAATATTGAGTTATGTCTAGCGGTGTGAATCCATGGTGTTGACTCCTCTAATTATGTGAGGTGCGTTGGGAAATGTGTTCAAAAAGTGTTAATAAGCTGGAAAAGTGGGAAATTGATAATAGTTAGAATGAAGGGGTAAGTTAAATTGTAAGTAAGAATAAACTTATAAACAAAGATGTGAAGTTAAGAGCAAGAAGTTCAAATTTGTGTAAAATGGTGTAGGAACTTAGAAAATGAAAGTGCAAAACTTAACATAAGGAGTTGAGATAAAAGGTTGGTTGTGTTGGTATATTAAGTAAAGCAAATATGTGTGAGATGCTCATTGAGTAGTATAACGAGAGATACTTATGTTTTATTGGTTAACAAGTTGTTAGAAGATGATATGGAGGTATAATTTTTGTTAAATGATAAATTTATGAGAAACAATAAATGATATAATGTACATGTGTGAAGAACTAGGAGATAAAAAATGCAAACACAAGTAAGGGATGCAATGGCATTTGTCTATTGATATTCGAGTAGATAACAATGGTAGTGGAAACTCAAATTAACAAGCAATGAAATCGTGCGTGTGTGCAACGATAGTGGAAACTCAAATTAACAAGTAATGAAATGGTGTGTGCGTGTGCGTGCGAGTGTGGGTGGGTGGGTGCATGCGCGCGCGTGCATGCGAACCCCATACAAAGAAACCGATAGGAAAACTATATCTTAGAAAACAAAGCCTCAAGTGTGAATATTGAAGATAACACCTCAAATATAAGAAAGCAAAATCATATTATGAAGGTAAAGTAAGTTGATTAAATCAAAACCTAAAAGTTAGGAGGGAAAGGAGAGGAAAAAAATGTAAAATTGATGGGGTGCAAGTGTTTGAAAAATGGGAATAATGGAATTTGTAAACTAGAATTGAGAGACATAGAGACACGAGACACACACATAGACACACACACACACACACACACATAGACACACACACAGACACACACACACAGACACATAGACACAGAAGCACACGAGACACACATGCACGTGCACACACACCCATGCACACACACACACACGTGCGCACGCACGCACGCCAATCGAGAAAGAATTAGATATAGCTCGAGAAACCCATCTATACTCGCCCAACCGGTCGGATACAGATAGAAATGGCGGAGTCCAATCTGGTCCTATATAGATAAAGGGGCCGATCGGGTCAACTATAGATATTGGGGCCCGACCGCCATATATAGAGTTTAGGGCCAATCGGTCGCCATACCATATAGCACAACCTAGATATAGATATAGGGACCTTTGATGTATAAAATCTATGGGCACTCGACCCAACCCTAACCCCTTTCTAGAACTATATAGTTCGGGGTGGGGGCACTCCTCATAGCCATAAGCTGTCCTCGGTCCCATTCCAACCCCAATGTAGATAAGCCCTATATAGAGATATGGCCTCGATGGCGGCTCTATATGATGTAGATAAGCCCTATATAGAGATATGAGCCGGATGAGAAATTCATTCCTAGATAAGAAATTACTAGGCCATATACTTTGGTGCCTATTGTATTGTATCGGGGGGATAAAGGCCATATATCCATTCGGGAAGATCGATATGATGACCCCATAGAATCGAACGGGACTCGGGCGAATACGAGATATTGGGTTGGGCCCCCTCCCTATGGCGGCTCTATATGGGATGGACTCGCCAAATGCGGCCCAACCCCATCCCTTTAGAAAGGCGAGGGTCGACCTACCAACAAAGCACTCCCCTGGAGGGCTTTAGGTGAAGGTGAAGGCTGGTTGTTTTGTTTTGTTAGGGATGACCCAAACCCAATCCCTAAGTCTATAAAGGAGAGGGAGGGTATTCGTCCCTTCGGCACTTAGGACTTTATCTCTTCGGGACTTAATACTTTGTTTAACAAAGAGGTGCCACTACAATTCTTTTTGTTGTTACACCCCTAACTGGGGTCTCCCGATAGGGGGTTATAATCCTTCGTCCTTTGTTAATGGGGTTACACCGTCCCCCTGGAGTTAATTGAGTTCATTTTGTCTTTGGAGTTATTGAGGTTAACCCTCAGGGTTATCGGGCTACACCTCCCATGAGATTAAGGTGTATAACACGTTAATGTTGTTCTTAGGGTTGAGGGGTTAATTTTGTTTTTTGTTTTGTTTTGGGGTTATAACCCTTTTGGGGTCTCCCAGAGAGGGATGGGGAGACTTGGCATTAATGTTGTCTTGTTTCCTTGGGGTTTATGCGTTATACCCCCAATGGGGGTCTACCTGTTAGGGGTGCGAGGGGGTTCTCATCCACTGTTACTACGGGAATTGTCACGCCGAGGGCGGCTATAGTTAGAGTTCCCTATCCAAATCGGGTGCCAATGAAACTCTATCTCTAGACAGTGCCAATTAAACTATATACTGCACTCCCCCGACAGAGGAGCGCGGCTATATAGATAGAGGCGGGCCCATCTCCCATCTATATAGAGGGGAGGGTGCTGACTGACGACCACAAACTGGATGCGAGTAGCTTGATCGATGCCAAATCTATAGATAGGGCTCCACCGCACTGATCGCCGGGGATCTCTCCTTGCCGAATTTTAGACATAACAAAAAGTCGGGCATTGGTTGAGTGTGGCTATAGTCGAGTCGCTAAAGGTGCTCGATGGGGTTGGTGGGCCGACTCCTCAATGGGACAATTAAGTTTTAGTAGGAAGGGTAAGGAATATATATATCAGTAAATGAAACCTTGAATGTGAATATTAAAGATAAGGCCTCAAATATAAGAAAGTAAAATCATATTATGAAGGTAAAGTATGTAGTTAATTAAATCAAAACCTAAAATTTAGGAAGGAAAGAAGAGGATAACTTTGTAAAATTGACAAAGGTTCAAAAAACGAGACTAATAAAATTTGTAAACTAGAATTAAGGGTTGTAACAAGTAAATAGAACCTCCTATGAGAACATGATAACAATGTTTAATGCAATAATTAAGAGGTGTGTTGAAGACTTAGGTGAATCACAACATTCATTCAATCAAGCACGTGCTCAAGGGAGCAACCAAAACACAACATTTAAGCAAGTAGGGAAGAGAGGATAAGGAGATGATTTCTTATACAATTAACAAGCAATGAATTGATTATGCTAAAATGAAAAATAATAGCCTAACCTAATGTTATGGTAGCGGTAAATAAATGAATATTGAAATGTTGAAATAATACCCAAACAAACTAAGTTAGAAAATATGAAACCCTAATGTGCAAAGAGGGTTAGAAGAGCCTTAAGCCCGATTCATAGAGGTTGCTGGCGTGCCGCAATGGAGACCGACTAAACATAGATGGAAGACCATTGCATAGAAGCCTGGAAAAATGTAGATCCGACAAATTTGATTGGATTAGGGCACTTGGAGAAGGATAGGGGCACCCGTGGGTGCTTTGGTATGGAATTTGGGCGCCTTGGTCTACGTAGATGCTCAGAAAATTTCATCTGAGGTGTCACAAGAGGTCCACACTTGGTTGCCTTTTGTCACATGCATGTCGCTGAATTTCGTTGAATGTCTTTGTAAATCCGAAATGAATTAATCACTGCAAAACCCCAAACAAAGCATCAAACCCTAAAAAGAAAGATGCAAATGAAGGGGTCAAACTGTCCTCAACTGCAAAAATGGACTTATCACTGAGCGCTGCACTACATCTCAGACCCAATGTAGTTATGTGTGTGTGTGGAATTGTGCCCTAGGTTGCTCTTGTGTCAATCGCACTTTGTGAGTAATGAGCAAGTAACTAGATGTAGAATGTAAATAATGTGTGCATGGAAACAATAGACTCCCCTCCTATGAAGTGTGATGCAGATGAATCAACTTTTGTCCCTTGTGATGGAGCTAGATGGATGTAAATGGAGCTATAAATGCCTTTGATGGATGCAACCTTAGGTGGAGATAGTAGATGCTTAGTGCTTGGTCCTTTATTATGATCACATAACTTTATATTTATATGATTCCTTTGCTTGAATTTCGTAATCAACCCTGAAAAGGTTGACTAACAAAAAGATAGGATGCTTAAACAACTAGAAAGGACCCAAAAAGTGTGACCAAAGTACAAAGAAGACAAGGGTGCTCGATTTTGGTGTCCGAGAATGACAAATGTCGAAAGGTGAAAAGATAGGCGAGCAAGTAAGAGTGCAATCGAAAGTAGACACATAAAGCAAATAAAGGTGGCCAAAGACATGGGTTAATCATTACTCTTCATACTTAGGAATCATGTAAATAGTAGTATGTAATCAAGACTAAATAATTACTCAAAGTGTGTGATTTCCGACACTTTATGTTGGTGAGTAGAATGCTCGGTAACATAAAGTAGATAGAGATGCATACCTGATATCCATGTAGATTGATGTAGAAAATATGCCGAGGGACTAGACAAAGCGTGGAGTGATAAAAAGATGGAGTGTGGAGACTAAAGATGAAAAAGTGTAAAAGGTGATGAAAATCATCCTAGGGCGGAAACACGTGTGTAGATGTTGATGTATATGTGATGTACCTATTGTTAGTATTATGTTGATGTTGTTGTTGATGTTGTTGTTGATGATGTTGATTGCTTGCTTTCTAGAGATTTGGATAAACAAAGGCAAATATAAAACAATAATATTAACACAAATAATAATCTCTGTATTATATTTAATCTATTCACGCTATTACAACATCACATATTTATAGGAGAGACTACTCCTATTTTCATGGAGGTTGTCCAACAACTCTCCCCATAATTCTCTCCACAAACTCCTATATTCATGAGTTGGTTGTTTAACCAAATCTCACGTATAAACAATATTAGTTATAGTTGTTTAATATAACAACTATTAATCCTATATTATTAATATGAGTTATATTAACTCATCATTAATAATATTACAATTTACCCATATATATTATCCCCATGATAATATATTTTACATTATTTAAATGTTCACACTACAAACTATATAGAATTCCTAACATTCACCCCCTTAGTGTGAACATTATTAATCTCTGACTTCACCCCCTTAATGTGAACACGAGAAAAACCATATTTTGAAGAAGTTGAACCACCTCCTGAAAGCACTTTGGTTAGACCAGTACAAACTCCATAGATTATCTCTTTACCCTCGTAAAGGCGTAGTGTCAAGCCGAATTATGCAGGAATGCTCCCTTCCTCTTTGGGTTCTTGTGGGACTTTCCCTTCCTCCTCGGACGCCTGAATTTTGAATCTCCAAGATCCACAAGTTTGACATTAATTGGATAACCATCCGTGGAGTCTACATCAAAATTTTCTCTTGCTCCCCAAAAGTGAGTTTTTGAAAACATGAATCTTCCCAAAATTTTGGAAAGGGGTTTATTCAACAAACCAACACACAACAAACATGAACACTGAAATGCACTAAAAATAAAAACCACACTACACACATGTCACTAGATCAATGTGTGGCCCTGCACGTCGTTGGTGACTAATGATAGGTCGTTGATTGACCTCCAACCTCCGATGCCTCTGTCCTCTAGTGTGACGTTGCTAACTTAGCAGAATTTGAATTGAGGCTTAATGGTTTCCAGGATGTATGGTAACACCAAAAATATGTCCATAAGGCAATTTTGTTTTTTTACAATTTTGGACTTTTTTACGACTTGACAAAGATAACAACACTATTTGAGTTTTCACACCACTATTGCTTTGACACTTATACAAGACTCTTTTACATTGACAACTAACTTTCAAAACAATACTTATCAATTTGAATGACTCCACACAAAACCTATTAATGAAAAAAAATGAAACTATTGATACTCAACTTTGCCTTATGACGTGTATAGTACAAATCAATGCACAACATAAAATATTTCACCAGGTCTTGCAGTTAATGTGTCAGCTCCTTCTTTGAATTGTCACCCGTATATGTATGAGTACCTGAAACTATTGACAATCATTTTCTCTTGATAGATCTGCGAGAAGACTAATACCAAAAATGACTGCTTTTGATGTATCATTCGCTGCCAACCATGCATTCGTTGCAACTGGAATGGAGAGCAAGTTGTGGTTGAGACTAGTGGCTCAATGAAGAGTTGTTCGCAAATTTCAGAGATCAAAGCGTTGAAAGTTGTATCAACACCATACGCAGTTCAAAACATAGACGTCTGACTGCTTGCTCAAATCAGGTGCCCTTGAATCATACTTCACCACCATGCCGATCACGAAGGCTATGAAATTGGCATAATATTCAATCCTACATTGAACGCTATGGGGATGCTGTGATGTGAGATCTAGGGGTTGACGCCAAAAGATCAAGCCAAAGTATCAATGAAATGACTGGGTTGATACTGGTTCAGAATGCATGTCAAGAGCGAGAGACTATAAACACTATGTTGTGGTAAACTCAATGTAAATGTGGCGAATCCACTTGAGAACTGCAGAATCGAGGTGGAGCGAAAGACTTCAACATATGCATGTGGATCTGGATGCTTACTTTTGATTCACGAACATGCCAGCAACACACGTGGGTATGACTTCAATCAATTCTACAAAACTATCACTTTGCACTGATTTTACCAACCAATTGTAGTGTGTACATCAATTCCTAAATTATATATCTTCCATCAGCAAACCTCACAGACAGAGAAGAAAACGATCTTACATGGAGAAAATAAAAAACAAATATATCATATGATTTGACTCATTAATCTGAGGCAAATAAAAAAATTATAACATTGCCCCATTCACATGCTTAATCCTCCATTTCAAGCACAAGAACAAAAACCTACTATGATACCAAATCTAGAGATTTGGACAAACAAAAGGCAAATATAAAACAATATTATTAACACAAATAATAATCTTTGTATTATATTCAATTTGTTCACGCTATTACAACATCACATATTTATAGGAGAGACTACTCCTATTTTCAGGGAGGTTGTCCAACAACTCTCCCCATAATTCTCTCCACAAACTCCTATATTCGTGAGTTAGTTGTTTAACCAAATCTCACGTATAAACAATATTAGTTATAGTTGTTTAATATAACAACTATTAATCCTATATTATTAATATTAGTTATATTAACTCATCATTAATAATATTACAATTTACCCATATATATTATCCCCATGATAATATATTTTACATTATTTAAATGTTCACACTACAAACTATATAGAATTCCTAACATGCTTCCCATAAGGATGGGCTGCACAAGAGAAGACGATCAAGTAGTCAAATACACATGTATATGTATAAAAAACATGTAAGGAAGTATGTAAAAGAAAAATGCTAAATTAATGAACAAAAACAAGTGCACCCGATCCGTAATGAGGAAATAGTGTAGAAAGGATCCTGTAGATGATGTCGATGCATGTGAGTTTTCGAGCGATCTCACGCTAATGCAATGAAATAAGTGTAGGGAGAAACTGTCTGCGGTGTCATTCTCCAACCTTTAACCGCTTCACGAAACTATAGAGATCTTTGTCTTTGTCTAGTTTTTGGGCGATTTGACGCCATGATGTAAGTAGTGTAGAGAGGAAGGTCAGTGTTATCTTCTAACCATTAATTGCTCCCAGAATAAAAACACCACTGCAGATGATGTGTACTAACACATATGCTAAGGACACCCGCCATGTAAAATCCGTTGTATATGAGTTTTGTACACTGTGTTGAACCCAATCGATGTATAACCGCGCCCTTGGTTATAGGCGCTCCAGAAAGACATCACTGTACTTAAGGACCCAAGTCGATTCGAGCCCTGAATTGTGTTGTATTGGTCCTGTGTTGTGATGTGTATTATGTGTAAACCGTTGTATGGGGTGAACAATTCACCCAAATGACGCCCCTTGTCTTTGGGGCACATGTGACATTCAAAAGGAGTATGCGGCCCAAAAGATGACCATCCGTTGAAACTATGACTGCAGGGGGAAAGGGGATGTGCTTGGTAGAAACCAAGGCACATACAAACAAGTGGTTGGGAAACAAGTGTTAGTACAAGCAAAGACAAACATGCATGTATAAGACGAAGTGTAAACTAAATAAACAATGTGTAAGCTAAAACACACAAGAATACAATGTGGACCTCAAAAATGGGTTGCAAACATGGGACACCACTCATGATAGCACAAGACACTCAAGGCCGTAGGGACCACAAACAAACAAGTGTGCATACAAGACAAAGGGCAAAGCCCACATACAATGACAAACAATGACAAACAAGTACAAACAATGTAACAAATAACCATGGTGTCAAATAGTCCTACAAAACAAATGATGCACATGAAGCACCCATTAGCATGATAAAAAGTATGTCAAAGCGTGTATAATATGATAAAGTAGTGTGCTATGAAGAAAAATGAAACAATAACACTTGTAGTGTACGAAAGTGGATGCCCCTAAGAGCCTTTGTGGGATTGGTACAGGTACTACATCAAACATCCATCTTGAGTGTAATGGATCTATATAATATGTGATCACAATTAGAAAGCAAGTGAACACTCATGCGTGCATGGAAAGATAATGCCATACAAGATATCTATGTAACATGTGTAATATAGTGAACATGTACAGTAAATATAAGAAAGAATAAATTTAACCAAGATAAGCAATATGTTGTGGATGGATGGAATAGAATGCAGAGTGAATGATAGGATCCGTGTGCCCCTCGAGTGAATGAAGTTATATGCAATGAGGTTCATTTATTTATGCCCCCTCAGTAGTCAAGAATGAACCATAAATGAGAGTGCATCATCGGGAAATGGTTCGAACGATGTGTTGTATGCGAGTTGATGAATGTAGCATGGTGTGGTGAATGTATAGTGATGATATGCGACATAGAGATGAGGTGTGAAAATGCATGATGATCTATCCTAAAGCGTATATCACGACAAGATGATAGAAGAAGTGATGATTTAGCCTAAAGTGTATATCACTAAATGATGCAAGCGGAAGTGATGATGTAGCCTATAGCGTATATCACTAATCTAGGAATGTCGCATGAGAAAAAGATTGAATGGTTGATTGTGTGTGTGTGTGTGTGAATACCCTCAACAGTCCAATATGGACCATGAGACTAGAGTGCGTCATAGGGTAGTGAGTGCAATGCGTAAAAGTAGATGAGTAGATTGTGTAGATTAATGTGGTGATGAGGAAATGTCATGATGTGTAAAGGGTGTAATGTAGGATGTATAATATGGAATGCAAGATGCGTAGATGATATAAGATGTGTAGATGCATAGTGTATGTAAGACATAAGTTGTAAAATGGAGGATGTAGGATGTATGTATTGTGATGTGTAGTGTCTATTGTGTAGTGTGTGAGGTTCATGTGTATAGGATGCCCTCAACAATCAAGTGTGAACCGAAGCACAAGAGTGCATCATCGGGTGGTGTCAATACTAGCTTGTGTGTGGTATAAGATGTGTGTTGTCAATTAGGGGGGAAATACACATGATGCCCCCCAAGTGTGTAGTGGTGAGTGAACTATCCGATGAAAGTAAAGGATGAAGGTCCTCTACTTGATGATTGTGGTGATGAAAGCATGTGATCATGCTCTAGGAGTGGTGGTATAATAGATAAATGTTACGCAGGTGAGTGAATCCTATGTGCATGCGATGGATGAGTATATGATGTATACGCATGGTGTAACAAAATGTGTAGGGGATGAAGACCTATGTGCAAAGTAGAACGCGGTGGTGACAAAAACTTATGTGGAATAAAACGAGGTGGTGATCTATGACGAGTTACAGTAACTATATGAGGAATGGGCCTATATTGCTTTGTTGGACTAACAGAGCGATGAGACCGTGTGGGTCATGTGAGAATAGGTGAGCTAGGAGAAGATTGTGGTTTAGGTGCTAGAGGTCATGACTCAATAGATGGACTTGGTGATGTGGTGGTGACTGCGAAAGGAGAGTGCGACCATGGATTAGATGGAGATACACCATGGATAGAAATGACTTGAGTGTTGTGAATGAACTTTAGACACAAATGATTCATGGAGATGATAGACTTAGACCTACGGATCTAATTGAGACCTAAGACCATGTCACACCCGTCAATTGCTTGTCCCATAAGAAAGGGTATAAGCATAGTGAGAGAACCTACCGTAACATGAAGTTTGACGACGCCATATGAATTGTTCATCAAATATGAAATATGTGATGAAGAGATAACCAATAGCGATGAGAAATGGAATAGAACATGCATTGATGGGCCAGGACAGATCAACCTTAGTATTATTGATAGGGGTAGATCCAATAGAGGCAACAATGTGTAAGTGATTAGAAGAGAACGTGGCATGATAATCACGATCAGAAAAATAGATGAGTGGTGGAGAAATGTCAGTGTTACCAAATAAGAAATCAAGGCCCCGATGTAGAGGAGGAGGCTTGCACGATATGTGATTAGCCGATGAATCGAGAAAATTTCATGTCGTGTTTTGGAAGTGGGTTATTAGATATTTTGAGCTTATGAATTTCATTTATCAAAAGTGCAGAGTCTATAGGCTCTGGGACTTCAAGCTTGTTGTTATTAATAAGATCTTGGATGATTGTGTGGAGTTTGAAACACCTATTTGTAGAGTGTCCCACACATCGATGGTAGTTGCATCAAGATTTTTCATTGTGTAATTTTTCCTTTCGGTCATGATGGGTCTAACTCAAGTGGTGGAGGAAGCATGATAAGATTCTCTGTCGAAAAGCTCTTGTAATATATTTGTGGAGAAATAGGGAATTTGGTCATGGTTCCTTGGTATTAGAGACAACATTGACAATAATTTTGGTATCAGTAGGTTTGGTCGTTGAAGTTTTGAATGTTGACTTGCTTTGAAAACGTGTAGAAGAGGATGCTTGTTCTTGATATTTAAGCTTGCCAATGGATAAAAGCTTGGTTTCGTGAAGCTTAAGAGTATGACATAGTTGGTCGAATGAGGGAGATGTCTTGAAGAGAAAAATTTCCTGAAGAGATGGTAGTAGACTTTGAATGAATAAATCTGAAGCTCGAGTTGGCGAGCACATTAGACATCTTAGCTAAGTTGTGTTTGTATCGCAAAACATAGTCCGCTAAGTGTTCATTAGATCCTTGTTTTAGTTGTGCAAGTTGGGCATAAGAGATCTTGGAGCTGATGTTGATAGAGAAGTGAGTGAGAAAAGCATCGAGAAAGATGCGTAAAAGATGTTTGAGTGAACAAGTAGGTCATAGAACCAACGCATCGCATAATCATGAAGACTATGAGGAAATATCTTAGCTAGGAGAATGTGATCATCCACAAAATCTAGACAAGCCACATGGAATGCTCGGAGATGCTCTTGTGGGTCACCATGGCCATTGAAAATAGGTAGTTTAGGGGTGAAAAAATTTGGTGGAAGTGAATAAGTGGATATAACAGGCGTGAATGGAGTATGCAGTAATATAGTGGAATCTAAAGATGGAGACACATGAGAAGTAGCTTGCCATAATTGATGAATTTGCGCTTGAAGGTCTTGATAAAGGGAGGTTAGATATTGAGTGCCAGTGGAAGGATCCTGTCGCGTATGAGAAATAAGAGGTGGGGTATAGTGATTAGTAGGAGTAGGGACAAAAACGGGAATAATGGAAATGGGTGGAAGAGTGGAAGCAAGTGGTTGAGTAACAACGGTGGTGGGAATAATGGTAAAAACATTAAGCTCTGCAAGGTTTGTAGCTTCCTCACGAGCAACATATAAAAGAAAGTCTAGATCTTGGGGATGCTCAACGATATGATCATTAAGGGATTTAAGATGGGCTTCAATAAATTCTTCAGAAGATTGAGCCATAGTAATAAGAGGAGAAGACATCGAAAGGGAAGGTGGCTTGAAAGTCGCTCACCAAAATTATTATGCTAAAATGTTAAATAATAGCCTACTTTAATGCTATGGTAGTAGTAAATAAATGAATATTGAAATGTTGAAATAATACCCAAGAAAACTAAGCTAGAAAATATGAAACCCTAATGTGTAAATAGGGTTAGAAGAGCCTTAGTTGATTCATAGAGGTTACTAGACTGTGTCGCAGTGGAGACCGATCGAACAAAGATGGAAGATTCTCACACAAAAGCCTGCAAAAATGCAGATCCAACATATTTGACCTGGGTGGGGCACTGGAGAAGGGTAGGGCGCCTTTGGGCGCCTTTAGTGCTGGATTCTAGGTACTTTGGTCTATGTAGATGCTCGAAGAAAACCTCCTCGAGGTGTTAAGAGGTTCACACTTGGTCGCATTTTTTCACGTGTATGTCGCTGAATTCTGTCGAATGTCTCTGTAAATCCGGAATGAATGAGTCACATGCAAAACTCCAAACAAAAATCAAGCCTTAAAAATAAAAATGCAAGTGCGGGGTTGGATCGCCCTTAGCCGCCAAAATGATGAGACTTATCATCGAGCGCCTGCACTACATCTCGAGATCCAATGTAGTACTATGTGTGTGTGTGCGCGGAATTGTGCCCTCGGTTTCTCTTGTGTCAGTCTCACTTTGTGAGTAGCGTGCAAGTAACTAGATGTAGAACGTAAATAATGTGTGCATGGAAACAATAAAATCCTCCTATGAAGTGTGATGTAGATGAACTAGCCTTTGTCCCTTGTGATGGAGCTAGATGGATGTAAATGGAGCTATAGATGCCTTTGATGGATGTAACCTTAGGGGAGATAGTAGATGCTTAATGCTTGTTCCTTTATTATGATTACATAGCTTTATATATATGAATCATTTGCTTGAATTTCATAATCAACCCCGAAAAGGACGACTACCAAAAAGATAGGATGCTCAAATGGAAAGAAAGGACCCAAAAAGTGTGACCAAAGTACAAAGAGGGCATGGGCGACTAAAGGGGATGGGGGCGCTGGCCCTGCTGGCATCTGGCAGGCGCTGGTGTCCATAATGACAAATGTCGAAAGGTGAAAAGATAGAACAAACAAGTAAGAGTGCAAGACTTAAAGTAGAAACATAAAGCAGAAAAAGGTGGCCAAAGACATGGATTAATTATAACTCTTCGTACTTAGGAATCATGTAAACAGTAGTATGTAATCAAGATTAAATAATTATCCAAAGCGCGCGATCAAGATTAAAATTTTTACAAGATAAGTACAAATCTCATTCATAATATAGACAATTTTATTTTTGAATGGTGCTAAAATGTACATTTCTTAAGATACAATTCTCATACATGGATGAGGGAAGATGCATGTTAGAAACCCATAGAAATTTCCTCTTTAAACACCTTCCACGATCTGCTATACACTTTGAAAGAGTTTTGGCTTGCTTATACAGGTTAAAAGTTCGATGAAAACCCCGTTGGGGTTTTTGGATTGCTCTTGCATTCCACCATAGACCTTGGTAGGGATTTGAATTGCTTCTGCACTTGAAAAATCCAATGATCACTTTGGTGAAACTCAAAGATATTTTTCGCACATAAAAATCCCGACACAAACTTTGATGATCTTGGAATCGCTTTCGCACCTTAAATCTTTGATAAAGACTTTTTAGCGAGTTTTCATGTTGTTTTTACACCAAAATTCTCTACCGCATACCTTGGTGTAACTTTGGAACAATTTTGCATGAAGAAAGTTTGACTAACGCTACGATGGAGAAATGGGTTGTATGAGCAAATGAAAATCCTAAAAAAACACTCTAGCGAGGTTTTGGGTTGTATAGATGGGAAAAATTCGTGAAGGATCTAGGCGAAGATTTGGGTTGCTCGAGAAAACTAAAAAGTTTGAGGAAGACTTGAGTAGATATTGTAGTTGCAAATGCACTTGAAATCTCGACATAGTCTTGAGCGAAAGGTCAAAAACAAGGGAAGTACACACAATTTACAACATTATTGCAAATGTGGTTGATGACATTGAAAGTCTACTACAACCGTAACGACACCCAAATATTCACACACGAACAACACAAAGAAAAGACAGGATAATTTTTTTGACTTGTTTCCACACATAACACGACACAACATGTCGTCACAAAGTTACAACCAACTCTGGGAACCACTTGTTACGGGGATGACCACAAGGTCAGCACGGAAACGTTCACACCCAAAAGGATAATACACTTTTTCTTTTTGACATGACAACATAGAAGTCCAACCACAGAACACACTTACAGTTAGGGCCAACCACAATGAGATATTCTTGAGGGTTATTTATTTTAAAAAGACATCTTGCAATTCTTAGCTTACGTTTTCAAGGAGGCTCAAGATATGATTCATACAATTCATCTTACCAAGCTAAGTTTATTCTTTTTACACTGAGTAATTATCTTTAAATCTTCTCTATTATGACATTTATTTGCTTAATTCGTTTATTTAGAGAAAGGGGTAATTTAATTCCACAAGGCCATCTATTTACACTTACGCTACTAGAACTTGTTCATGCCCATATGACAACATGGGTTTGCGTTCAACACACTTAAGAGAAGAAAGAAAAAGCACCTTGGAAAAAGGTTAGAGGGAGAAGGTTGAGTTGAAATCATCTTCCAGACCTCATTAGCTATTACCAAGATATAATTGAAACTTGAAAACTTAACCAGAATTATTAAAGATTTTACTTAGGCTTTACTAAATGAGTTTTATAAAAATAAAACAATTTACCTTCCAATGGCTGAGAGATAGATTGCGTGGTTTCTAAATTGTTTTCTCCTGCTTATTAAATCTTATTATCTTCCAGAACTAACCATAGATTTCCTTTAAGTTTGTTTAAGAATTTCACCATGAAAGGGATAGTGTTCATTAGTGTAGCTAGGGATATCAAGTTATATAATGTTACTTAACAAGGGATAGTTTCATCTTTGATCACTTATGGAATTACATGTTCTCAAGTTGGTCACCTCTACACTAATTTATTTGCAATATAAATTTTAGTTTAACTTCTATAAGTATTAAACAACCCATTTTATTTTACTTATAACACACTATTACTAAGTCTTAGAAAGATTTAACTCAACATTTAATCGTAGGGGGTAAAGTTTAACATTATTCATTTACGAAAACGAAAAAGGTTACATCAACTCTTAGAATACCGATAATCCATTAAGGTCACTCAACAAGCGGTAAACAAATTTTCTTATATTTTCCAAGATAGACAGACAATTCAAGGTTCCAAAGTTAAGACGACATAATCCACGATACAATATACTAAGACATTGATCCTCTTCTAAATTTTCCACTAGATGTTATCAATAGTTGAACAATATAAAAAGGATTCATGCAAAAGAACTTCTCACTGAGGTTGATGTAAAAATCTACAAGTCTATCCCTCATCTACTCGCAAAATCCATCTGCAACAAATTTTTCCACAAGAGTCAGTTCGCGAGAACTGAGCAAGATAAGGCTACACAAAACCACCATAACTATTATCTAACAATACCACAAAAGGAAGCACTTTATTACAAGAATTGGGTCAAACCTCTAAACACTATCAACACATCAAGTTATAATAAAGTCTCCATCATGCCAATCAAAGAAGGAGAAGACCTTGTACTTCAGTTAGGAGTAAAAGCAACGAAAGTATAGCAATCGTATGAGAATGGCCCTTGGCCCTATAAGGAGAAATAAACAATCTAGCAAAACAGAATTCCCATCAAGTAAATAATTAAATAATAATTACAAGATTGAGATTTGATATATAGACCAACCATCTAGAAATTTATCAAAGGTACCAAACAAATAGGCTAAAATAATATATTTCTAAAAGAACAAGAGTTGATCGGCCCAAGAAAGGGGAACCACGGGTTTCAAAAAAATAACACAAAAAGCCATGTATAATAGAGTTTCAAACCGGAAATCAAATAGAGTATACACACAACATAAGTTTCGAAGCGAAGGCAAAGTATACTAGTTTTGACCATTAACTCCAAGAGATTTTCCAATCATTCAAGAAGGGCCAATGCCTTACAGGCTAGTAGCAAACACGCGAGAGAAGAAGGGAGTTCCGTCAAACAAGAGTATACAAAAATGTCATCAACAAATTTTATAACACTAAAGATTTGCAAACCTCCACAACAATTCTAATGTTTGGTTAATTTAAAATAAATTACCTATTTCCCAAAACAACAATATTTTAAGGCAACCCTTGGTAACACAGTCAACCGTCACACATAGATACAAACATAATTTCTAAGTGACATTATCAAAACAAAACCTTCCGCTATGAATCCATAAGACTATCAAATGAAAGATGAGTTTTTCCGAAGATTAATCACATTTAAGGAAATTTCCATCACAAAATATTAAGGTAATTACGTGCATAAAAACCGACCAATATTAATTAATAGCGTTAACATTACAAAGGAGAAATAATGCAAGTTAGGAAAAATAGAAGAGTGCCATCAACAATAATTTTGAGAGGGGATTAGACCAAAACTATTCTAGTGTCGAATGAGTAAGTCTTGGATTCGCATAATGAAACCTCGAGCTTAGTTGATCCGAAAAGCTAGTTATGGTTCAAGTTGATAGGGATGGTCAAGGTACTTCTTGAGGATGACCTTAAAAGTGTAGAAACAAGATGAAATATAATATAAGAGTCTAAACACGCGAGATGGAAAACACATTGCACACAAACCTTTTCATTCTAAAAGTTTTAATACCGAAACTCCAAGTTGGCTAGCCCAAGCATTGCTCACACTAATCCTGACCTTTCTTTCTCGATGCAAAAGGTTATCAAAGGGACTTGAGAAGGAGCTAACAAAAAACGTCAAAAGACAAACTTGGGTGCTAGGGAGGGGCTTCATAGTTATCGTAAACTTACTTCCATGATAACGAAAATACTAGTTTGATCAACATAATAACTTGCAACTCAATCGCAGAGAAGAATTAATACATAAACAAACAGACGAAGGTCTATCACTCGAGCAAGAGAAACATAACACCCAGAGGAGAGGGCACACACATCCTTTCGACCAACATACTGACAACGATAAAAGCTAAAACAAGAAGAAAACAAGCAAAAAGGGGAGATCTCCCATCATGGTATCCAACTGACAAATCAATGCAAGGAAAAGGTGGTTCGATTTCACAATAATTTTAAATATAGTAACAGTAGAAAAGTGTAGAAATATCTTGCCTTTTTCTCCAGATTCAAAAGGTTTCATGGACACCGCCCGGACCAGCAACAACAATCCTCAGGTCGAATCTCCCCTTTTTATAGGCTGGGCACTCAAGCTCCATTCTCGTCTATGCTTAGCCTGGGCAAAGAGCTCCATTTTATAAGAAACGTCGAACGAAAGAACGGTGGTCTCAGGTGTTGTCAAGACTACGGTATGCACAATATGGTTTTAATGAAAAATGTCCAGCACATACTTGAAAGAAAGGGACAAGGCCAGACTGCACAACCCTCTAAACAACCTTCCAGCCTGCGTTAAAGATGGGGCACCAGAGAAGGACAGAGACATCGAAAAAGCACAAGGAACAAGGATAATAGAAATTTGAAGAAGAATACGCCTCCAAAATAACGTATGCAAGGAGAGAGAGAATCCACGAAGCATGTAAAACGTGACAAAATGCCACAAATCGATGGGGGGTCTCAATAGAGAATCTTTGTAAATAAATTTCATCAGGTCTCCTGGTAACACTCTCACTGTCACATAGTCGATTTTGATAAAAAATATCTTGAAGGAGAAACCCGAATTTGAGGATGCATTTGATACTGAATAGATAACAACATAGTTGGACAACCTGCTTGTTGGAAGCGCTCAAAAAGGCTTCTACTAAACTGCAACATGCCTGCTGCCTGGCTAATCCCTGTTGCAGGTCGCTGCTGTGGATCCCGACAAGAACACACCTCGCAGCACCCAAAGAAAGTGGAGGTAACACGCCTACCTCACTAGCTTGTAGCTTCATCAAAAACCACCATATCGAACCCGTTATTGCGCCCAAGGAGGAACCAAGAAGAAAACGCCTTTCCGAAAGGATTTTGTTGGCCTCTCCGCACACGCAACAGTCCAAATGGTAGTTTGGGAGCAGGCACCCAAAGAAAGGAAAACATAATTTTCAGGGCCTCTCAACCACTCCACACACGTGTCCAACAAAAGAAAATCTCACGCGGTCAGAGGAGAATATTGCAGGCAGTCAACAAGAAACATAGAAGATTTGCAAATCAGAATTAATAAATAAAGGAAGTGCGGCCACCAGCAAGAAAGAGTCCCACACGTCTAGTAAAAGGAGTTAATGAAGTGGCAGGTGGCCATCAAAGTTACCCCCACATTTTCCAATAAAAAAAAAGTTTAATCACCTCCACAATGGATATTTCGTAGAAAAGATTTAGCGTATTCCTTGCAAATCAATCTTTTTTTTTTGTTGTATTTATAATTTTTGTGTTCCTTGTAAATTCCATATCATGTTTCATTTATTCCATGTTGAAATAAGACGATGAAACTACACCCTGTACTGTATGGGAACATACAAAATTTTTATGCACATTGTTCATGTATGTATTATGCGAGACTAAATTTGATGGTTGACCCTTTCTGAAATGATTTTATGATGGTTATTCAATCAACATCTCCCTTCATAGTACTATATTTTTAATGTTCGAATTTGAGAGTGTTTCATGTTTAGGTGTATCTATTGTGCTACAATAAATTACCCCCTTTAAACCTAAAATCCATTAGCTTTCCAATGTTGAACTTTATAGATATCCTTATCTTAAATGAGGCATAATATTAAGACACAAATACAATTATAACAATGAAAATACAATCATATCTTTGGGAACCTAAGATTAAATAGATTCCAATTGTTGTTATTTAGATATAAAGGTTGGTGGGAACCTAGCCTATGTTCCTAACATTGTTCTTTAAATAAAATGCTTTCTATAACTTGTAGTTGATATCAAAGATGTCATTGACCTAAAGTATGTCATTGATGTTATTGTTTTGAAAAAGATGTAATCTTAGGGAAGAATTACAATGGTAACAATGGAAAGACATATGGGTATATTGAGAACCTAGTGGTCACTAGGTTTCCATCATTATTATTATTTTACGGCTTACAAAATAATTATCAATTATAGTCACCATGGTCAGTAGTCAAGGTGGACAATTTTATTTTATTTTTAAATAATTATTATTATGGGTATTCCTTTTAACAGGACACGCCCTAACAACACCCAAACACCAATCCAGCTGCCTACTAGGCTATGAGAACACAATCTACCTTAACAGGGTGATCGGAAAGTGGCAAAACCAACAAAGATCAGCAGAAGCACAACATCGTTAAACGCTAAGCAACACGGTCGTCGCAGAAGCAAAGGAGCAACGATGAACGGGGCATTACATTCTCCTCCCCTTAAGAAAGCATCGTCCTCGATGCGACATTACACAGAGGAAAGGAAATGGTACGCAACAAGGAATAAATAAAGAAGAAAACACACCCTATGGTTTAAAATTTTAGTCGATTAAAGCATGGCCACAGGGTAGCCTTAGGAACATTTGGTAGAAATTTTAACTTTCAAGGTTCTGTGAAGATTGGCAGTTCCCTCTTATTTATTATTTCATTAGTTCCTTTCCATTAGCATTATTCTTAGTTTAATTTCTTTTAAAATTTCATCATTGAAGAGTTTTGGTTTATTCCTTATTGTGGGTGCCCAACATGAACTGCTAACACAACACCCTATCAGGTTCAAAAAGACACTACAGATTCACAAGCACACAAGTATATACTTCAAGATTGTATTACACCACAAAAGGTTACTCAAATACGGAATAGAATAGGCACAGTCCACATAACATAGTACTTGTCACACATCTATGACTGACATATTAAATACTCAAAAAAGAGTACTACAATCCACCAGACATTTCCTCAATTCCACAGATGAAAATTTCACATAACTCCAAACAAAAGCTATAGGTACATAGTGTCCACAAGGGAATCAATGACATATCCACAACATCACAACACATATCCATCTGACATGAGTAACACATACATCAAAAGACCACTACCAAAACATCACAATAACTCAACATATATCCCAAAACATCAACCATACACACAAATATCATATGCCTCCCTCAAACTCTTATGCCTCCCTCAAGTCTCTTATGCCTCTCTTACGTCTCCCTCAAGTCTCTTATGCCTCCCTCAAACTCTTATGCCTCCCTCAAGCTCTTATGCCTCCCTCAAGGAGGCCGATTGTCCCTATGGCCCAAGACACATAGAGTTCAAACACTCCTAACCCAAGTGACATAATAACGCGTGGTTCAACAACCCGCTAGTTATCTGTAACTCCTTGGGGCGTACCCCCATACAACGAAGCGGGTCCATAGGCCCAACCATTCCATGGTGCATCCCATGACCCTATTCCACACATCACGACAATAGAACCAGCACAACAATCCAATCTAAGTGCCAAGTGGCAAAGTACAAGCCTTGGGCAAGGCGGTAAAAATTTAAAATTTAAAAAATAAGTTCCAAACCAAGAGAAAAATAAATGGCCAAATAGCCATAGTTAGTGTCAAAATCCACATGTTAGTGCCATAAACCAAGGAAATGCCCAAAATTGTAAAGCATGGCAATCAAGAAAAGCTGCTGGTCCTTACAAAATAAAGTAAAAAATCAATTTATGAATAAAATCAATTTATAATAATGTCACATTACGATAACTGTGTGGCATTATCTAGCCACCAAAGGGGTACTCAATGAGTTGCTAGCACTCGGAACATCGAGCCTCAGCCCGTAAAATACATATCAATAATACAACTATCATCACCTCTATCTGAATCATCCCGCCACCACTTCGACAAGGCTAAACATAGTCATAGTTGCACTTAGGTTGCATACATACAACCACATAGGGAGAGAGGAAAGAATCACAGGTTGTTATCTACTAAACCAAATTTTGGCTCGAGTTATTGACCCATGGTACACCATTCCTCACTCTCAACATACACTTCTACCGATTTCCCTCAGGGTTGGTTAGCGTAAGGTTCACAACATAACATGTAACTACATCACTAACACAATGGTGGTACATATACAAGGCAAATCACAATCATACATTCACCGGGTGTAACACATCACTTTACCACATTCTGCACCCAAAGTGCAATCACCATATGATAGGGTTCATACACTCACCGTATGACCCCAAATCACAACATGAAGCATTACATATTACACACATCATACTTATGATGAACATAGTAACACCACAACATAACATCCATTGCTACATAGCAAGGTGATACACACATCTCATCAAAACATGATAAAACATCATGATATAACTTATTTCTTTTAACATCAATCTAGTCATACAACACATTGATACACCCACATATCACAATATGCCACAATGCTCCCACACTATGTCATCCACATTATAATTCTTTTCACACATCACAAACAATAATTCACACATGAACTCTTCATAGAATCCATAAGAAGGAGAGAGAATACTCCCATCCCCAACATATCAACATGATCACAAACACGCACAAAGTGACATACACATCATGTGCGTTCACAATATCACAATTACGACATGGATCACATCATGCTTAAAGCACATTACTCTTCCAATATCTACCACCATCATGCAACATCATCATCATCATGCAGTATCATCATGTAACACCACCACCACTCCAAGCTGGCCCAGAGGTTCGAGAGCATGAACCTATGCTCTGATACCAAGTGTAACGACCCAAAAATTCACACACGAACAACACAGTAAAAGACAGGATAATTTTTTTTTGACTTGCTTCCACACATAACATGACACAACATGTCGTCACAAAGTTACAACCAACTCTGGGAACCACTTGTTACGGGGATGACCACAAGGTCAGCACGGAAACGTTCACACCCAAAAGGATAATACACTTTTTCTTTTTGACATGACAACATAGAAGTCCAACCACAGAACACACTTACAGTTAGGGCCAACCACAATGAGATATTCTTGAGGGTTATTTATTTTAAAAAGACATCTTGCAATTCTTAGCTTACGTTTTCAAGGAGGCTCAAGATATGATTCATACAATTCATCTTACCAAGCTAAGTTTATTCTTTTTACACTGAGTAATTATCTTTAAATCTTCTCTATTATGACATTTATTTGCTTAATTCGTTTATTTAGAGAAAGGGGTGATTTTATTCCACAAGGCCATCTATTAACACTTACGCTACTAGAACTTGTTCATGCCCATATGACAACATGGGTTTGCGTTCAACACACTTAAGAGAAGAAAGACAAAGCACCTTGGAAAAAGGTTAGAGGGAGAAGGTTGAGTTGAAATCATCTTCAAGACCTCATTAGCTATTACCAAGATATAATTGAAACTTGAAAACTTAACCAGAATTATTAAAGATTTTACTTAGGCTTTACTAAATGAGTTTTATAAAAATAAAACAATTTACCTTCCAATGGCTGAGAGATAGATTGCGTGGTTTCTAAATTGTTTTCTCCTGCTTATTAAATCTTATTATCTTCCAGAACTAACCATAGATTTCCTTTAAGTTCGTTTAAGAATTTCACCATGAAAGGGATAGTGTTCATTAGTGTAGCTAGGGATATCAAGTTATATAATGTTACTTAACAAGGGATAGTTTCATCTTTGATCACTTATGGAATTACATGCTCTCAAGTTGGTCACCTCTACACTAATTTATTTGCAATATAAATTTTAGTTTAACTTCTATAAGTATTAAACAACCCATTTTATTTTACTTATAACACACTATTACTAAGTCTTAGAAAGATTTAACTCAACATTTAATCGTAGGGGGTAAAGTTTAACATTATTCATTTACGAAAACGAAATAAGGTTACATCAACTCTTAGAATACCGATAATCCATTAAGGTCACTCAACAAGCGGTAAATTTTTTTCTTATATTTTCCAAGATAGACAGACAATTCAAGGTTCCAAAGTTAAGACGACATAATCCACGATACAATATACTAAGACATTGATCCTCTTCTAAATTTTCCACTAGATGTTATCAATAGTTGAACAATATAAAAAGGATTCATGCAAAAGAACTTCTCAACTGAGGTTGATGTAAAAATCTACAAGTCTATCCCTCATCTACTCGCAAAATCCATCTGCAAAATTTTTTTCCACAAGAGTCAGTTCGCGAGAACTGAGCAAGATAAGGCTACACAAAACCACCATAACTATTATCTAACAATACCACAAAAGGAAGCACTTTATTACAAGAATTGGGTCAAACCTCTAAACACTATCAACACATCAAGTTATAATAAAGTCTCCATCATGCCAATCAAAGAAGGAGAAGACCTTGTACTTCAGTTAGGAGTAAAAGCAACGAAAGTATAGCAATCGTATGAGAATGGCCCTTGGCCCTATAAGGAGAAATAAACAATCTAGCAAAAACAGAATTCCCATCAAGTAAATAATTAAATAATAATTACAAGATTGAGATTTGATATATAGACCAACCATCTAGAAATTTATCAAAGGTACCAAACAAATAGGCTAAAATAATATATTTCTAAAAGAACAAGAGTTGATCGGCCCAAGAAAGGGGAACCACGGGTTTCAAAAAATAACACAAAAAGCCATGTATAATAGAGTTTCAAACCGGAAATCAAATAGAGTATACACACAACATAAGTTTCGAAGCGAAGGCAAAGTATACTAGTTTTGACCATTAACTCCAAGAGATTTTCCAATCATTCAAGAAGGGCCAATGCCTTACAAAGCAAGTAAAAACACGAGAGAGAAGAAGGGAGTTCCACAAACAAGAGTATACAAAAATGTCATCAACAAATTTTATAACACTAAAGATTTGCAAACCTCCACAACAATTCTAATGTTTGGTTAATTTAAAATAAATTACCTATTTCCCAAAACAACAATATTTTAAGGCAACCCTTGGTAACACAGTCAACCGTCACACATAGATACAAACATAATTTCTAAGTGACATTATCAAAACAAAACCTTCCGCTATGAATCCATAAGACTATCAAATGAAAGATGAGTTTTTCCGAAGATTAATCACATTTAAGGAAATTTCCATCACAAAATATTAAGGTAATTACGTGCATAAAAACCGACCAATATTAATTAATAGCGTTAACATTACAAAGGAGAAATAATGCAAGTTAGGAAAAATAGAAGAGTGCCATCAACAATAATTCTGAGAGGGGGATTAGACCAAAACTATTCTAGTGCCAACGAGGTCTGGATTCGCACAATAAAACCTCGAGTTTAGTTGATCCGAAAAGCTAGTTATGGTTCAAGTTGATAGGGATGGTCAAGGTACTTCTTGAGGATGGCCTTAAAAGCCTAGAAACAAGATGAAAGATAATATAAGAGTCTAAACACGCGAGATGGAAAACACATTGCACACAAACCTTTTCATTCTAAAAGTTTTAATACCGAAACTCTAAGCTGGCTAGCCCAAGCATTGATCACATTAATCAGGTACAACCTTTCTTTCTCGATGCCAAAAGGTTATCAAAGGGACTTGAGAAGGAGCTAACAAAAAATGTAAAAAGACAAACTTGGGTGCTAGGGAGGGGCTTCATAGTTATCGTAAACTTACTTCCATGATAACGAAAATACTAGTTTGATCAACATAGTAACTTGCAACTCGATCGCAGAGAAGAATTAATACATAAACAAACAGACGAAGGTCTATCACTCGAGCAAGAGAAACATAACACCCAGAGGAGAGGGCACACACATTCTTTCAACCAACATACTGACAACGATAAAAGCTAAAACAAGAAGAAAACAAGCAGAAAGGGGAGATCTCCCATCATGGTATCCAACCGACAAATCAATGCAAGGAAAAGGTGGTTCGATTTCACAATAAATTTAAATATAGTAACAGTAGAAAAGTGTAGAAATATCTTGCCTTTTTCTCCAGATTCAAAAGGTTTCATGGACACCGCCCGGACCAGCAACAACAATCCTCAGGTCGAATCTCCCCTTTTTATAGGCTGGGCACTCAAGCTCCATTCTCGTCTATGCTTAGCCTAGGCAGAGAGCTCCATTTTATAAGAAACGTCGAACGGAAAGAACGGTGGTCTCAGGTGCTGTCAAGACTACGGTATGCACAATATGGTTTTAATGAAAAATGTCCAGCACATACTTGAAAGAAAGGGACAAGGCCAGACTGCACAACCCTCTAAACAACCTTCCAGCCTGCGTTAAAGATGGGGCACCAGAGAAGGACAGAGACATCGAAAAATCACAAGGAACAAGGATAATAGAAATTTGAAGAAGAATACACCTCCAAAATAACGTATGCAAGGAGAGAGAATCCATGAAGCGTGCAAAACGTGACAAAATGCCACAAATCGATGGGGGGTCTCAATAGAGAATCTTTGTAAATAAATTTCATCAAGTCTCCTGGTAACACTCTCACTGTCACATAGTCGATTTTGATAAAAATATCTTGAAGGAGAAACCTGAATTTGAGGATGCATTTGATACTGAATAGATAACAACATAGTTGGACAACCTGCTTGTTGGAAGCACTCAAAAAGGCTTCTACTAAACTGCAACATGCATGCCGCCTAGCTAATCCCTATTGCAGGTCACTGCTGTGGATCCCCAACAAGAACACACCTCGCAGCACCCAAAGAAAGTGGAGGTAACACGCCTACCTCACTAGCTTGTAGCTTCATCAAAAACCACCATATTGAACCCATTACTGCGCCCAAGGAGGAACCAGGAAGAAAAATGCCTTTACAGAAAGGATTTTGTTGGCCTCTTTGCCCACGCAACCAGGTCCAAATGGTAGTTTGGGAACAGGCGCCCAGCAAAGGAAAACAAAATTTTCCAGGGCCTCTCAACCACTCCACACACAGTCCAACAAAAGAAAATCTCACGCGGTCGAGGAGAATATTGCAGCGATTAACAAGAAACATAGTTGATTTGCAAATCAGAATTAATAAATAAAGGAAGTGCGGCCACTAGTAAGAAAGTGTCTCACACGCCCAAAGTAAAAGGAGTTAATGAAGTGGCAGGTGGCCATCAAAGTTACCCCCACATTTTCCAATAAAAAAAAAAGTTTAATCACCTCCACAATGGATATTTCGTAGAAATGATTTAGCGTATTCCTCGCAAATCAATCTTTTTTTTTTTTTGTTGTATTTATAATTTTCGTGTTCCTTGTAAATTCCATATCATGTTTCATTTATTCCATGTTGAAATAAGACGATGAAATTACACCCTGTACTGTATGGGAACATACAAAATTTTTATGCACACTATTCATGTATGTATTGTGCAGACTAAATTTGATGGTTGACCCTTTCTGAAATGATTTTATGATGGTTATTCAACCAACATCTCCCTTCATAGTACTATATTTTTAATGTTCGAATTTGAGAGTGTTTCATGTTTAGGTGTATCTATTGTGCTACAATAAATTACCCCCTTTAAACCTAACATCCATTAGCTTTCCAATGTTGAACTTTATAGATATCCTTATCTTAAATGAGGCGTAATATTAAGACACAAATACAATTATAACAATGAAAATACAATCATATGCTGGGAACCTAAGATTCAATAGATTCCAATTGTTGTTATTTAGATATAAAGGTTGGTGGGAACCTAGCCTATGTTCCCGACATTGTTCTTTAAATAAAATGCTTTCTATAACTTGTAGTTGATATCATAGATGTCATTGACCTAAAGTATGTCATTGATGTTATTGTTTTGAAAAAGATGTAATCTTAGGGAAGAATTACAATGGTAACAATGGAAAGACATATGGGTATATTGAGAACCTAGTGGTCACTAGGTTTCCATCATTATTATTATTTTACGGCTTACAAAATAATTATCAATTATAGTCACCATGGTCAGTAGTCAAGGTGGACAATTTTATTTTATTTTTAAATAATTATTATTATGGGTATTCCTTTTAACAGGACACGCCCTAACAACACCCAAACACCAATCGGCTGCCTACTAGGCTGTGAGAACACAATCTACCTTAACAGGGTGATCGGAAAGTGGCAAAACCAACAAAGATCAGTAGTAGCACAACATCGTTAAACGCTAAGCAACACGGTCGTCGCAGAAGCAAAGGAGCAACGATGAATGGGGCATTACAACAACACATTTAGTGCCAATTGGGTTTCACAATTCTAGGAGAATCTTGCAACTAAGTTGTAAATTTGCTCGAAAAGTCCGGAAGTCTGCTATATACTAGGCTATTATATTTTGGGTTTCAAAACTTCAAGAGTAATTTGAAACTAAGTGGCGAGTGTGCTTGGAAATTTTGAAAGTCCAAAATACAAAGAAGAAAGAACATTTTGGGTTTTGAGGTTTGAGACACAATTTGTGTAAAATTTGCGATGGTGCATTGAATCTCTAAAATTTTGATCAAGGGATAGTGCATTGTGGAATCTAGAGTTTTGGATGCAATTTGCATGTGATGTGCAAATGTGCATTGAAATTATGAAAGTCCATCGAACAATGTAACAAAAGTATTTTGGGATCCAAGGATGCAGATGTAATGCAACAAAATGCAAATGTGCACCGAAGCTTCAAAACCTCAAGAAACAATAGAGATAGTGCATTTTTGAATCTCGAGTTTCGGATGCAATTTGCAAGCGAAATGGAAATGTGCAGTGAAATTTGAAATCTTGCCAAACACTGAGTAAGACTAGATTAGGAATTAAAACTTGGGAAACATTTGGCAAATTACTTGCAAAATTGCTTGGAAAGTCCAATAACCCGATTACACTTTGGTTTCTTATGTTAGGAAAACGAGATAAATAATAATTTAATAAAACAATTAAATATCCACTTAAATAATTTGTCCAAGGATTACAGTTTAGGTATGCAAGAAAATAATTAAAATAACTTCACAAATAAAAAGTAAATGCACTTTACACAACACTAAATTTACGTGGGGAAAACCTCACGGTAAAAAAACCCACAAAAACAATTTCATTGTATATTGAGAATTTACATACAAATTTGACCCAACACTTCCACTTCTTCTTGGGTCCCACCAAATAACATAAAATTTACAAGAATAAAAAATAATTCTCCAATATGCTATTATAAAAACTTTAACCCCCTTTTTATAGGGTGAATGAAATTGGTTGCACCCGAGTGCACCGTTTCATATCACACTTTAATTAATTTAATAAATCATAACTTCCACATTAAGTGGAGAGGGGACCCGACAACCTATATTAAATAGGTTTAAAATAATATTTATAAAAACATTAAAGGATATAATGACCCAACAAATAGTGACCCCATTTAATATTAATATCCCAACATTCCCCTACTTGTTAAGTGGGAAACATGCCAAATTACCTTTTTCTACAAAAGGATTTACAATCCATAAATCATCAATGACGATTTAGGCTAGCATGTAAACAAGGGAAATCATATAAATATTCCCAAACAAAAATTCTCAGGATAAGTTCTTTACATATGAAGACTTACATAAGATTATGGAGCCTTTTATAAAACAAGGATCTCCCATAACTAATGCTTCACTGGGAATTACAAGTAAACTCACGTGTTGTGATCATTTACTTAAGACTCACATATAGTGATATTTTACAAAATGGAGGAAGTATAGGAAGTTTACACAAAAAGGCCATTAAGAGGTGGCATTGTCATGCACATTCCCCTCAAGGGCAACTTTGAAAGGCCTAACAAGGCACAAAACTTGCAAAACTTTACAAAACACAATGGCTTCATAAAACTGTCTTTAACTTGATCTTCGATAAGATAGAACTAGAGATAAATATCGCCATTACAAACTTCATATTCTTTGGTCTTTATGACCTTGTAAAATAAAGATAAATTTCCTATAGGAATTACATAATGCCGAAAGGTCTTATCTATTTCCCGAGGGTCTTTATATAAATAGATGAGAATCACTATTGGACATCTCCAATATTTGATAAGAAGGGCGTCCCCAACTATCATATGATAAACATCTATTAAGTTTTTCTCACACATACTATGATGGCATATTTGAAGCTAACATAGCCTTTTTATCTATTGCATCACTAACATGATTAGAATCACAATAGCCATATAAATTTGTATGTTTAATACTAGAAGTATAATACAAATCATATTGATTTTTTAAAGAAAATTATAAGAATATTGAGACAAAGATGCATCAATAGAGTTATGATCCCGGAAAAGTAATCATTCCTAAAAATGATTTAAGAGTCTTAGATTAGTCATTTCACAACGTTGTGTTAACTTCAATTTTAATATTGAAACATCTAATTTTTCTCATTGCTAGTGATTTAGAAAATCATCAACATAACAAACAATAATAATGTTTCTAGTTTTTATAATTAGATTGAATTCTCTTGATTTTTGAATTAGAGACATCCTCAACTAAGGCTTTAAATTTTTGAAATCTAGAAACAATATTAGATTTTTCCTTAGTATAATAAGAACAAGTCATCTTAAAGAAATTGTCAATGAAACTAACATCATATAGGGTTCCACCGAGAGAGGGAACTTTGAGTGGACCTCTAACAACATTGTGAATTAAATCGAGAGAAATTAGGATCATGATGTTTGTGAAACGATTTAACGTGTTGCTTATAACATAATTTTTTTTTCACAAGTTTAAACACTATTTAACAAGTAATGTACACGAAAGTAACTTAAAAAAGTTAAATGCAAAAAAATAATTTATGTGGAGCTCCTAGAATCACCTTCCAAAGCTCAACAACTTTTTGGCCTCGTGCACTGCCTAGGCCTGTGAACCCTGTTTTTGATCAAACTACTCCAAACTCTCCAAATCTTCCCTGAATCTTCCAAAATCACTTCCATGATGTTTCTAGACATTAAATTCACCTCTAAATTGATTTTTTATTTGATTCTCCACTCCAGGGGGTTGTGCTCGTTCGGGAAGACTAGTGATAACCCTTCCCATTACTGCCTGAAATTTGCATTTTCCAAGAACACCTAAAATCACCTAGGGGGTTGAATTGACTTTCCTAAATCACCTAGGGGATTGAGTTAACATCATATAGGAGGTCACTAGACTAACTGAGTGGACCTGGGGTTCCTGGGAAGGATAGGACTTGAAAATTTTGGCACAGGGGTCTTTGGAAAATTGTCAATTTCCCTGTTGCACATTTGCATGACAACAACTGGATCTAGCTTGGGGACATGACATGGATTGAGTGCAGTAAAGACATGACATGGGGAATCCAAAATCTCAACTTTAGACCATATGATCCATTGACCAGTGCCTTATCCATTGGGCCCTGTGGAGTCATGTATAATGTACAAGAGAGAAATAGAGCGAAGAAGGAACACACACACACACACACACACACACACACACACAAAAACGATGGAAAGGAAACACATGAAACACAATAGGAAAGGAAAAACACGAAACAAAAAGGGAAACACGCCTAACAATCACCTATGGTAGAAGGTGGGGGATAACCCACTTTCACTAAAGTACTTTTCATTCCTTAAAAGTTACCCGTGAGTGGGAAACACTGAGTGATGTTGTTCTATAAAGCCATTGACTGGTTCCAGAAAGTAGCCTCCTCTCCTTAACTATTTATGAAATTTGGGTGCTTTCATGATCGTTTGTATTTTTGTAGGAGTGAGTCCACATGAGCTTCTTGATGCTCAGGTATTCACTTGGAAATTCCACTTCCTTCATCCTCTTTGAAATTGGTTTCATAGTGCCAGTTGCATTATGCATTTATCCACGTAGTTGATTCCTCATTGAGCATCCTACTACTGCCCCAGGACGCTTTTTATTCAAATTACTTGAACATTTTGGATTCTTTTCTTTCCCAGGTCTATGCTCATTGACCTCTTTTCCATGAGAAACCTCAGACTTATCCTTTTTCTCTACTCCATTGTGAGGTGCTTGAGTACTAACGGAAGGATTGGAAGTGACCTCATACTTGTCTTGTATGGCCATGGCACGAGTTAAGAGATCAAGAATAAGTTTGGGGTCTTCAGAACTTCCACTACATCTAATAGTTCTTCAACATATATATCCTTTATTACTTCTTGCAGCTCATCTTTGTACACCTTTGAAGAATCTTTATTTTGTAGCTCAAGGAAACTATCCGGAGGGATTACTTCATTATCTTGGGAATCGCTGCATTCTATCAATCCTTCATCAAGAGGAGCTTCAACTTCAAAGGCCTCAAAACTCCTTGCTTCAATTTCTTCATCATGGAAAGAGTCTTCCTCTTCAAATGGGAAAGAAAATATCTCCATTTCATCATTGCATCCATCAATCATTGGCTCAAGAGGGGCATCATATTTCTCCTCTTGCTTTATTTCAACATAGCTAATCTTCACACTAGTTGAGGCTTCTAAATCAGATTCATGCTTGTCTTGTAGATTCATGGCTTGCATCAAGAGTTCAAGACTTAGCTCAGGGTCTTCTGTTTCTTTTGCAGCTCTAAGCAGTTCTTGTACAGATAGTTCTTTCAAACCTTTCGTGGGCTCATCACAAGTTGGTCTTGTCCCTCCATGGATGACATGATTGAGATCATCTCCATCTCTAAATGGGAATGAGAACATCTCCTCTTCATTGGTAAGAGTATAAGTTGGTTTCTCCATTTGAGATTCATCAAGAATCATTTCCTCTTCTTCATGGTTTGCATCGTTCGGCAATTCGGGGCTGCCCTCTTGTAACTCAAATCTCCTCAATGCTTCTTCAAGGTCCATACCTCTCTGGGAAGGCATGTTTGGCCCTATCAAGGTGGGAATATCATCTTCCTCCTCGATTGTCACAAAGTAATTCATCCACCTACTATCTTGATACAAGATGTTGATTTCTGGGCTTTCAGACTTTTGCACCGTGTATCTCATCTTCTTCTCTGGAAGCAATTTCTCCATGTCTCCCTTCACTGGTATGGTTGTGGATGACTAATTCATCTAAATTTTACCCCTCCAAGGGTAAGAATGGATTCTCCAAACTGGCGAAATAATGAGAGAGGTAACCAAACCATTTCCAGAGGAAGAAGAAATACATAAAAGCAAATGTTCATAACAGAAAAAGTATACCAATAACAGTGCACTGTGGCCATGCATTCATTGGAAACATTATAACATCCAACAGGTAGTGTACATGAAACTAAAAATGGATTCCCGAAACTGGAAAAATAAAGAGAAAATCGGAACACCTGCGGGGGTGAAAAAAAGACAAAAGTAAAGGTGCAAAAATCAGAAAAGAAAACCACATGTATCTATTACAGCGCAAACACATTACACTGTGCCTATATATTATGCATGTCAGAGCTCTAAAATAGGGGAAAGAAAGGGAATTCCTTATCATACAATACCTGCATTGCCTGTGCACCGCAGTAGGCAAAAATGTACCCAACCATTTAGGAAGGTTGAAACTTCTGTGAGAGAGATTCCTGTGGTATGAGAGAGTAATACCCAACAATCCAGTGGCAACATAAAGCATTACAAATACTCCAAATGCCTTCCAAGTAAATGTGAAAGGTGCCAATAAGCACAGTGCATGCATGCCAAATACAACCACTGCCATAGCAATGTCTGCAGAACTCCACTTTCTATCCACTACAAATGACAATAGCCTTGTTTTTTTGACTGCCACATCTGACAACTGAATTCTACCCTGATCTCCAGCAGAGGCAAACACCACCGATGTATTTCTCTTTGTATTTGTGTGTCCTTCTCCTTGGATAACTATAACTAGCTTCGTCCCAAACTCGCTGTCTTTGGCAGTTTAGTTGCAGCTTGTGTGGAATTCTGCAGGAAAATCTACTGGCATTTACATTTACATGTCTTATTTTGAGACCTTTTGCTTCTAAAATGTTGTGAAATCCACTACCATTATTAAGGGCATTCAATATAGACATTTGTTAGGGATTATAATGTTCCGGTTGAAAATATATTGTACGAGTCGTATTGCTTCAAAGTATTGTATCTGTATTTAAGAGAAAAATAAAAGTTGAGTGGGAAAAATCTAACCATGTCAAGCAAACCCACCAAACAGGTTAAGCGCTGATCAAAACCAAAAGCAGAGCATGGAGAGAAAACCATCCTAAGCGGCCTTTCAGACCTGTCATTTTTCTTGCATAAATACAAAATATATATATTAAAATGCATTTTTGTTGAGGGCCGTGACCCTCTCCCCCATTCTCCTCCAAACCATGACACCATATCATTTTGCAGTGGCATCATGCTGCTAATAACCCTCCTCCGTGTTGTCTTACTTCATTACAGAGCTAGGGCATAGTCATGGGGTCTGCAACGACGCCTTAAGTTTCCACACGACCATGATATGCCCTCCACATGTAGCTATATGCTGCGCCACTGTAGGCGCCTCTCTAAAATGGACCATATTTGTATATATTACAGACTTTGTTGAGGGATTTCAAAAGAAATGTGTAATTTGCAGAAATGAAAATATCAACTCCCTAATTAAAAAAAAATAAAAATAAAAAACCCAAGCCTGCAATCAGAAGCTTGAAGATATTAGAGAAAAGAGAAAAAATTTAAACCATTTAGAAAATAATTTGCAAAAGCTTATTCTTTAATTCCATGGGTGGGCCTACGTAGAGGGGGATTAAGCCTTAGGCAAACTAGGCAGTTGCCTAGGGCGCCAACAGTCAGGGGGCGTCTGATTTTAAAAATTTCCTTTTTGTCGGTTAATTTTAAAACTTAACTTTAAAATAATTTTTATGAAGACTTAATATTGATTAACTCATTTATAGATATTATTGTATAGTAACATAAATTTCACCCATACACATAAATTTTTTTGTAATATTTTTGCAAGTAAAAGAAAATATCACATATTTATAAGCACATATGATTTTTTTGGTATTGTTACCCATTCTCTAATGTAGCTCCAGATTATGTAGGTGTGTAATTTGTTCTACAAAAAGGTTAATGTATTTTTATAACGTTTCTAGTGTATCAAGTAGAGGTGAGTATAATTAAAGGGAAAAAGTATTTGATTTTCTATTCTTAATTTTTTGGGGAAATTTCTATTATTTTGTTATGGAGGAATCCGTAGGCCTGGTCCAAATACGACTCTTCACAAAACCATGGGAGCTACATAAACATTTTTGTTTCTTTGTAAAACAATGGTGCTTTCTTTCAGGATAGAGTTCCTGTCACCTACTTGATATGGCTAAATCAGACTTGTAAGAAGCCTTGTATAAAATATTGTATTTTTTGCATTATGAGCTTCTCCTACAACTAATGTTTTCCATCCATAGAATATTTTTCATCCTTCCCTGATAATTTAATAATATATTTTTATTATTATTTTATTATGACCATGATGTAAATTTAAAAATACAAAAATATAGACATATTTTATTTATTAACTTTATGGAAAAAAATATTAAATAATTTTTTGAGGAGGGCACCCACTCAAACTATTGCCTAGGGCGCTCACGACCTTTAATTCGGCCCACTGGGCCGCCTATGACAAATGAAAGTGGGAGAAAAATCCCAATACCTCCACAAACATATGGGGAAAAAATACACGAAGAAATGAAGGGAGGAATAAGTAAAGAAAGGTTTTCTTCCCACAGTTTGAATGAAAAAATGTTATCGCTTGCGAAGAACTACGCGCCCGTTGGAATTCTTGCCACGTTCTTACATCAATGTTAACGACAAAATAATTTAATGCTTATGGGGACAACCCATAAAAACTTTTCTTTTAATATAGGACTTGTCATTTGGGAATGAAGAAAAAGTTGCCACATGGCATGTTAATTTTCCACTTGTTATGTCATTAATTTAATTTTTTTGAAAAGGATAACGAAGACAAAAGTGATTTGGAAAAATTCCAAGAATAAGTAAAAATGGAGAAATATTTAAAAACTTTAGAGTTAATGATAAAAACAAAAAAATCAAGAGAAATGATTGGTTAGAAGTTCAATAGCTAATATGAAAATGATTCCTATAGTTAGTTTGCCTTATTTTAAATCAAATAATCCCTAAAATATTCGGGGCTTTGTTTGTTTTATTATTTATTAACTTTTTTAAAGCTTTTGAGTTTAATTTTTGTTTTTTTCGGGGGTGGTGGGGTTAAATTTGACCCCTGTTTAGATGTTTTTCGAGTTTTTAATCAGTAAAAAACAATTGATTTTATTTTCATCCCGTAGCAAAGGATGGACAATTTTTCCTACCAATCTGTCATTTTGACGTGCACTCCATAAAATCAACCGTTTCATGTGTGTGCGCGCGTGTGTGTGTGTGACTTTAGCTACGCACCGGTCCGACTTGGCACTTAGCAAGTTAGTAGAATTGTTTGTTAGTTGTCCCACTCCCAACTCCAAACTCCAAGGCACACTTCAATTTGACATTAAAATTGCAATATGCAACCTTTCTTGCTTGTTGGAAATATGCATGTGCAACATATAATTCCTCTTGTAGCTTTTTACGAAAGTTGAATTTAGCTTTAGTTTAACATGTAGTCCAATTTTAGTTGGAGTCTTAAGTTTAGGAGATTTAAATCAAATAAAACAAAAACAATCCATTTTAAAGCATGCTTTGATTTTAAACAATGATTTGATTTAGAAAGTGCGGTTGAAGGACGGTTTGTAGTTGAGTTAGTTTCTATTTAATAACAACGATTGTTATTGTTTAGTATACACACATAGAAGTGTGAGATCTAGACAGTAGAAGAAGAGAATCTGCACACACAACTTGTTATTGTAATTTGAGTGAAGCTCGAGTATGAATGAATGAACGGATTATGTACAAAAGCGCTAATTTCTTTGTTTAATCTGTTTTTATGCAAGTTTATATTATTTCTTTTATGTTGTTTGTTGTATAAGACTGCAAATTTTCTACAAATTGGTATCGAGCAAGTTTTTCCCGTGAGTTATTAAATTGGTAGCTAGTTATGGCTTCTACATCCGTCTGCGCAGCACCGTAATTTAATGGAAAGAATGACGAATACCGGTGGCCGTTGACCATGAAGGCACTATTCAGATCTCAAGACGTATGGGAGATCATTGAGAATGGGTACACAGAGCCCACAAATGCAAGTGTCGTATAACACACTTTCTCGGGAGAGAGATACTTTGAAGGAGTTACGAGAAGAAAGATGGAAACACTCTTTTCTTCATTCATTAGGTGATGCATGAAAGTATCCTTCCCAGAGTGGCAAAGCAACCAGTCAAGCAAAATCGCATGGGATACACTTCAAGTTACATATCAAGGTAAGGAGAAAGTAAAACCGCCAAGCTACAGTTACTTCATAGAGCTTTTGAGAATTTATCAATGAAAGATTCAGATTTCGTAGAATCGTTCTTTACTTATGTAGTTGGATTAGTTAATCAAATAAAATCCCATGGTGAGACTCTTGAAGACAAAAGAATTATCGAAAAAATTTCTTAGGAGTTTGCCTACGAAATTTGATCCTCTAGTTGTTGTTATTGAAGAAACTAAGGATCGAGTCGGCTTTTCTATTGATGAGTTCATGCATCACTAATAAATCATGAACGAGAGAATGAATAGATCACATCCAAGTGTAGATCAAGCTTTTCCATCTCAAACATCGGGTAGTCGTGGAAAAAGAAGAGGTAATTTGAGCCCAAGAGGCGAGAGGAAGAAGTCCATCCAGAGGACGCAACAACAGTTCATAAAACTCATGTGGATGAGGACATAATCAAGAATAGAGTTATAGTCAGAGACAAGATAAGTCTCATGTTCAGTGCCATTATTGCAAGAAGTATGTGCATTATGTTTATGATTGCAAAAAAATAATATGATCAAGAGAGGCAAAATGAAAATCAGGTTGGAAGTTCTCGCTACTAAACCTATGTTTATTGCATGCACAAGGATTTCTGAAGCAATACCTTCTTTATCATCTATTGAGTGCAATTTATAAAAAGAGAGTCCATGTGATGTATGGTATTTGGATTCAGGTTGCAGTAATCACATGGCATATAATCTAGATTTATTTTCTAGTTTGGATGAATTAATGAAGAGTGATGTTACTCTTGGAAATAACAATATTGTGTCTGTAAAAGGAAAAGGCACGATTAGTATTCTAACTAAATAGGGGAGAAAACAAGTATGCATGATGTTTACTATGTTGTAGGTTTGAAGCACAATCTTATGAGTATTGGACAACTGGTATAGAAAAGATACCAGGTTTATATGGAGGATAATGAGTGCGTGATTGGCGACAAAGCTCCTACCACTCAATTGATTGCAAGTGAAGATGAGCAGAAATAGGATGTTTCCTTTGATTTTAAAACTAGGAAAAAAGAAGAAATCAGATATGTTTGTAGCTAAATCAACAATTCAGTTCACAGCTAAGTCCTACACTAAGTCAAATCAGCCTTCTACTGAGTCCTGCGCTCAAGCAGATGAGTCTTGTGCTAAGGTAAAAGAGTCATGCGCTAAGGTAACATAGTCTTGCACCAATGCAAATCGAGCTGCGCTTACAACAAGCGAATCTGCGCTAATATAGTTGAGTCCTTTCTGAAGGAACACAATCAAATTTTCAATCAGTCAAAAAGGATGAATCGTGGCTTTGGCATCTAAGGTATGGACATTTGAATTTTGGAGGTTTTAATTTACTTCATAAAAATAATATGGTTAAAGGTTTTCCATTGATTCAGAAACCGAAAAGGGTATGTGAAGGTTTTATTTTGGGAAGCAAACACATAGATTCTTTCCCAGTTGGAAAAACAACAAGAGCAAGTGCACCACTTGAAATTGTGCACTCAAATTTGTGTGGATCTATGCAAACAACTTTTATTGGAGGTTCATATTTTATGACATTCATTGATGATTACACAAGGAAGACATGGGTTTATTTTCTGAGACACAAATATGAATCCTTTGATACATTTCAGTAGTTCAAGGATTTAGTGGAGAAGCAAAGTGAATACTACATAAAAGTTCTAAGGATAGACAAAGAAGGTGAGTATGTTTCTAATGAATTTATGAACTTTTGCAAATATCATGGTATACACAAGTAGTTTACTACCAAGTATACACCCCAACAAAAAAAGCAGTGTGGTAGAGAGGAAGAACAAAACCATTATGGAAATGGCAAGAAGTATGTTGAAGGCAAAGCACCTTCCAAATGACTATTGGGCAGAAGCAATAACAACTTCTGTTTACATTCTAAATAGGTGTCCAACAAAACTTATTAGGAACATGGTTCCTCAATAAGCATGGACTAATAAGAAACACAATGTTTCACATTTCAAATTTTTGGTTGTGTAGCATATGCACATGTACTTGATGAGCTAAGGAAGAAGTTGGACAACAAAGGAGAAAAGTGTATTTTTGTTGGGTATTCAGAGAATACAAAAGCGTACAAGTTGTATAATCCAATCATTAGAAAGGTTGTGATCAACAAAGATGTTAAGTTTGTTGAAAATGAAGCATGGGATGTAAGTATAGAGAAAAAATGAGTATAACATCAACTATTCCACATGATGAAATGACAGATGAAACTTTAGAGCAACAAGGTAATGTATTTGCAAATCTTGGACATGCACCACAAATCGTAGCAAAAGCTACACCTCCATCTATTTGGAGGTCTCCAAGATTTCAGCCATCTTCAGCCATGTATGAGATACCAAAAGCAACTCCATCACCACAAAAGCAGTCCATCATCGAATAGTCATACGCAGTGGAAAACACAGAGTCTTAGTGACATTTACAATGTTGATACAACTAACTCATTTTCAATTTTCGCCTTGTTTTATGAAGCTCTGAGATCGGGTATATTTTGAAGAGGTTATAAAAATAAAGTTTGGGAAAAGAGATGGATGATGAGATCAATGTTATAGAGAAGAAGTCAAGTGGGTATAAAAGACCAAATACAATGCTGATGGAAAAGTACAAAAATATAAAGCAAGACTATTAGTAAGAGGTTTTACACAACAATATGGAGTGGATTACAACGAAACGTTTGCACCAGTAGCACATTTGGATACGGTAAGAATGGTTTTAGCAATTGCAGCTCAAAACAAATGGCCTATTTATCAGATGGATGCAAAATCAACATTCTTGAATGGTTTCCTTGAAGAGGAAGTTTATGTGAATCAGCCAGAAGGTTATGAGATTGAAGGTCATGAAGGAAAGGTATACATGTTGAAGAAATCACTCTATGGTCTCAAACAAGCACCTAGAGCTTGGTACAATAGGATTGATTCTTATTTGACACATAATGGTTTCAGTAGGAGCAACAATGAGCCTACCTTATACACCAAGATAAATGAGCAAGGTAAGATTCTAATTGTTTGTTTATACATAGATGATTTGATCATCATTGGAAATCTATCTACAGAGTCATTCAAATCAGCCATGAAGAAGGAAATCGAGATGACAAATCTTGGTCTTATGCATTAGTTTTTACCCATTGAATTCCAACAATCGAGAAGGTGAAGTTTTTATCTCACAAGAAAAGTACGTGCAAATGACGCGTCTTGAAAAGGTTTAACATGTTGAATTGTAAGCCAACACCAACACCAGTTGTAGTATGTTTGAAGTTAAGCAAAGAGGACAATAGATCATTTGTGGATCCAACATTATGCAAAAAGTTGGTTGGAACTCTTATGTATTTGATGGCCACAAGGCCTGACGTTATGTATGGTGTGAGCCTCATATCAAGGTTCATGGAATCTTCAAAATATTCACATTGGCAAGCTGGAAAAAGAATTTTGAGGTATGTGCGTGGAATAAAGAATCGTGAAATTCTATATTCAAGTTTAGATGAGTTCAAACTCACTTTGGTTATACATGCATGTGAGAGGTGGAAGTATAGATGACAAGAAAAACACATTTGACTATACTTTTCACTTTGGAACAGGAGTGGTTTCATGGGCATCAAAGAAGTAGCCCATTATCACGTTATCTTCAACATGAAGCAAAGTATGTATGTAGCGATAGCAAGAGTAACATGTCAAAATCTGTTTAGATGAGAAGAGTATTGAAAGATTTGTAGTAGAAACAAGAGGACGCTACACAAATTTTTTGTGACAACAACTCAACAATAGCGTTGTACAAAAATCATGTTTTTCATAAGAGGAGCAAGCACATTGATATGAGGTATCATTTCATCAAGGAGTGGTAAACAACAAGGAAATTCATCTTGAATTTTGCAGATCGAAGATCGGTTTGCGAGACATTTTACAAAGGCTTTTGCAAAGAAAGTTTTCGAATATTTAAGAGGTTGTTTGGGAGTTTGTAAGATTGGTGAGGAAAAATGAAAGCTACAGGTCAAAATTAAGGGGGAGTGTTGGAAATATGCATGTGCAACATATAATTCCTCCCGTAGCTTTTTAGGAATTCTGATTTTAGCTTTAGTTTAACATGCAATCTAGTTTTAGTTGGAGTCTAAGTTTAGGAGATTTAAATCAAATAAAACAAAAGAAATCAGTTTTAAAGCATGCACTAATTTTAAACAACAATTCAGATTTAGAAAGTCTAGTTGAAGGGCAGTTTGTAGTTAGGTTAGTTTCTATTTAATAACAACAATTGTTATTGTTTAGTATACACACACGAAGTGTGAGATTTGCACATGCGAAAAGAAGAGAGTGTGCACACACAACTTGTTATTGTAATTTGAGCCGAAGCTCTGAGTATGAATGAATGAATGGATTATGCACAAAAGTACTGATTTCTTTGTTTAATCTATTTTTAATGCAAGTTTATATTATTTATTTTATGTTGTTCGATGAATAAGACTACAGATTTTCTACACTTTGTTAGACTAGTGCTAGTGCCTCATTTAAAATGTCATAGAAGTGAGCAACGCCAGTGGGTCATGGGATTGTGGCACTAGCAGGTTACTAGATAATAATTTAGTAATATTTTGAATGATGCAGCATCGTAATGATCAAATCATTGAAATTTGATGGGATTTAAGAATTTAGGCAATACCATAATAGGATTAGGGCTAAGATATTTAGCAAATGGATTATGTTATCGAAACGAAGGTGATTAAAATGTTGGTGTGTGTGATCCTATGTCTCCTCCACTCACATATGGAGGGTCATCTCACATGGGTTAAGTTTAGGGTTAGGTTTAGGGTTTACTTGTGTGTCATGCACTAGGGTTACTCAAAGCACCCTATATGTATTCCTTCATTTGACATTTATGAGCATGCCAAGACACTCGTTGTCTTTCTCTATATGTGCAAGCTTTATTCTGTTATGCAAGTTCTTCCATTGATTGATTGATTCCTCATTGTGATTACGATGGAGCTATTACGTTTCCTTTGGAGTGTAACTTCATCATGGTGCACAATTTTCGATATGATTCTCACAAAATCTTTCATGGTATCAAAGTGAGATCGGGTAAATGTGCATTCGTCATCTGAGTTGCGATTACTCTTGGTTTCGTTATTTTTACTCCTCATGCAAGTTTTTTTGATCATTAGATTTTGAATCTTGCTAACATTTTTAACAAGTTGTTCTTGGAAAGTTGTTTTGGTTTTGCTATGTTCTTCATGCATGTGTAGGTATTCCTGAAGCTTTCAGGGGTTTTACATCTACATTTAACTAATCATGCTAAAACGATAGATTAGTTAAAATATGAGTTTTTTTGTTTTTAAATTTTTTATTAAACTGAAAATTTTTAGATCTCTATTTTTGGTCTTTTTTGTGTTTGCATGGTAGTTTTCTTACAGACATTCAGGTCAAAAAATTCAGTTTGAATTTTTGGTTTTTGTGCTCTATCCCGAGCTCTCTCCACCAAACCGAGCTACAAGAGAACTCCCTTTACTCGCCACGAACTCCTTTGGGTTACAGTGAGCCGAGTTTTCCCTCTGCCATTTTTTTTGGCTTATTCGAATTATTGTGGGCGCATATTTTTTTCCTTGTGCCGGATTAGTTTCACTGGCCAAGTCATGTTTTAGTCGAGCGTTGTTGCCTTTCCACAGTGGTTAAGTCCTGGCTTGAGTTGTCTTCCCGCCACTCCGAGTCGTGGTCTTCCCCGAGCCCTCTCCTTACCATTTTTTCCCCTCGCTCCCGGCTTGCGTCCCCTTCCCCTGCTCCCGTGTGCTCCCAACAAGCTCCTGGCCTTTAGCTCCCACCGTCGCTCTAAGTTTCCTCTGCGTGTGCCTTGAGCCCCAAGCCCAACACCTCGGATCTCTCCCGACAGATCTCTCCCTCCAACCACGTGCTGAGCCTGCTCCGAGCTCCCTGTTGGGGTCTTCGCCCACGACCGAGCACACACCTGTCTCCCACTCGGCCCACCTTCTAACGACTTCAAATCACAACCCACACCGGGATCCTCTCTCCCTCCTCCCTGCTTTCCCGTGCCCAACTTGGGATCCACCCCACCGTATCCATACCGAGCCCAACCAACCGAGATCCACGCCGAGCCCAACCACCCGAGCCACTTTTTTTGGGTAAGTTTGGTAAGTTCATTTAAACTTATTTAAGGCAATTTTTTTTTTTAAATTTTCATTTTGGTGGGAATATTTTTAAAAGTGGAATGTTTTTTTAAAAAGTGGGGTATATTTGGTAAGGGGGAAATTTCTTAAAAAGGGAGTATTTTAATTAGTATTTATTTTTAATTAGATCTTAATTATCATTAGGATTTATTTATTCGTAATTAATTAGATTTAATTTAATTAAATCTAGTTTTATTAATTACGACCTTAATTTGCTCTTAATTTACAATTAGTTAAATCATTAAAAATTGTCCTTCTTAACACTTATTGTCATTTTTTTCGAGTCCAAATAGCTCTAAAATTAGCTAAACTGGACGTTTCTAAATGATAAATTTTAGGCGTTATTGTCGATTTTTTTACTAATCATGCGCTCAAGTGTGCAGTGACACTCTGAGCACCTATTTGTCTTCTGCGTGCCCTTGCAAAGCATTCTAAAGATCATTGGGACTCATCTTGAGTTCGTTTAAAACTTGTATTTACCCTTATTATTGCTTGCGACTAGTGAGCACATCCGCCACAGTTTGCAAAGCAAGGGGATATCCATTGCAACGTGAGACACTTTTTCTCACAACCAGGATTTGATTTCACCTCCTAGTTTTTTGCAAGTTGTGCTTGTATACGGTGTCACTTTGTTGTGCTCCATGAAACACAATTGTGGTCTCCTCTCTTGCGCATTATTACACTGATTGCAAGGTGAGTTACCAACTATTTCAAGATGCATGCTCGGACCCGATTGTATTCAACACACTAAACTATAAAGTGCCGAAAGAAGGGGGTTATTATATTGTCTTGGGTGGTTGTGATTCTTGTGTTTCTTTTTTGCATTCCTTCTCTCTCTCTTCACTATGGATGCACTTTCAATTCCTTTTGCTTACGCCGTTCAACTTCTTCGAATGGAGATCGAAAATTATTATGAAACTAAGGGGTAAAGGGTTATCTGCATCACCATGGGAATTGAGACCGAACTGCATTTACGACCCTGAAAAATCTAAGTGGTTAAACCGCATGAGTGATGAAGCTTTAGGTCTTCTTTGCATGTTTGTTTCTCCTGACTTGCTCTTCCACATTGAGTCGTCTGAAACACCTAATTCTACGTGGAAAATGTTAGATGAAATGTTTGGACAACAAGATGACATGAGAGCACATGAGTTGGAAAACAAACTACTAGGGTTAAATCCTAGTGATTTTGAAAACCTACAAGCATTCTTCTCTAAGTTTGTCCACACTAGATTGTTGTTAAAAGAATGTCAAGTAGAGAAGAAAGATTCTCAACTGATCTTGTCGATTCTCTCTAAGTTAGGTCTTGAATATTCTGTCTTTGTGTCAATTTTTATGCTACAAAAGCTACCTTGGGCAAGGATTGGAATATGCCCTCCTTTGACTATTTTTCATCCCAACTCATTCGAGAATAGGACAAAATCATTCAAATGGGGTCTCTCAAGTCCAAGTCACATGCCCTTGTAGCGAGTACTAGTAAGGAAAAGAATACTGAAAAGAAGAAAGAAAGAAAGGATCAACCTAAGAAGGAAACCAAGACCAAAACTAAATTTAACATGAACGCTTCAACTTCTGAGCCTAGAGCATAGAAAGACAAGTATTTGTGTTCCTATTGCAAGAAGTCCTGGTCATAAAGAGCATATGTGTATGAGAATTTTTTTTTATCACCTTACTCATTTAATTGAGAAAAATCAAATAGGTGTTCCTGAGTCTATAAAAAAAAATGCTCCGAAGGTTGAGTCTTCTACAGAAAAAGGGTATAAATATGATAAGAAGAAAGGAAAGGCCCTTATAGCCAAAGTTGCTCCTTCATTGATATGGATTATAGATTCCGGTGCCTCGCACCACATGGCTTCTTCGCATGTTGAGTTCTCCAACATCGAGCCTTGTGGTATGTCCCAAATCACGATGGGTAATGACACAACAAAGTGTTAGTTTCTGGTAGTGGATCGATAGAGATGGATGGGGGAACATTCAACCAAGTGTTGAGTGTTCCTGATCTCTCTACCAATCTCCTATCGGTTTACCAAATTACTCACCTTGGTGAAGGAATGCGAGTGGAATTTGGTCCTAACTCGGTGATTATTCGTGAGCTTAATGATGACACTACAGTGGCTAAGGGAAAGGCGGATCACCATTCATGGTTGTATACCTTTTCCCACTTTACTTCTGATTCTACGCCCACTACCTTGCTCACTCATGCAAATGAGGTTAGTAAGCTATGGCATGAGCATTTCGGACATCTAAATTATCGCTACCTTGAACAATTGAGCCAAAACGAAATGGTCAACGGGTTACCCCGCGTCAAGTTTTCTAAGGGTCTTTGTGAGGGTTGTACCCTTGGAAAGCATCCTGAAAATAACTTTGAAAAAGGAAAATCTTGGAGAGCTACTCGTCCTTTGGATCTTGTTCACAACAATATTTTTGGTCCATTTCCGTCTCCTTCTTTTACTAGAGCTCTTTATGTGCTCACCTTCATTGATGACTATTCGCGATATACTTGGGTATATTTTCTTAAGCTTAAGTCTGAAGTCTTTGAACATTTTCAGGACTTTAAGGCTCTTGCTGAGAAATAGGTGGAACGGTCTATTAAGGTTCTTCAAACTGAAAATGGAGGTGAATATGTAAATAATAGGTTCATGGATTTGTACCTTAAGGGATCTCTTTGCAAAGCATACAATTGCTTATAGCCCTTCACAGAATGGAGTAGCAAAAATAAAGAACTGTACTCTTAAGGAGATGGCCACTTGTATGATTCAATCGAAGTATCTTCCTCCACAGTATTGGGATGAAGCAGTGAATTGTGCTAATTACATTCAGAACCGTGTTCCACACAAGGTAGTAAGAGGGATGCCACCCTTTGAAGCCTGGATTGGATGCAAGCTTGATGTTGAGTAATTTCGAGTCTTTAGATCCAAGGCTATGGCTCGGGTTCCCAAGAATGTAAGGCATTGGAACCACAATCCAAGCTTTGTATATATGTAGGGTATCTTGATGGCGTGAAGGGATATCAATTGTTGAATCCTACTTCTCATGAGCTTTATATTGAGAGAAGTGTTAAGTTTGATGAGTCTTCTTTGACTTCTACTTCTCTACCTATTGAGGTTCTTTAGCTTGCTGATTTAGATTCTGACTCATCAGATGATGATGTTATTGAGTGTGCTCCTCTTCTTGATCCTCTCAACCATCGACCTTTGAGTCTTCTAATTCGACAAGAGTGATAATGAGGACTATGTCCCTTACTCGAGTGATGAATCTTCTGACTCAGAGCCTGATCCTCCTGGTCCTCTTTGGGCTAGGAAAAATTTGCAAAGTGCTAGAGATTTAGTTGGAGATACTCCGGATATGAGACGTACTCGCTTAGATTTCATTGGAGCCCACTCTTTCTTCACCTCTGCTTCTAATCCACAATCTTTTTGGGAGGCTTCTTGAATTCCCGAGTGGGATTACGCCATCGATGGGAGTATTCCTCTCTCATGAAGAACAATACTTGGGATCTCACCCCTCTTCCGAAAGGAAGAAAAATCATTTGGTGTTAGTGGGTGTTCTGAAAAAGTATGGAGTAGATGGAAATATCAAAAATTTTAAAGCGTGATTAGTAAGTAAGGGTTTCTCCCAGATAGCTAGGGTTGATTATACTAAAACCTTTACTCCGGTTGCAAAGATGACTTCTATTCGACTCACCCTTTCCATTACCGCAATAAATAGATGGAAAGCCCATCAAATGAACGTTAAGAGTGCCTTCCTTCATGGTGACCTAGAGGAAGGGATCTACATGGAACAACCTTCGGGTTGTGTCCATGATTACTCCCTCATTTGTAAGTTAAAGAAGTCTCTTTATGGCCTTAAACAAGCCCCTCGGGCTTGGTATGCCAAGATGGACTCCTTTTTACTTACATCAGGGTTTACTAGGTGTCATTCTGATCCAAATGTTTATATTCTACGGAAAGATGACTCCATACTCATTCTTGTTCTCTATGTTGATGACTTGTTGATCACATGCAACTCTTCCTCTATCATTGATTCTGTGAAGATCGCCTTGGCCAATAAGTTTTCCATGACTGAATTAGGTCTGCTTCATTACTTTCTTGGGATCCAGATTTCACAATCTGACTTGGGAATTTTGATTTCACAACCTAAGTATGCTCTTGACTTGCTTGCTCATTTTCAGATGTTCGATTGCAAGTATTCTCCTACTCCTTTTCTTTTTGGGGTTAAGTTGGTTTCTGATTGCTCTACTCCCTTGGTTGATGGTACCCTTTATTGATCAGTTGGTGGGGAGCTTGATTTACTTGACTCACACTCAACCAAATTTATCTTATGCTATTGGGATCATGTCCAGATTCATGCAGGAGCCACATGAGTTACATTGGAAAGTAACTAAGTGGATCCTTCATTATGTTCGTGGCACCTATACATTCACTATTATGGAGGGGTGGATATTGAATTGATTGGGTTCATAGATTTTGATTGGGCGGTGACTTAGATCATCGGAAATCTACCTTTGGATACAATTTCTCTCTTGGTTCGGGTCCTATTAGTTGGTCTAGTAAGAAGCATAATGCAATTGTGATATCTTCTACAGAGGCAGAATACAGAGGAGTAGTTAACGCTGCCACAAAGGTTGTTTGGCTATAGGGTATTCTGACAAAGTTTGGCATCCACTTTTGGTAGCCTACCATTATCTATTGTGATAACATGAGCACTATCTCAATTTGTAGAAATCCAGTTCAACATCAGCAGATGAAGCACATTGAGATCCATATGCACTTCATACGAGAGCTTATTCATGATGGTATCATTGACATTCAATACATTCAAATAGCTGATCAGATTGCAGATATATTCACCAAGCCCTTCACTAAGGTGAAGTTTCTTCACTTGTGGTCTCTTCTTAGGGTGAGGTCTTATGCAGCTGCTCATCTTCTTTGGGCTATATAGTCCTTCTCTTCTTCTTCTTCTTCTAGGAAGATGTTGTTTGTACATGGGCACCTTATCAGGCCTTTAGTTGCCAAGCCCCATTGACACATCTTTCTTAGTTGTTTAGGAGTGTCTTCTTGTTCTGTCTGACTCATCATAGCCACTACCCCAACTTTGATGAAGGGGGGTGTTGGTGTGTGGGATCCTATGTGTCCTCCACTCACATATGGAGGGTCATCTCACATGGGTTAGGTTTAGGGTTTTCTTGTGTGTCATGCACTAGGGTTACTCAACACCCTATATGTATTCCTTCATTTGACATTTATGAGCATGCCAAGACACTCCACTATCTTTCTCTCTATGTGCAAGCTTTGTTCTGTTATGCAAGTTCTTCCATTGATTGATTGATTCCTCCTTGTGATTACGTTAGAGCTATTACGTTTCCTTTGGAGTGCAACTTCATCGTGGTGCACCGTTTTCGATACAATTATCAGAAACTCTTTCATAAAATATGCATATGACCAATGGGTGAGCCCAAAGGGTACTTTGTGGGAAGATTTCATATCTTTGGCCGTTGGAAATAATATTAGTTTATTACAACGTAGGAATTTTTTAAGTGGGAGTTACTTGCACCGTTTTCGTTGTCATGCTTCTTCAACGTCGTTGGGTGTTAACTACTAATCCGTTAGCTTTTTCATGTATTCGTTTTGGTTTTTTCACTTAACCTCCACGACGATGCTCTCTTGTTTGAGTTTCTCTTGCCAAAGATACTACTTTACGCTACCTGTCTCGTGCTCGCACGCATATCCTCGCCATCTTCCCGCTATGTCATCTCCAATGCCTTCCCATGTTTTTTTATTTACAATTTTAGCTTTCGGGGTAGATGGTCCTCAAAACACAGGATCCCCTATTCTCAAGCTTTGTCCTCCCATGGGAGACAATAACCACTTTCTCGAGCCCCCAAAAGCTTTCATTCACTCCTTATGGTACATCTGAAATTAAAGCACAAAATCATCATCTAGAAGTTCCTCTCCCCAATGATTGAATTCCTTTGAATCCCTCGAGCCCAAGAAATGTGATGAAATCGAGTCAAATGTAACAATTTTTAAGGATGTTTTGGAATAGGTACTTTCTCTCACTGCCAAATTTAATTACAGAGACTACATTCCTCTCTTGGCTTGGCTTGATTTGCAAGGCATCGGTGAAAACAAGCCCAGCTTACCAACATCTTTCACATGTTTATGGAGCAAATTATCGACCAACACATTGAAAGGAGGAAAGAGGGCAACAATTTGGAGTACGAAGATTTTGTGGATGTGCTGCTTTCCTTGTCTGAAGATGAATCCATGGAAATCAAAATTAGACGAGGCCACATCAAGAGTGTCACTTATGTATGTATACAACTCGTGAATCGATTCTACTTTTCAAAATTTGTGTGTTTTTTTGTGTGTGTGATTGGGTGCCATGATTTGTATGTGGGTTTATCAGGACTTGTTGGCAGCAGCCACAGATACCTCAGGGGGAACACTGGAATGGGCCATGTCAGAATTGCTTAGAAATCCCTCTGCAATGAAGAAAGCTCAAGAAGAGCTCGATTCTTTTGTAGGGAAGAATCGACTGGTACAGGAATCCGATCTGCCTCATCTTCAATATTTGCAATCGGTAGTGAAAGAGACACTGCGTCTTTACCCAAAAGCTCCTCTCGCTCTTTCTGGGCCCTTGGAAGAGATTCTAATGCTTGGGAAGAAGCCACATAATTCAAGCCATAAAGTCAAAGTTTTTAGATGATACCATTTAGATCGGACAAGAGAGGATGCCCTGAAATCGGTTTAGCCCATGTTTGTTTTTTTCTTTTGTTTATCTTTACCTAGCTCTTCATTTCTATGTGTGGATACTGGAAAGTCCCATTTTTCATGTTCCTTGTTTGATTTTGACATTCTACTATCACCCTCGAAGATTCATGCGCTACACAAGTTTGACTCATTTCCCTATTTTCCTTTTAAAGGCTTGCATTGCCAAGATCCCACAACAGAAGGTAAGAAAATAAACACTCTCATCAATTATGATAGGGGATTTATATTTTCCACTCACATGTTTACACCATAGACTTGATCAAAGCATATGACAACTATTGAATTTTGGAGTGTATTGAAAAAATTTCCACCCCGTGATTTCTCCAACATCTTCTCTTAGATTATGTTTCCTCTAGATGCACTATCCATGCTTCACCAAAACCAATCTATATTAATCTAGTCTGCTCATCAATAGATATACCTATCAACAGGTGAGACACCTCACATATGCATGGTCAGTGTTGTCGACACAGGTAGTAACAAAAATAGTACATCAAAACACAAACAAATGGTAGGTGGCTTCTTTGAATTGGGATGTCGGTGCTTGATTGCATTTTTAATATTTCATTGTTTCCTCATCCTTCTTTGTTATTTCTTTATCTGACCCATTTAGTTGTTCATTTAATAATTGCATGTTCTTAACTTATTTGAGATTATGAAGACTTCACAGTTTCCTTATCTCACCTTTTCCATTTTCATATGATTTTTTGTTTCCTTCATTTGCTTTCGTAGAGCTTCATATCTAAGCGATTTTATTCATCATGTGACAGATGTTGTAAATGTTGTACCATCTTCTCCTCTTCCCTTGGTCTTTTATACATTAGGTTTATCAACAGGGCCAAAAAAACCTCATTTTGTAGTTATATTGTTGACACCATGTTCTACTTTTAGCTACCCGTGTAGTGTATACATTGTTTACTGTGATATAGCATTGTCTCGTTCGATGCAAGGTGACATAACATTATTTTTCTGGCCGTGCATTCAATTTTTTCCTTCACGACATGTTTGTAAATTCCCATCATCTAATAGCGCATCCTCTATAGATATAAAGATTGGATTCTTGCCTTGCTCCTCTTTAATTTTGAAGATTCTCGGTATATGATCAAGGTCCACAATATTTCACCTTAAATTGTTTTCTGGTCTATTCAGAAAATCATATTCTCCAACAAAACTTGTTTCATGAAATTTCAAATCATCAGATTGTTTGTACTCTGCTTCTGCTATGGCAGAAAAACTTGAGTTCTTACATTATTTCTCATCATTGTGAAAGCCTCTATATTTTCACAAGCCGCATGTTGGACACTCTCGGAACTCACAGTGCCTTGCTTGTATACTAATAGATCATACTCTGCATTTCCTATCGAAAAATGACATGAATATGAACCTTGCTTCTGATACTTTAGGGCATAAATATTTATCAGGACTTGGGTGATGCTCTCAAACGCATTTGAAGCATCAAACTCTACCCTTCCACCCAATTCACCAATCAGTCTCTCCATAAGCTCTCTTACCTTGCCAATAATTAGGCTCTTACTTGAAACAACAATTGGTCCTCCTCCGTCCTGTTTAACCTTCTCATCCGAAGCTTTTCCAAAGTATTTTTTTCATCTTTTCCTATGATGGGGTGCTCTTCTCTATAACAAATAGACCCCTCCAATTTCTCATGTCCCTCTGTCCACCCAATCATCTGCATTTTCCAATTCTCTGTTGACTCCCATGGGCAATTCAAGTTTTCCATACGACTGTTGACATGCCCAACTTATTAACCTCAACAGAAAACCATTCGACACTTTTTACACCCAAAATACTAATCTCAACTCAGACCCATTCCTTGAATTGTATCCATTTGTGCAAGCAATGTAAACAAAATTTACAAGGTTCAAAATATCATAAATAAATCACACATGAAATTTTGAGTTATGGCTTTTGCTTTCCAAAATCCGTGGGTTCCCATTACTATACTTCAATTTTTTTTTTAAAAACACACAAAACAACCTACCTTATCGCATATTGCAAAATATTGTTGCCATTTATTTATTGTTGTCTTACACTTTGGCGTCTTTATCTACTACGATTAGAATTAACATTTATCCTTATTGCATGTGCCAATAGTTAAACTATTAGACCCAGATTCCGTGCAATAGGTCTCACTTGTTTATACAAAAAAGCAATTGCCTTTAAATCAACCACACAACAAATAAAAAACAATAATTAACAAACGAAAGGAAAAGGTTGTTAGTTCGCATCCCTACCCTTTCAAGATTCACTCCTAATGTTGTCAACAATTACAAACCATAGTCCATGTCAAAAATAATATTCCTATCCGCCATCCGGTACACCATGTCCATAGACAAATTCTACCAGATATTGTCCCACTTACAAAATTGGCAGGTCTAGATTACACTATTACTGCAACTTTAAAACCTTGCATTAGATCTCAAGTACAAGCCAACTTATAGCTACAAAATTTGATGATCCATTCATCCCTTATTTAGTTGGAACACTAGCATACTCAGAGTCGTACGCACTATGATATATGTTGAATTCCCCTTGCTAGAACAACCATAAACATACACCTGCTTCTCCTAGCAATAGGACAAACAAAAAACACCATTCTAGATTCACCCTACCTAACTTACAATACATAAAAACAAGCCTCCAAGTTATCCACCAACATCTTACACAACCGCAATCCTTGACCTACAAGACTACCCCACGTCCACTACTACTAGCGTGTTGGGTGTCTGGCGTTCGTTGGGCTTGCTCGCACTGTTTCTTCCGAGGTTTGCACCTAGCCTCCTACATCATCGGTGGCTACTCAACCAACGACTTGCTATTTAACAAAAATGTGTAAACAAGGATGTGGTTTTTCCTTTATTTTTTGGTGATCATTAGTTGTTGTTCTAAGAGGGAGGTGAAGAAGTAGGGAATTTATATTTTCTGAAGTAATTGTTGACGTTTGTGCCCCGATTTCTTTTTTTCTTGAAGAACTGTTGGTTTGTGCCCATGTACTTAACTAGTCCTCTATTTAAAAAAAAAACATATTTTGCTAGGTATTTTATGTCACATGCATGATATTCGAGGAACGAAATAAAAATTTCTCTAATGTTTAAGCTTATTATTTAGCTTCATATATATAACTTTGAGTGATCACACTACCCTTGATCATTTACTTTTGTTCCCTAATGTGGAATGGTGCCCTAACGTGCTCTCAACTCTATACCTTTTTTAGTGTCTGTTTTACTATATTAAATAGCCGTAACCTTATTCATTGCCTCCCACCTGGTGACTACTATTTACATTGGTTGGTTGTTGAAACTATTCCTTGCAACAGACATGTTTTTCCCCTTTGAAAGAATTCTCTAATCATTTGAATGTTTGTGTTTTAATTTACTATTCCATGCAAACAAGCAAAAGGGTTTTTATGAGACCTAACCTGAGTACTTAATTGCTCATGTCACTGAAGAAATATGTTTTCTCAGGTGATTTAGAATCTAGACCATACGCTTTTGACAAAATGGCATGCATTTAATCTCATGAAAAAAATAACTAAACTTCCTTGGGTTCAATCCTAGGAGATGGACATGCCCGATTAACTAGAATTTTTAACTTAGGCCCGAAGTAGGATAAGTTTTGTGCAGATGGTTCGATGACCTGTCAATCTGTAGTAAGCAGAGGCAATAAGAAGTAATGGGTGCACGGAAAAAGAGCTATATATCATATTCAAGGATAATTGATCTCATTGAGAGTACAAATCAAGAGTTTTTGACAGATTGACATGCACTCAATCTCATATGAAAAAAAAAATCTCCCATTGGTTCAACCGGTTTAACTAAAAGTTTTAGCTTAGAGTTTAAGTGAAACTAGGTTTGTAGAGATTTTTCTATGACTTATCCATATGTAGGAGCAATAAAAATTAATGGGTGCAAAAGAAAACAACTTTACATCATCATCATCAGGGACAGTCAATCTCATTTGAAACTAAATACATTCAATTTCCCTTAACCTTCAACAAAAGTTATATAGTTTGAAGAAGCCTAAGACGCCATACTTAAATAAAAGTGAGTGTATGAAGATATCTTGTCGTAAAGCCAATCTAAGTATTGCATTGCCACCTGCTGCTCGAATACTGATTGGAACCAGATCCTCTCCATTTTGATAACCCCACCTTAATTTGAGTCTGTTCTTTCCAAAGAAAACCCTCTCGTAATCAACTACAATATCATAATCCTTTCAATTATAAAACTTAGGATAGATAAACAAGACAAATATCATTGCATGCTTACTGGTCAATAAAGACTAATGGTTGTGTGAGGAGAAGGGTCTACCGACTAGGTGAGGTGTACCTAGTATGAAAACAGGGCCTTAATCACCGCACAATATGTAATCTTGTTTTCTAGTATATTCAAGGGGGAAGAATACTAACAAAGTGACAGGTAGTGTAGCATCATGTACATGGATGATTGAAACTCATGCCATTGTATGTAAACATATCGATTCTCGTCGTCAAGATGACATGTAAATGACTTGTCACAAAAGACAAGAACTTTGTACCAATCACAAAACTTTAACCTTTATAAACTAGATGAAAAAGTTATCAAAGAAAAAGTATTATTCACCGGTAGGCGTTCACCTTTGAAGATGCCCCTGCTGGAAAGTGTCAAATTCCGACAGCTCCAAATTACAAGTTGCTGGATTTTAGATATTTTTCTACAGTCCTAGATATTTACTATCCTAGATATTCATCTACAACTCCATCCTTTAAATTGATATTATGCAATTAGAAAATGGCCATTCTCTCGTGCCCTTGTTTTTGGGAGTGAGACCATAATGGGTGAAATCTATGTAGGGGAGGTGAGAGTTATGGGCGATATTGAGGAGGGTGTGCCACAGTCGCAGGTCCAAATGGTCACGACAGACATTTGATCCAGTTATACACAAGCGAGATTCATTGGTGTTGGTGTTGGCTAATTTTGTTGGAAGGAAATTCTGCCAAGTTATCTACAGCTCGGAACATCGTCCTTTCCTCATCGTCGTCCTCTTTTTCCAGATTGCGCGCAGCTAACTGGTGGAACATAGGATGCATCTTGCATTTTCAGACTCTGCCCAGAGAATTGACTTCCACTCCCTCCACTACACACCAATTTATCATTGTATCCAACTAAAGTTGGCCGTAAGCATCAAAGTTAGAAGGGATTTCGGCTTGAATTATCCTCTCTGCAGTCCACATATCAATCAAATCTGCATGATTTTAGGGAAACGTTGTGAAGTAGAGAAACACTTTTCTGAGGGTTAGAGACAAAGATTCATAACTAGAGCGGAGACACCGTAAAATTTGGCTTCTTGCATTAGTATGATTGCTAAAGAAAATGGCATTATTTGGCCCTTCCAAAGCTATCTGCCATTGCCAAGGATCTCTTTTTTTTTCGCCATGACCGCACTATATGGCATTTGCTTGTTGTCTAATTTGTAGTCTGCAATACCTCTGGCGGAATAGGCGATTCCCTGCTTCTAAAATCATATCTCTCAAACAGCTTCCAACTGTCCGTGTCTGATAAGTGATCGATATCGAACAAAGTCATATCCACTTTTATTTTTGTGAGATCTAATCTTTTCCATGAGAGATCACAACAACGTTGGCCAACTCTCTCTCCAACACCATTAGGAACTTTCTACCTTCAAGATGCCTAAATATTTTAGCTTGGCCTAGGGGTTAATGTTGTATATATCTTCCCCTCGAGTAGATATGGGAATAACAAAAGGTAAAGGGCGCACGTCAAAGAGTGTCGACATGAACATGGATGCGCCCTGGCGCAGGTAGAAAAGTGTCGACACAAAAAGTTCGCGCCAAGGCGCAGGTAGAAGGCACACGTCAAAGAGTGTCAACATGAACATGGATGCGCCTTGACACAGGTAGAAAAGTGTCGACACAAAAAGTTCACGCCAAGGCGCAGGTAGAAGGCGCACGTCAAAGAGTGTCAACATGAACATGGATGCGCCCTGGCGCAGGTAGAAAAGTGTCGACACGAAAAAGTTTGTGCCAAGGTGCATGTAGAAGGCGCACGTCAAAGAGTGTCGACATGAACATGGATGCGCCTCGGTGCACTTAAGAGTATGACGACATGCAAATGGATGTGCCAAGGTGCACCTTCAGGAGGTGTAACATTTTGAGCGTTGATAGGAAGCAAACCCTGACCCAGATATTCAGATGGCCATAACTTTTCACAGGGAGCTCGGATTCATGCAAGGTTGGACTTTTTGGAAAGCTTACGAGGTCCTCTATCCAACTACGACTGGATATATTTAATTGGGTGGGAACAAGTTCTTAAAAATGTAAAATACAGTTCGCCACTTTTTGGGTTTGCTAGGGTTCTCACCTACCACCATAATGAGATGAATTAAATGCAACCTAGAGGTGGTTGGGGTAGATTTGGAATTCTCTCTCTTTTCTCTCTCATTCTTCCTATAAATTGTAAGGAGGGGCTTCTTTCTAAAGGTTGGACATTCTTGTTTTGCCCCTCTCCTTCTTCTCTTTGGCAGTGAACTTGTGGAGTTCAAACCTTCCATCTAAAAGCGTGATGCAACTTTGCCTCTTGGCATTTTGTAGTGTATTATATCAATCTTTGGAGAAAATAATGCATGCCTGTGGATGATTCTCAACCCTCTCTGTGTTCATTTGCATCCTCTTGATCTTTCACTGCAAATCTGGTTATCTGTGCATGATCTTGCATTGCATTTTAATGGTTTGTGTCTATTGGCAAGACAGGTGTTTCTTCATTCCTCGGTGCATCACCTTTGTTAGTTTAGGTTTATTTTTATGCATCTTCTTACCTTGTCTCCTTGGCAAGTTAGATTAGGTTTTTTGAGTAAACCCCTTTGCATTTTTACGTGTGCATCTGAACAGAGGAATAGGGACCGGCCTTCATCCAGGAGAGCTTTACAAATTTTGTAAGGTCCCAGGACTTGGGAAAAGCTCCATGTTATGCAATCGCACCGAGAGTCTCAACCCATCGAGTTGCAAACATTCGAAGTCTTTGTGATTCGCCATCAACAGTTAAATTTGATGGCCACGTATGCCCTCTGTCAAACAATTTTTAGGTTACGGCCTTTAATAAATACTAGCATTGAAAATGAGTTGCAAATTACGCTGGAGATAGTAGCAATATTTAGTTTATTTGAGTTGTATTTCGTGTTGATATTGCACTGGATGTCTATATGTTGTTGCAAAGCTCTTATTTTGCTATTGTCCATATTTTTGTAAGACACAATTATGATAGTCGCCAAACTAAATCATGTTTCATCATTTGGTCAAACACCAGACATTTATCTATTAAAACTTTCGAATCTCAAAAACTTTGAACAAGATATATGACCAATATTATTTTCCAAAAAGTAAACTATAGAATTTACTTTATGAAGAATAAAATCAAAATCAGAAAACTTTTGAATCTCAAAAACTTTGAACAAGATATATGACCAATATTATTTTCCAAATAGTAAACTATAGAATTTACTTTATGAAGAATAAAATCAAAATCAAATATCTAGGATAGTAAATATCTAGGATTGTAGAAAAATATCTAAATTCCGGCAACCTTTAAAATATCTAAAATCCGGCAAGACAATAAATATTGGAGCCGCCGAATTTGACACTTTCTAGCAAGGGCATCTTCAAAGTAGACGCCTACCGCGAATTACGGCTTTCAAAAATTTAAAAGAATGTTATTTTTATACTTTTAAAAAAATATATAAAAGATTATATATATATATATATATATATATATATATATATATATATATATATATATATATATATATATATATATATATATATATTTGTATAGTTTATATATAAATATATATAAAAATTAATGGCCATACTTAAATTATGCAAGTCGCGTGTGACGGTTATTTCAAATATTTACATGTATTTTACGGCTAAAATCATGAAAAACGTCTAACTCGGCCGTCAAATTTAAACCTTGAATCCAAGTTTTGTCGAAGGGCATGTTAGGGATTTTCAACAATGGTACTCGATAACCAAGCAAATTGACCTCTGGAAATTGTTACCCATATCATTGAGGCATCATTCATAAATGATTCCCGGATCTTGTCACTGTTCCACATGCACTGCATCAACATGGCAATGTCGGTCTTGTCCTCACATAGCCTTATTTCCCTGACATGTACTTTGAAGGAGAGCTCGGTAATGCCACGACCCTGGTGGCAAAGCAACAAAGAAGAAAGTTTCCTGCTATAACTCATTATAGACACATCTAATTGGAGGAATCCATGGGAAGGGGCATTTTTTGCCACTTGGTGCTACACGTGGTTGCATGGGGTGGAAGACCGCTCTACATTAAGGCCTTGAAAACTACTGAACCAATGGGAATGTAGACTGTTTTGTTCTTAATAATAACCACGTTAGCCCCATGAGCTCACAATCCCAACTATAAATCTTGTTCGTTATGTCTGATCTTTCGTTTACCTCTGCCATTTCATTAACCTATTAACAAAAACCCAAGTAATTAGTTAAGTTCACTAATTTTCAACAGTTTTCCTTTTCGGATACACTTACATATGGGAGAGAATATTTTGACATTTCTCAGACAACATTAGGCTGACTCTAATTGGATTCGATTGTGAGTCACGAGAGAGATCATAGATCATAGAATATATTTTACGAAAAATTATACCTCCAACAAACTTAATAACATTATCCTCACCAGCGTAAGTTGCAACTCATGTGCAATTGCTAGTTTATACATAGGAGGAGCAATAAACTTTGGCACCCTTATAAAATCTATTTTTCGAAGGGAAAAAAGAGTCGGGAAAAACTTAGCCTACCTACTCGAAAATTCATAAATAAAAATTTAAAAAAGGACCAAAGTTTTATTTAAAAATAAAATTGTAAACTAAATTAATCGGTTGCCATAAATAAGATATAAGCAATCGACACGACTATAACTATTTATGATTTGTTAAAAAAAATCATGACTAGAGCCTCTCGCTCAAGTATCACAATTACTATTTCATTTTTACAAGGCAAAAAAATGCCCTGCAAACATCAAATGTGATTATTATTAGTTCTAAATGTAGTATAACTAGAATGCTTTTGCATTCAAAGTGACCCAAAGAGTCTTAAAATCTGTAATGCATATTTTATTAATTACTACACATATAAGCTAGAGGCGTGATTTATTGTTAATTTATAAAAATATAAAAAGAGAGTTAAAAGGCTTAATATTTTCCTACAGCCGTTTCACATTGTCTAGGCTCTAAAAATAGAAATAGGAGTTGTCAAAAGATTCCCATATGATAGTATATCATGGAAGGGCTATTTTTAGAGATATTATGATAGATTTTATGACATCTATGAGGGTCAAAAATAGGGGAGAATATTGTGGACGTGGGAGCCTATTTTTAGACCGAAATCTTGCTCTTTAATGTTATCCACCTCATGAGAGGTTTGGCACATGGTTTTGTAAACCATAGGTGGTTTCTTGTATAACCGGAGGTCTATAAATTGAAGGCTTGGAGAAGCAATTGGAGAAGTGAGTTTTAATTCTCCTAGAATTGTTTTTGGTGAAACTCCTGTAAGAAACTTGCTCTGCAAGTGTATGTAATCTTGTTATTAGATTTGAAATACATTGAGTGGGATTTTGGAGTGTGGGGTTTTTTATCCGAAAGGATTTTCCCCACGTATATCTGGTGTTTGTGTTTCTGTTATGAATATGTTGCTGATATTTCTGTAACTATTTTACTATGTTGAAAGTTTTGCATAATATCTCTCCTCAAAGATTAGCGTAGGAAGTTGTTTTGCTACTCTTAATTTCCTATTAAAAATAAAATAAATTATTTTCTGTAAAATAAACTCTTAGCAGAGACTTTGGGTATTTTGTCCAATAGCTCCCACCTGCGTGTTTATGCTTCTTTCCTTCTCATTGTATACCATGTGTGAAGAATCCGTTTCGCAATCGATAATAACAATATCAACGAGTCAACATAGAGTAACATTTATGTTCTAAATAAGTTTCTGGAAAATATTTAACACAATTACTTACTTTCCTTTGTAAAAATCCTTATTTTAAACGTCATGTATACCCTATCTTATGTTTCACAAGGGGTTGTTTCTTTTCCCCCTTTAGTAGGCAGTCCGAAACATAACATGCAAACATGCTCCATCATCTACATGTAGGAAACTTAAATGTAAAATAGGCTACAGTTGACTAATACAACTACATAATTTTAAAAATTCCGGCCAAAGTTGACTGTTACAAACTAAATTGTACATGGAAACCACACAATTTAGTGTCATATAAATAATATATTTCAATTAAATGGCTGCCTATATTTCACATAATATAAGGGAACATAAGCTCAAAACAGTCAGAACTGGGCATTCAACTTCTAGTTGTATTTAGTTTAAGTGAATTCTGGTCCACATGATTCATAGTCTTCATGTAATGTAAAAACTCTTCGCATATTTTACTACTTTGTTATTATAAGTTTTTTTACTTACATTGTATTGATTTAAAGTTTTGTTCTAATTTTTTTGTATAAAAATTTAAAAGGTGACTAATATGTGTTCTTTTAGATTTTAATGTCTAGATTTTAATATTTTAAAATTTATTAGAAATTTAATAACTTTTCTCATTTTAAATTTTAAAACAAATTGTATAGTTACGTATTGGGTTTATGTATTTAAATTTTAGTTTTTCAAAATAATTATAAGATAATTTTTATTTTAATTGTTTTTTTAATTTGTTATTTAATTTTTTTGATTATTTTTATATCATTTATGTGTACTATCAATTTTATTGTCTTGTCAACGTTCTAACTAGTTGTGTATCAAAGTTTTGAGAAAATTAAATCGTAATATTGTAATATTACGATGTAGCACTTCCATGGCAAGAAGAGAAAGCTGAAATGAATAGGTAGCACCTCAATAATCACCTAATGTTTACTTATGTGATATTCATAAATAAAAGTATATTAATCTATACTGTCTCGTAGTGTAGATTGCATTTGCAATTAATTTATGAGAATTATTTTAGTTCAGTTTAGTATAATGAATTGCTACAAAAAACATGGTTACTCATCTTCCTTACTACTACACCATATCTAGCTAGGCTTCAAAAAAGGTTGACGTTAAACAAAAAATCTTGACAAAAAACAAGGTTGACAGGAAAGAGTAATCATCAAACTTCATGTATCTTTTTGTAGTCACAAACTTTAAATATTCCCAATGACATTCACAATTTCTACTAGGAAATGTCATATACACACTGTAACCAACACAATAAAAATAAGGCCTAGTAATTGCGACATTTTCCCCACTAAAACCACACAGTATCCTTGCTCCCACCCCGGAGGAGCAACTACTAGTTTATGATCTATGCCATGAGTGTTAAGCTTAAAGTCTTGGCAGTCAACATCTACAAATATTAAACACTCGCCTTTTAAAGATTTCAAAAGATTTTAAATCCGGGGTTGGATTTATAGTAATTAATCATGTCATCTTTAATGTCCAATAACAACGTCCAAGATTAACATGTTGCACTTGTGGACTTGCAAGTTGTGGTTGAAATTTTTTAAGATAGGAAGAAGATCTGAGCATTTATGATATCAATCATCATGAAAACCAGAAGAGAAGGTCTAGAACCCTGTTTGTGAATTCAACATTCTCTTAGGTTTCTACATACCATATTACAGAGGAAGTGGGTGACTATAAGAAACCGTATTATAGTGGAAGTGCATAGCTATAAGAGTCTGGGAGAAGGAGTGATTTGAGAATTAAAGTTGGGATTTAATCGCATCATACTCTATGAAGAGAATGACTAAATTCTACATCATGTGGGAAAGATAAAACCTTTGTAAATTGTCTTTGCATTTGGTGAAGTTGTGTGGACAGTGGGCATTTGATGATTTGAGACTTGAGAGTTTGGGAAATTTAGTTTTAATGGTGGGATTGAATACAACTTGCAAGGAGATCACGAGTTCATAAAGTTACAAAAATCTAATAAAAACCTTCACTCATTTCTCCTTTAGTTTGTTATTTGGTAAGACGTTGTGCTAAGTTTGTTTCCTTGCCCTATTTTATTAACATGTATCCTCCTAAAGTTTAAATTAATGCATTATATATATATATATATATATATATATATATATATATATATATATATATATATACATATATATATATATATATATATATATACATACATATATATACATACATATGTATATATACATATATATGTATACATATATATATATATATATATATGTATATATATATATATATATATATATATATATACATACATATATATATACATATATATGTATATATATATCTATATATCTATGTATATACATATATAGATATGTATATACATAGATATGTATATACATAGATATGTATATACATAGATATGTATATACATAGATATGTATATACATAGATATGTATATACATATGTATATATATACATATGTATATATGTATATGTATACATATATACATATGTATATGTATACATATATACATACATATATATATGTATATATGTGTATGTACATATATATATGTATATATGTGTATGTATATATATATATATATATATATATATATATATATACATATACATATATACATATATATATACATATATACATATGTATGTATGTATATATATGTACATATATACATATGTATATATATATATATATATATATATATATATATATATACACACACATATATATACACACACATATATATACATATATATATATATATGTATATATATATATATATATATATATATATATATATGTATATATGTATATATATATACATACATATATATATACACACACACACACACACATATATATATATCTATATACATATATATGTATATATGTATATCTATATACATATATATGTATATATGTATATGTGTATATGTATGTATGTATATATATATATATATATATATATATATATATATATATATAGTTTTTTTCTCATGAGAACGAATGTTATCCGAGAATGAGGAATCCTCCAAAGGTTCAATATTTTATCGATGAAATGGGACAAGACTATGCTTATTGAAGGAAGAAGGTTCTTATATGTCAGTTTATGAGATGCCTATCCAGTCCAAACCCCGTAGGTATGGATTCAAGAAAAACAAAACCTCGCTACTTCACTTTGGATATACTTGATGCCCAAAGGCTATACTACTTGCACTCTTCACCTCGAAGCAAGAAGAATACCCCATCCTCTCGCCAAGTACTATCTTCTACCAAACCATTGCTTTAGACAAGGAATGACTCTAAACTTCTATTTTTTTGAAAAACATATGTCTAGTAAATGTATGCATTACCCTTAATGAGAACAACATAGTCAAATATCTTGACAATCTCTCCAACTGGTTTCATACAAATCAGCCGTTGAAACCCACTCTGTCGGGATTTCAATACGACCAATCTCCCATAAGAAAATGTATTGGGAATCAATATCTTTTTATTTGTAAAAAGTTTTAATTTCAAAAAAATGGATTTTGATCAATCCTCAAGTTTGAGCATAGGCTTGATTTTGTAAAAATCAAATTTGTATACACATATTTTTATTAGTTTCAATTTTGTTCAAACTGTGGAGACCGATTTTGGAAGAAGTATTCATCAAAAGATAATACACTATATAAATTTTCCCAACATAAATCTTGCATGCACTAAAACACATATCCTTGCCCTCGTACCATGTTAGGAAAATGGGATAAATAATACTTTATTATTACAATTAAATATCCGCTTAAATAATTTGTGAAAGGATTATAGTTTAGGTTTGCAAGAAAATAATTAAAATAACTAAACAAATAAAAAGTAAATGTACATCACATAACACCAAATTTACGTGGGGAAAACCTCTTGGTAAACCCCCCACAAAAAATACTTTCCTTGTATATTGACTATTTACATACAAATTTGACACAACACTTCCACTTCCTCCTTAGTCCCACAAAATCACATAAACCCGACAAGAATTGAAAATAATTCTCCAATATGCTATTGTAAAATGTTTACCCCACCCAACACTTCCACTTCCTCCTCGAGTCCCACAAAATCACATAAATCTTACAAGAATTGAAAATAATTCTCCAATATGCTATTGTAAAAGGTTTAGCCCTCTTTTTATAGGGTGAATGAAATTGGTTGCACCCGAGTACATTAAACGATATCATAAAGTGGTGGCCCACCTAATGGTCACACCACTTAATATTAATATACCAACATCTTAGACACAACCAACTTTGATTAAAATAAATAGGTTTAAATTTGTAAGTTGAAATCTAGAAGTGTGAATTTACAAGTTTACATTTTAAACAGTTTCATTTCTTAGATATCTCAATTCATTGAGATTTCCACCATGATACATACAACCATGTAATATCATGGGTCAACTCAAATATGACATGGTTTTGACCTTCCTAAATCATTGTGAAATCATAAATTACACTTTTCAAAGGGGGTGAGAGACACAAAGGGTGTTAGAATTGATTTTAAAAGTTCCATTGTTCATTTGACAGATTCAGAGTACAAAGAGATGAATATTACATTTTTACACACTTTCATAATTCAAATACGTTTCCAATTTATAGAGAGAGAATAACATCTTCACACAATTTTGTGTTTCTTTTACATTTCTAATTTAGAGAGAGAGAGAAACACAAATAACATTTCTAGAACAAATAATCAAATAACAAGGTTCATTTTAAAGGTCAAACTGGGTCAAGGATCTAGTAGTTATATTTTCCAAAATAGCTAGAAAGACCATGGAAAGGCCTTCGAAAAAGGTTCGTCAATTGCATGAATGAGAATGGTACCACTTCCAACCCCTTCTACATGTTGACTATGAGGCCACGCCCCAAATTTCACATTAGAGTTCTAATTCATTTCACATAAGGTAAGTGTATGTTCAGGTATTTTACGTATTTGAGAAAATAAAGTTTTCTATTGGCCAATTTCCACTACCTGACAAGTGTTTAAACACTACAATTAATATAGATATTTTCTAATGAACATTCCTGTAATTCACAAACCAAAAATAAAGGCTACTTATTTTAATACCTGTAAAAGTGAAAACATAGCTAATCGGGATCATATAAATCTATATATAGTACCGAAGACCCAGTGAAGGCATTTTATTGAACACTTAACGTGCTTTGTGTAAGCCCCACTTTTGCATACATATCTACTCGAGCATCTATATTCCAAACTTAGTCACTTTTTCATAGTTTTTAGCGCATCAGATGGATGCATGCCAAGTGGCAACTATCGACATTTAGCAATCCTGTAGAGTTCAAAGTTTTTTCCCTCGCCTCCAAACATTGCAAAGTATTGATGGAGGAAAAGTGGAATCTTGGATACATGCAAGATATTAGTGAAAGGGACTATCTCAAGGCCTTCAATTGAACCTCCACACTTTGTATAACATTGATTTGAGACTAGTGACAAGGGAGGATGTGTGGCAATAATTAACATCTAGTATTCCTGCATATGTACTCTAAAGTTAATATATCTCGTCTTAATGTTCTCTATCTTGTAGAACACTGATTGAAGAAAAGTGACGAGGAAGGACATGTGTTGAACATTGACGCTCATGGATTTCATGAAGTTGTCTAAAGGTTAAGGCCTTTCACTTTTGACCTTATAGAGTACCGATGAGCGACACGTAAGAAATTTTGGACACGTGACGACCATCAACACTCTACACTCATGAAAGCCTTAGTCTCCCCTCCAAGCATGCTGAAGAACCGATGGTGGACATGTGGTAAAAGGAACGCATGGTACAAAATGGAAAACCTTGAAATCCGCTATAATGCCCATCACATGCTTAATTTTGATGGTTTCACCTAGTGTTAAATTGAGCTCAAGGACGTCATAGAGGTAGGACAAGGCTCTAGTTTTTCACTCATATATTTTGACACATATCACTAAATGACCTATGGTTGGTACCATTAGAAAGGTCTTTAAGAGAGATTTTCTTTAAGCTTAGTTTTAGATGGAATGGTTGAGAGATTTGTGTTATTTTCATGACACATTTTTTAGGCGTCTATAGATGAATCAATAAATTGAATAGTTCCCAAATCATTTGCCGATGCTTTTGAATGGTTATGATCTCTTCTAGATGATGCTCTTGAATTATCTTTCCCTTCATAGCCCCACAAAAATGCAATGAAGAGTTAAACAAGTTGTAAATAAAAGAGAAGCTTTCATAATGGTCCAAAAATGAAATCATGATCTTCTCAAGAAAATGGTAACCCCATATCCATCCATTTTCTTGATTTCAAGGGTCCACATATGGTTTCTCCATGGATATCCATTTGTGATTTCTCAAGGATCACTTTTATGTCGAATTATCTTGCTTCTAGGAAAAACATGTGTTTTTTCCATGTTTATTCAACACGATTCATCCGTGCATGCTCCTATATATTCACTTATTGGTGGATTCTTTTTCTCTTAGTCTTTGACAATTGGCTCTTCTTCAACCTTTGCCTGTTTATGTAGGAATATTTGAGTACCTTTGCTTTTCAATTTTCAAAGGAAATTGTATAAGTTGGAAGAAAAATCCTTCATACTAGTCTTTTGGCTTATGATCAAACTTGGTTTTCCTTTAATTTAACATTCCATTTTCTAGTGTTATGAGCAATTGATTAATGGTATATTTTCCTAGTTTAGAGAGAAAATATCATACGATGTTGAGAAAGGGTTGTAGCTTTCTAAGAAGGATTTGAATGTGTAGATCATTATTTGGTGATGCGGTACTTGTTTGTGTTATGTAGGCATTTGCAGTAAGTGTTGATTTATAAAACCCTTGCATGATTTCACTTCTCTGTATTTTTGCAATTGTTTCAATATTGTTATATTTTCATTTTATGGTTTGTTTTTCTAATGAATAATGAGGGGTATGTGTAGGATCATCTCATTATCTATCTAAATTAATAGCGGAGTGTGCAATAATTGTGTAGATTTTTGTCCTCTATTGGTTGTCATTAACTCATTTTTGTAAATTTTGGATATTCCTTTCCCAATGGATTCAAACATTGATCATAGTTCATCGACCACTTTTTTGATAATATTTTCACTAAACCATTCACCTTATTGAAATATTACTTTATCTTTTCAAATCCTCTAAGGTTTCAATTACTAAAACTTTGGATTCATGTCTGTAAGATTTCTTTTGAGCATTTTGATTGTCTAGAGAGCAATATAGATCATGTATATCTTTATAATCTTAATCTATTTGTTTGCAACCTTTGCCCAATCTTAGGTAGCTTTGTGATTCTTCCTACTAGTGACAACAAATTGGGTGGGAAATCATAGTGGTTAGGCTTCTTATTTGGGTTTATTATATTATAATTGCATAATCCTTGTTATTTGACATATTTTGGGTTGTTGTAGGGTCTCTCCCTTAGGTTTCATAGAGCCTAAAGAGTAGGAAGTTAACCACCTTCCAATTTGTTGACCTTAAATATTCCCTTAATTAGTGAATAAGTATCCAACTACAATGGCCTATCCCACTCTCTTCACTCATTTGCACCTTGGAACAAATTTGAGAGCCAAAAATTGGAGGCTTCCTATAATATAATGTCATTAGATGTGATAATGAATTGGGAATAAGGATCTCAACTGCATATGAAAGATTTTATGCCATGGAATTTAGAGAGGTTCCTTTAGGGGATGTGATAGGGGACTTATAGTTCAACTTACAACATACCCTGGGGAAGTTCTTAACCATGGATGATGTAGTGGTGGATTTCCCTCCCAAGTGGAGTATGTTATTGTTATGTAAGTTGATTTCCTTAGTTGGAGGAAACAATAAAATGGAAATTAATTTTGAAACCATCCCACTTGAAGAGAGTAGGTTAATCTCTATAGAGAACAAAGAATTATACATCTAATTGAAGACCCATAAATAGCCTTAAATGAGGTATTGTAACAAATGTGGATGTAGATAATTTTGTGGTGAACACTTGTTTTATTGAAAATCAAATTGACCCTAGTTCTTTACCACAGATTGGAAATGCCAAATTTGATGATTTATGGACTATGTTATTTGATGGATCATGTTTAAAAAGAGGGGCATGGGTTTGAGTTGTGTTTTACTCCCCACAAGGAGTTGCATTCGAGTTTTCTTATAAATTGTATTTAAAGTGTATAAATAATGTAGGAGAGGATGAAGCTTTTTCTGATTGGTATAAACATGGCCTCCAAGTTCAAAATCAAATACATTATCTTTAAGGGAGACTTTAAGATGATTATATAACAAATAAGGAAATTATATTAAGTCAAGAACAAAAGGTGAAACAATGCAAGAATATTGTTTAGGACTCACTTGAGTTTTTCAAAGCACACTCAACATCATGCACATGGATAGAGAAATAAATGATGTTGTGGATCAAATTTTTGCTCATACATCTCTTTATCAAAATCAAAATTGCTCCTTATTGAGATATGATGTTAAGGTCCTGGTAAGGCCATATGTTCTCGATAATGTACACAATTGAAAAATATTTGAATATCACAATCATATTCTCATATTTATGAAAATTACAACGGGGTTTGAAGATAAAATTATAGATATGGAGTCCTTTATTGAAAATAAATAAGGGAAAGAGGTTATCTTGGGATAGGAAGTAATTCAATTGAAAAGAAATAAGATTCCAAGAAGATTGGTTATACTAGAAAGCAATTTTGATGTTACATATAGGGCGAGATACCGAGATATACCAACAATACATGATAGTGAGAAAATTATATTGGGTAATTCTATATTTCCTAGACTGTTTTCATTGATAAATGTACAAAGGAAGATGAGAAAAAACACTGATTAGAATGCTTTGAGAAAATACATAGATTACATGACCTAGTCTTATGATGAGTTGAATCTTATAGAGAGGATTTATGTGTTAGGTGTTTTGTGTTAGACATAATCGAAATCACCATCCCTATTACTAACATGCAAAATAAGAACCAAGTGACTCAAAGTGAACCATTGAAGCAAAAGATTCATTTACGAATCTTTGCGAAGGATTTTAAACAAGCCCTAGTCTTTGATAAGTCCAGACTATGGTAAAGATTTTTAATTTTTTTCCTTTTCTTCCCACATAAAATAGTTGTTGTTTTGTTGTAGAAGAATGATGATGGGCATGGAAAAACCATATATTTTTATAGTAAATAATTGCAACATGCTGAATTAAACTACACACTTATGGGAAAACAAGTTTATTCTATAGTGAAGGCAATGCAATATTTTAGATCATATATTATTAGTTCAAAGATTAGAGCCTATGTGTCTCATCCAATGGTTAATGACATCGTGACCCAATTATAAACTTATGGAAATATGTGCAGATGGGTAATTAAATTGCAATAATTTGATATTGAGGTGAATACTACAAAGATTGTGAGGGGAAAATGGTGACCTTGGTAATGACATAATCAAACTTGGATACTTTGCTAAGATTATTTTATAAGAAGAGAGTGATGTATCAGCGAGGATGAGTTGTTTGGATCAAATTCATATAAAGAAATCATATATTATTTGAAACATCGAGTTTCCCCCTCATCTGGATAAAACTTAACATAGATCTATCGGACTAACTACCCAAAAGTATGAGATTACTAAGGAAGGGTTAGCTTAGAGGAATAAAGAAAGATTTCTCATGAGGTGTGGGAATGAAGAAGCTGTTATCACCGAATCACAGCACCCCTGGATGTTGATCGATTTCTAGTTTGATCACTCTAAGCATCTAGTGTGATTGGATAACATGGGTACTATCTCCAAGTTGTGGGACTTGCTACTTGAGATAGACCTCCAGAGAAAGCTGGTTCTTGCTCCTAAACTACCTGCCACAATCTACTCTAATGCAGGAGAAACTAGCTATTCTAACCTAAAATTCCAAGGGACCAGAGAGAGAGAATGCATAAAATGAAAGCCTACACTAAAGCGGTGATACACCAGAAAAGAGGGTGTGAGAGTAATCTCCAAATGTGTGAAATACAGAGGCAAAGTGCACACTAGAAGAGGTGATGACAGTTCACCATAATCCAGCAAAATGCATTTACAGCAATATTCCAAGCACACACAATGATAATGAATTCCTGCAAGAACATAATAAATAGACACAATATACTTGTAGAAAGATTAAAGGGGCAAGAAGAATGCAAGGAAACACAGCAGGGGAAGATATATCCACAAACTGATATTTTATTGCTTCATGATATGCACAGTTCAATCTATTACAAGATAAGGGCCTGGATCACCATGCAAGGAGTCCACTACAAGGGCCTGCAACACATCAAGCTTCACAAAGAAATTTTGTGAGCTTTGCTACCCAAAAACTCTCTCCTTTACAATGAGCCCAAAGACTCCAATTTATAGAAAAAGAGAAGGAAAAGAGAAGGGAAAATGGAAATCCCGAAATCTGTCCTTCAACCACCTGTAAGAGGTATTAAATTGAGTGGAATGGGTATACATTACTTGCAAAAGGCTCCCCATACTGTCCCATGTGCTGCAGCAGAGAAGGAATGATGACCATGCCTCTTAATTGCACTCCCAGCTACCAAATAAAACACTATTATGAACCCGGCCACGTTTCCTTAAAAAACTCAATCAATTTCTAATAAAATCTAGAATTTCTTGATTGCTGTGCATCGGGCTCGGAACCACGATTCCAACGGTACCAATTTTGTGCGATTTCGTTGAGAAATGCAAAAGTTATGGCCTTCTGAGTGCGGGTGCTCTTTTGGGCACAGCGTTTTTCTGTCATTTGACGGGAATGAGCATTGACTGACTGGAGCCGAATATGTTTCTTTTATTTAAATATATCTACCCTCATTAAAATTAAGAAATCCAGTTTTTGTGGTGTAGAGGACGTCGTGCTCATTCCAGAAAGTCCAATTTTATGAAAATCGGAGCTCGGAGTCAAAAGTTATGGCCGTTTGAAGTTTCCGGACCAAACGTTGACTTTTCTTCCCTGCCTTCGGCCATTTCGGCTTTTCGCGTCCCGCGCGTCCCTTTGTCCCATTTAGCACAGTGCTCCTTGTGCTGATTTCGGGCGAACCGGCCGGTTCGCGCCCATTTGTCCCAAATGTCCCAGTTGTTTCGGACTGCTTGTTCCCATTTCGCCCGGTTCGGCCGGTTCGCGTACTCGCAGCCCATATGTCCCATTTGCTTTCGGACCGTCTGGGACAAATTCACCGGTTCGGCCGGTTCGCGCCCTTTTGTCCCAACTGTTCGGGACAAAAGTTCTCATTTCGGCCGATCCACGGTTCAGCAGTACTTTTGGCCCCGTCCTGCGTCCCGGTATTTCGGGCTGCCTTGACTCATTTCACCCGGTTCGGCGGTTCGCATCTTTGTCCCTTGTCCCAAAGGCGACCCTCTCAAAGAAGATTAGCAATTTTCTCTTTTGGCGAGATCGGCTTTTCGCGCCCCGCGTACTTTTTCCCCAGATGTCCCACCAATTGCTTAGGGCGCTTTGTGCTCATTTCGGCCGATCCGCGCCTTTTTGTCCCAAGCTGTCCCAAATCTTTGTGAGGACTAGGACTTAGCCATTTTTCGTGATTTTCCTAGGCCGAGCTTGTTTTTCAATTTTTTCATTTTCTCAGAACTTGCTCTCTTCTACTTGGACAGGGGAGTTAGAAAAAATATGAGGGGACCCTAGAAATATGAATTTTTGCTTGGACTCAATATAATTGCTCGGGACAAAAGAATTTGATGCATGTTATGAAAATTACCTTGAGGGTGAATTTTGGATAACAAGAACACTATGCAAAAATCTGCTCATAATATTATTAGAGTTAGTTATCACCGGCCCTCATTATTTGTAGATGTTTCTAAAGTAGTAAGGAGATGTGAACCATGCCAATGTTTTGCGGGTGGGTTAAAACAATTTAGTGCTCTCTCTCTCTAGTTCAAGTTATTGCATCAAATCATTTTCAACAATGGGGGATATATTTCATTGGAGAAATTAGTTTGTTCTTGATTACTTCATGAAGTGGATTGAAGCTATCCAACTAAAAATGGAACTCATAAAAAAATGATGGATTTCGCTAAAAAAATCATTACCAAGTTTGGAGAGTCAAACCAAATTGTTGATAATGCCACATATTTCAAGGGTATCCATCTTATGAAGATGTGTGATCATTTTGGGATCAATCTAACTTACTCCTCCAACTACTACCCACAAGGAAACAACCAAGTTGATTATAGTAATAAAAACTTTATTAGAATTGTTAAGACTCTATATTTGTATAAAAATGAGTGGGAAGAAAAGATGAGGTTTTTCATTTAGGTAGATAGAATTAATCCTAAGAAAGTTACAAGCAAGATAAAGTCCATTCTTCCCAGTTCCCTTTGATTAGAGACATGAATTTGTATACCCGAACCAATTTTCCATATTGAAAATCAATATCCAACATGGAGACTAGCATGACCTATCCCCGTCTCCCTAAGGGTGTGGGTAACTAGGCATTCCCATGGAATAGCCTTGGATCGGATAAGCTGGAGAGCCATGCCCCTACTTTGAGGGAAATACATGCTAAAGTACGACCTCTATCAACCCCGCCAAGTTTTGAATTGGTATATGGTATGAATGCTATCTTTCCTATAAACATAGAGCGCTTTACTTTCCAATTATTGGAAGAGGTGAATTTATAGGATGCCGATCCATTTCTGAAAGGATTAATCAAATTATTGAGTTAGATGAAAGTAGGTAGCGGTCCCATGAAAAATTCCTAAAATTTAAGTGTAATATGAAAAGAGTGTTTGATAAGAAAACTTCATCGGTGAGTTTAAATCAAATGAATTAGTGATGCTCTAGGATAAAAAACATTAGGACAAGGGAACACATGAAAAGTTTGATCCATTGTGGATTGGACCATATATATATATATATATATATATATATATATATATATATATATATATATATATATATATATATGCATTGGAGAGAACACTTTATTTTTCAAGGATATGTATGGAAAATTTCTAGATTTACCTATTAATGGTAGGCACCCTTAAGCACTTTTTAACTAGTAAGAGCAATAAAGTTCCTTGTGCAATGTATATAAGTGTGTGTTTCCTTTTGGTTCTTCGCATGTACATACTTGTTGTCTTGGGTGTGTGTTGCCTTATTTTTTTGGTTTCTCATAAGTCATTAGTGCTTGTAGGTCTATTATCTCTTTATAAATTCGGAAGATTGTTTATAGTGTAACATATCACCCGGGTTTGTTTTGGAGTAGATAAATTCAATTGGGATAATATTTTAATTGTGGAATTCGAATTTATTGAAGAATTTGGATCCATTTATGGATAAGACATTGGTATTATTTTACCAATAGTCTTTTGGGGTATCTGGTTAACCACAAGGGGTACCCGTCCCATATCTAGAACCAATGGTGGCACAATTTTTTTTCATTTCATTTGGGGGCATTATAGTTGATATTTTTGAGTTCAAGGGTTTACATGATATAATATACATATTTTTGAGCACTCTAATGATTAAATCACATAAAAATGCTTTCCCTTATTTGGTGTGTTATTATATAGGTTAAATCCAAAATAGTTATAAGTTTTGAGGTGTTACGGCCCTTGACACGTAAAAATACATTCATATCCTTTGGTTATACATTAGAGTGAGGATGTCAACTTTAATCGTTTAAAGTAGGGGCACATGTAATCAAATGGTGTCTCAAATCTTCAAGACTTAGTCACTTTTTCATAGGTTTCAACACCTTAGATGGATGCATGCCAAGTGGTAACTATTGACATTCAAAACTCCTATAGACTCTAAAGTTTTTTCCCTCACCTCCAAACATTCAAAGTATAGATGGAGGAAAAGTGGCATCTTGGACACGTGTAAGCTATTAGTGGATAAGATTGTCTCAAGGCCTTGTATTAAACCTCAAATCTTTACATCACATCGATTTAAGACTAGTGGTAAGGAGGATGTGTGGTGGTGTTAGCATATGGATTTGCATGCATGCAAATGACATGCAACATGTGTGGGAATAGAGTACCTCCTCAATGAAGGTGAGGATGGATTTATTGAAAACCAAAGCTGTATTTACATCTCATGTACATTCAAAACTGCATGTGAGGGATGTTTTAGAACATCAATGGAAAGAAAAGTGAATGAGAGAGATGGAATGGAATGAAGTAAAGGAATGAATGGAATGAACATGCAAGAGTTAGGTAAATCGAGCCTAATATTGCACACAAAGAAGAACGACGAATAACTAACACAAATAAAATGAAGTTTGAGTTAGCTAAACAAAAATGAGTCAAAGGGAACACACATGAACAAGTAAATATCAGAGCGTGATCACTGTGAACAAGAACAACAAATTAATAGCGTTGACAATAATATCAAATACAATATTTGCATGCAAGATTTAAACATCTAACATCTATTGAACATACGAATATCAAATGCTACAGGAGATAATGAATGTGACACAAAGTTCATATTTCATTAACTCCAAAATGTCTTCACAAAAGAACACAAAGTTTCTTTCTTGAAACAGAGCTTGCACACCAAAGTATTTTCTTCTCCTCTCTCAAAGTCAGCTTTACAAATGAGCTTCCAACTTCCTTTTATAACCCAAAAGTTGGTTATAAAGTAGTTAGGGTTTACATGCACATTAAATAGGGCACTTAAGTGAATTTGAATTTTTCAACCAACTTTTAAAAAGTGACAAAAATAGAAACCACTTAAGTTAAAAATTTATTTAAAGAAATATACATAAATAAAAGAAATGGGTACATGAGGACTCCACTTAAATGATTTGGACACACCTATAGACATCGTAGTCAACAATACACCACCTAGATCAAAACACATATGATCGGTGCCTTATCCATTGGGCCAAGAGTCCGCCTATCCCGATCATACAAGAATGAACTCATTGATCGTGCTCTGTAATCCTCCGGATGAAAGAGAGCCAAGCTACTTGAGCAATTCATTTACCTCCTCCATTTGAGTAACATCCTGGTGTGAGCAAGTTTGTCTTCATTTGTATTTGCATTCACAATTACATACAATTCTCCACATGCTCCGAATAGATATCCATGGTGAATTATTCATTTGTTGTGAGACCGTAGTCGTTACGTCATCTTAGCTTGGTAGAATCCAACTCTTGATCTTTCGCTCGCCATTGAGAATATCTTCCAAGAGCCAAAAGTGTAATTCACTTCTTGGAGTTATGTCTTTGTCTTTGTCACCATCCCGAAATGTTGCCATTATGATCCGCTCATGATTTTCCAATTCAAGAATACTCTAACTTTAAGATCGACCAGATGAAGTATCGCACCCACTGCTAACTAAGAGCTGATAGGGACACACTTGAATGATGTGGCCTTACTTGATGATCCACACAATTGCACTTGTCATTGGTCTTGGTTTGTTGATGAATAGATCCACCACAACGATCAAGTGAGAACAATTGATGTAGAAAAGATTATCTCATTATCAACCTCTCACCGATAACCATGGCTTTTGACTTGAAAAGACCTCGCGCCAATAGCTACAACCTATACCACATAATGAGGAAGTTAGAGGTTGCTTCGCTTCGGAGTTGTTGGAGTTGAATCACCACACTATGTAGGTGTCGTGGTGCATCTATGCAAGTGATGACCAATTCAGAACAAACGTCAAGAAAATTGTGACTCACCTTTGGTTGATATGCGATCGCAGAACCAACTTACGTTGATGTGTCCCAAGTTGGTATCAATGATGTTCTCATACTCTGAATGGAGCGTCAAGGTGGGTAGAATGCCTGGAACTCATACTGCAACATCGCTTTGTTTGAAGATGACATGATTGTGACAGAAACGTGATTTCGGGCTATTACTTCCTTACTTCAAAACTGCACAAATTGCCTCTGAAACTACCCTGGGAAAAATAACAAATCTTGTTCTAAGAAACTCTCATTGGATGAGGGAGTATATTAAGGTGGGGAGAATTGAACGAAACAATTATTTTCTTTTGATGATCATCTGAGTTCAAAATATTAACTCTCAAAGTGAGTCACCTTGACAGGCTAAAAACTGCATGCGCGCGAAATCAAACAAATTGCGTTTTATTTGGCTCCGTGAAAATATCAAACGAAGTGTTTTACATTTGAATTTTGGAAAAGAAGTACATGAATGTGGGAAGAATTCAATGAACTAAACCATTTCTCTTGACGATTGTCAGGCTTGAGATATGAATTCTCAAAGTAGGCCTTCCGCCAAGCTGAAATTGTGCGTGCGGCAAAATCAAGCAAATTGAGTTTTTCTTGGGTTCATGAAAAATATCAAATGAGGTGCTGCATATTTGAAATTTGGCAAAGGGGTACATGAAGTTGGAGAGAATTAAACGAACCAAACCTTTCTTCCGACGATAATCCAAATTTGAGATATCAAGCTCCAAAGTTGATTACTTCAACAGATACAACCCACGGCACGTTCTTTCCGCATCTATCGTTTTCTTCATTAAATTCATTTTTTTGTGTGTTGATATATATCTTGTTTAACATTTTGTCAAATGTTTCATGTGATATCTCTTCAAGCACAATATTCCTCTTCTCACAATTGCATGGCTTTGGTTTGGTAAACGCGTTGCTTTTGGTTAGTGTGTTTTTTTAAAAATTGCTTCCACCTGAATGCGTGGGAGCTTGTCTAATTGTGTGACTGTTATTTCCTTGCATACGTGGAAACTTCATAATTTTTCCTCTGGTTTTTGTTGGCAGATGCTTGGATTGGTCTTTCTTTCTCCTGCCTGACATGGGCAATGTGTGTGTGTGTATATTTCTCTGGGTTTCTTCTTTCCACATGCATGGACTGCCATTCTTTGAGAAAATACATTGAAATCAGGCTTTTATTACTACCCGCGTGGGTTGTTTTCTCTTTTATTTTTGCCTTGGACTGGCTTTTACTCCTTTTGGCTGCGTGGGAGAGGTTTTTTTATCTTTTTCTAATCTTCTTTTGTCTTATTTGCTTAAAACGCCTCCTCCCTTGCAAATTTGGATACCTCTATTTCTTCTTGCGCAAAGATTTGTCTTATATTTCTTCCTTGGGCGCCCAACTTTCTTAATTATATACAGGTTCTGATTTCTTGTTAAGCATGGGTTCCAACAATGCCCTCCACGCAGTGACGCAGGTCTGCAATTTTGCCTTTTCTTTATTGGTGTGCAGTCTTTTTCACTCTAATTTCTGGATTTTTGTCTTTTTGTGCAGGCATATAGATTTTCACGTGGCCAAAGATGAATTGCAAACTTTAAAAAAAAATTCATTTGCAAACTCAGACCTCTTTCCTCCTCCTGCGCAGGTATTTGGGCTTTGGATTGTGTTTCCCAATGCGTGGAGCTTGGTTATTTCTTGATTGCTGGACTTTGGATTCCTTCTAAACCAATGCGTTTAAACTTTCTTTTACTTTGGCATGCGTGGAGGAGCTGTATTTCTTCCTGATGAATGCGTTGAAAATTGTTTTCTTTGCTTTCACTCCTTCCTACAGGTTGCGTGGAAGAGCTGTTTGGTGTGTTGTTTTCTTTTGCAGTTGCGTTGGATATCTCTCCTTGGCCTACGTGGAGATTGTTTTCCAAACCTGCGTTGGAACCTATGCATGGATTCTAGCTTGGTCTTCCAACAAAACAAACACACATGCTTTAGACTGCCTTTTCTGAAAAATGCATGGAAATCCTCCTTCTCATGATCTCCAATGCAGGAAGATCTTCTCCCTGGTGTGGAAATGGATCTCTAGCTATTTCCTTGTTCTTCGTATAGATAATGTAATCTTTTTCAATTGCGTTTATAGTAAACTAAAAAGTAAAGGAACAAATTAATTAAACGGAACAAAACTTCTTCCAACTATTTCCTCAGAACGCTTCTACAGAGGAAATAAGAAGAAGTTAGAAATATTGAAAGCTTCAAAGCTTCTTCGCATGAATTTTTCCAACGAGTTTGATGGAGAAATGGTTGTGAGGATTAAAGAAGCTTCTGTAACCATTTCTTATTTCTGTTGGAATAACCAATTCCATCTTTCTTGGGTAGTGGCATTAATTGCCAGGGGAAAGTGGGAAATAAACAACCATTTGCCAATGGAAATGGCAAGGTGGGTTGACAATCCCCATTTTATTTCCCCATGTGGGAAATTGGGATAAATTTTGCACGTTTGCCAATCAGTTTAATTAGCCATCAGTGGAAGAAATCCCACAAGCGGGAAATAAAATGAATTTGCCAGAAAGGGAAATTCGGGTACGGGAAGCCAATTTGGCATCCCGACAATTGGAAGCGGAAGCTTACTTTCCTCGACAATTAAAATAAATCTTGTCGAATGAATTTTAATTAATATTTATTTAATTAAAAACCCAAAAATTAATAAAAAATGATTTTATCAAATAAAGGATAATAAATTAATTAAATATTAATATAGTTTATAACTGGCAAGAGGAGTTCTACTTTGAAATGGACAAAACAAAGACCGAAATGATCATAGAAGCGAGATGACTGCGTTAAATCACGCAAAATAACACTTTTGAAAATTTTCAAAATTCCCATGTTTATTAATTTTGCGAAGTCAAAATTAGCTGATAACAGTGGCAATCAACATATAATATTTCGCATATTTACTTCAAATTTAATGTCCCTTTCCTTAATGTTCTCCAACTTACGGCACACCGATTGAAGGCGAGTGATGAGGAAGGACACATGGGGACCATTGAAATTCATGGATTTCATGACATTGTCTAAAGGTTAAAGCCTTCCACTTTTGATCTTCTAGAGTACCTATGAGCGACATGTAAGAGATTTTCAACATGTGGCGACCATCGACACTCTACACTTACATAACCCTTAGCATCCCCTCCAAACATGTAGAAGCAACAATGGAGGATGCATGTAAAAAGGAACACATGACATAAATTGATAAACTCGAGATCCGGTAAGTGCTTCTCACTAGCTTAAATTTTATAGTTTCACCTAGTGTTAAATTGAGCTTTGGGATGCCATAGAGGCACGATATGGCTCAATTTTTTTCACTCATTTTTTCTGACAGTTCCAAATGATTTGCATATGGTACCATTAAAAGGTCTTAAAGAGATATTTTCTTTGAGCATGGTTTTAGATAGAATGGTTGAGATATCTATGATATTTTTGTAACAAAGTTTTTAGGTGTATGCGAGATGAATAAAAAGTGTTGGAAATGTGTTAGAATCGATGTCAAAATGTGATGATGAAAGTAGTGTTGTCATTGATGTCTAAGGTATTATTGATGTCAAGAAGAGTATGAAGTCATGAAGGTTGATTGGTAGTGTCATGTTGAGTTGCTTGATGTGTAGCATGGTGTTTTGAGTAGTGTGATGGCTTGTAGGAATGATGTAGAGGTATTTTAATGTTGTGGTGATGTCATGAAGTGTGTTGAAGGATCTTGTAGGTTTGCAAGAGTGATGAAGTCATGAGGAGGTTGGTATGGTTGGTGTAAGCATGGTCGAAGCCTTGCTTGGTGGTCTAGTCAAAGCAGGATGAGGTATGTCATGATGGTTCACATGTATGTATGGGATGGATAAACATGGGGAACATGAATATGAAGTGTTAAGACACTCGTAAGTGTCTCAGAGTGTAGGTATAAGGTTTGGTCATGTTTTATAGGTCTACATTAGACCTATTCTTAAGCCCTATGTGGCAAAATGAGGCAAGCTGATTTGTTTATGAGCTAAGTATACAAAAGTGAGCATTGGAAAAGGTGTAGCAAGTTGTTTTTGAGGCGTGGTCCAAGTTTCAAGTGTTGGTTCGAAGGAATAAGAAAGAATAGTGATTTTTTCCTCTACCATGGTCTTAGAAGTAGGAAACAGAGCTCAAAAGCGGAATTTCTTGTGCTTGTTGGAATGTGTGAACTATGCATGGTGGTCCAAGATATTCATGGTAGTTGGGTAAGGGTCCTAAGATGAAATTCTAGGCATTAGTTTGTGGTTTAAGGGGAAAAGCTTTATGAACAATCATTAAGAAGCTACGAAGGTCTAAAACCCTAGTTAAAAAGTGATGAAAAAAGATTGATCATAACTTCCTAGAATGTATTTTTTGACCTTAGTTAGTGATTAGAGATTGTAGAGGAATCCTCTAGATTTCTCCAGGTGGAAGTTAGATGTCTTGACAATGAGTGGACCCCACAACATTTTACAAGTTTATGAAGAAGTTGTATTTTCTTCCAAGTTGTGCACTTAACCAGATGAATAAATTGTAGTTTGAGGAAGTATGGAAGATATGATGCATGTCTATGGTGGTTTAAGATCACGTTTGAGCCCTTTGGAGGTATGTGGAAGTCATTCTTAACGAATGGTTTTAGGAAATGGTAGTTTTGGTGGACCTAATTACAAAGGTGTTTTGATTGTGTTTTAGTTTCAGTGATGGTGTCTTATTCATTTGGTGATGACCCTAAGGTCATGATATTTCCATCCATGTGTCAATTTCATGGTTGAGGTTTTTTGGTGTTTGAGCTTCATGTTTGAGGACTGGTTTTGTAGGTCATAGACCTAGTAAGGAGAGTTGCTCCTAATGGTGGTGTCATTGCATGAGATGGTGGTGCAGAGTTGTAGAAGATTGTTGGAGGTTGCTAGAAGACTTAGAAAACATGTCTCATTGGTCTTTGAAGTTTTGTGAAGGTCATGTTGGCTCAAGAAGACTTTGTTTTGGTGAGAGGGAAGTTTTAGTATATTAGGCCTATTTAGGTCCTAATGGAGGATTTGAGTTTGTGGATTTTATTTCCGACATAAGTGGTCCTTTATATGATGTTCTTATGATGTTTTAAAGTTGTATTTATGATATTTTACATGTGATGGCCAACCTAGATGAATTAGATACTTAAGTTAGGTATTTAAGCATGTTCTTAGTGACCTATTTTGTGGTAGAGATGGTGAGGGAAAAGTGCGAGTAAAAGGATAGGTTGTGAAGGTGAAGAAGGTCTTAACGACCATATAGAGAGGGAAGAGAGTCTTCCATGATGTTATAGAGGTTGTGATTCTATTAGAGAGATAGGTCAGATGATTTAATTAACTTGGTGGAGAAGTGCTTGAGCGAGTTAACAAGGAGGATAGATATGGAGAGGATAGAAGGAAAGAGAGATTAACAAGTGTCATCATCAGTTGTTGGTGTAACATTTTAGAGGTGACAAACAATCATGTGGATTTAGTTGGTGCTAAGTCATCTAAGGGGTTGGTGCCTCCATGTAGGGTTGGTGCTCTACTAAACCCAGGGGGTTGGTGTTCACTAAACTTGGAGTTGGTGCTCCTTCTGAATTTGAATCATTTCTCTAATGAAGTTTTGTTTTAGTGAGTTTTATTCCCTGTAAGCGTTTCCCAATTAAATCTAGTGTACTTGTGTTCTCATGTGCTTAATCTATATGTTGATGAATTATTGGTGAATGCATTAAATGGTTGATGGATGTTAATGCTTAAATTTAATGAAAGTTTTTTATCACCTTTGATTCACCCCCTCTCGGTGGATGTGCTTCCAAAATTTTTTATCGAGCAGGACCTTGAAGAAATCTTAACAAGCTTGAGGTGATCCTTTGAATCACATATATGGCTAGTCAGCAAAGTGGTTCCTCTACTAGCAAAGCTCCTATGTTTGATGGGAAAATTATGATTTTGGAGCATCAGGATGAGAACTCATATTATGTCCTTGGGATGTGATATTTGGCAGTCAATTGTAGATGGGTACACTATTCCTCAAACTCCTCTAACATATGCAACAAGTAAGAAGGCAAGTAATGATAACTCTAAAGAAATGAATGCCATTTTGTGTGGATTGGAAGAGTCATAATTTGTCAAGGTTATGCAATGTGCTACAACTAAGGCTATGTGGGATAAGCTACAAGTCATTTATGAAGGTGACACTAAGGTGAAGTTGGAAAATCTCTATACCTATAGGAATCAATTTGAAAGTTTGAAGATGAAAGAAGAAGAAACCATTGCTTATATATCTTCTTAGAGTAGATCAAGTGGTCAATACCATTAGAGGATTAGGAGAAGAAGTGAAATAAGATTTGGTGGTGTAGAAGGTGATGAGATATCTCACTCCTAAATTTGATCCTAAAGTCTCATCTATAGAAGAAGCCAAGGATCTGAGTACTTTCTTTGATGGATGAAATCCATGGTATCTTGACAACTTATGAGATGAGGACATGTGTTGATAAACCTCCCAAGAAGGAAGCAACCTTCAAATATGAAAGGAAGTCAAAAGGTAAGAAGATCTGGATGATGATGTTTCGATATTGATGATGATGAATTGATTGCTATGTTTTCTAGGAAGTTAAAGACATGTTCAGGTAAGTATAAGGGTAAGTTTCCCTTCAAGTGTTTCAACTGTGGTGAGATTGGAAATTTTGCAAACAAGTGCCTCACAAGCATAAGGATGAAGAGCATGATGAAGATAATGATGATGATAAGAGGTCCCACAGGTTTGATAAGAGTAAGAAGAAATTCAAAAAGTATGAAGACAAGAAGAGATCAAAGAAGAAAAAATTATTCAAAGGAGGATTGTAACTCTTCTTAGGTGAATATTCAAACTAGTGATTTTGATTATGATAATGATGATGTTGGAAATGAAGTCCTATTCATGGCCAAAGGAGCTGGGAGTTCTAAAAATGAAGGTTCCATATATGGAGGTTCATGTGTGGATTCAAATGAAGAATAGGTTGAAGCTGACCTTGAAATTGAGTTGATGTGTGTCCTAGAAGAGTTGAAGCATGTAGAGAAGAAGAACAAGAAACTAAAGGCACATGTTAAGGACTATGAAGAAAAGATTCATCTTCTTGAAGAGAGACATTGGGTTGAAACCCATGAGTATGATGAGACCCTCGAATGTTCAAAAATCAAGTGAATACTTGTAACAACAAGCCTAAAGTCTAAGGAGGAAGAGTGCATTAGGTTTGAAAAAGAAATAGAGTCTCTAAAGGCATAGAAGTGACTGAAGCAAAAATAAGGTAAGAACCTTTTAGAAGTTTGAGAAGAGTTCTAAGGATCTAGATGATCTCTTGGATAGTCAAAATCTACAGGTGATAGGACTAGTCTAGGATTCAAGGAAGACATAAAGGGTGAAAAAGTGACTCAAGAAGATGTTATTCAGAAGTAAGGAGAATGCTGGCCCAAGTTCCAAAGAAGATCAAAAGGAGAACAACTTTAAGAGAAATATGAAGACAAGGTTTGTCAGAAACCTAATGTAATAAGGTATGAAAAATATTTCAATGGTTATTGTTATGCTTGTAATGAATTTGGTCATAGAGAAAGGGAATGTGGTAGAAGTTTCTTCAAGAATGAGGATTCATGGAACCATGGAAGAAGTTTCAGTTCACACTAGCCAAGAGGTAATAATGAAGTTGTTTGCTATAACTGTCATAATGTTGGTCATATTGAAAAGTTTTGTTTTCATGGTCCCTCAAGGAAAAAAATAAGTTTTAGGCTCTTAGAGTACATGTAAGCAGTAGAAAAGGTAAGGCAGTCCATGGAACAAATGAAGGAGCAAGTCATGAATGTTCACAAGTTGTTAATCAGAAGAAGGTTGAAGAAGACAAATCACAAGTGCCAAGGAGGTCTTGGAATCTCCTCAAATTGATGTTTTAGGTCCCTATGGCTATGGATGTCTCTACTAAGATTATTAGAGGCATTCATCAATTAGAAGAAGCATATAGTTAGGGGGATCTTGAATGGATACAATGAATATATGTTTGCAGGTACAATCATGGAGTCATGCTTCAAGAAGGTTTGTTCTTTGAGTTGAAGCCATCATGAGTCTGTGTAGATGTAAAAGAAGGTGTATGAGGTGAGACAAGTGGTGGTGTTTTTGTTTGAAATTTTGATTGTATCTTGAAACCTAAAACATGTCTATGACATAGAAGAATTGATGATTGGTTTGTGAGACCAATATGGATGAATGGGCTATATGATCATGCTTGACTTGATGAGTCCATGGAGTGCTATTTTAGTTTACGCAATAAGTGTATGAAAAAATAACATTATGAGTTTGAAGGTTTGATCGGGAGTTGTATTAAAATATATGTGTTCCATATGTTTTAATAAAGTGTATCATGTGCTCCTTAAAGGTGTATGTAGGATTATAATGTTGAAAGCAAAGAAGTCTCTTAATAAGATGTATGAAGGTCTGAATAGGCGGGTTTGAGTCACCATGAAGTTATGTTGTATTATGATGGCTTAGTTAGATATAGATGTTGCATCAAAAGGTATATTCAATCTCAATCATAACGATATGTTACTTGTTGCTATATAAGAAGTTAATGAAGATGATTGAGAATTTCTGAGTACAATTATGAAGGTATGATGCCTTTTTCTACTCATGGTGCCAAGTAAAGTGTGTTAAGAAGGTATGCAGGTTAGAAGGTAGAGATAGAATATTTGAGAAGTCTGGTAGGCATGATTGAGTTTAAGAATGTGTCTTGAGGTCTCAGTAGTATCACATCTAGCATTGTCATGAAGTTTTGAGTGTTCTATGAGCTTCAAATAGAAGAATGAAGACCCAATAGGTGGAAAATCAGATTGAGAAAGATGATGACTTGATCAAACATAGAAGTTGCATAATAAAAACTATGGGATGGTCAAAGGTATGTTGAAAAATAATTTTCATGATCTATTCGGTCTTTTCATAATGTTATAGTTCCCTAAGAAGTGCATCAAGGAAGTATGAAGGCTTTCAAGAAGAGTTTAATATTATTAAAGAATGAAAGATGCATGTTTTAGCTTGGAGTAGTTTTGTGTGACCTTATTTAGGTTTGAGATAGTTGAAGAGCTAGTGTAAGACCAATATGGTTTGTTGGCTATATATTTCATATGGTTAAGCTTGATATGAAGATCACAATAATAGTATATAACATGTTGAAGTCTTGTGACATGACAATAAAATATGGGTATATAGTTCGATTTGTGAAATCGGGAATAAAAATTAGTATGAGACCTATCATGAAGAATATAGTTGAAAGAGTTCTTGATATCGGGGGAGTTAGTTAGGCTCTATGATAATGGATACATATATGTTAAAGCTTCTTGTCTATATGGCTAGTGTACATTTGTGCTCATATCAAAATGGAGGAAAGCCTAGGGTTGGTATATAGCTATCTTTGAGGTGTAAAGAAGCAAGGGAGAGCCGAGAAGGTTGTTCATTAGCTCCATAAGTAGGTTGTAGTGCTAAGATGACAAATATAGTCAAGGAGTCATATGGATAGTGGTACTTGATTTTGTTGGTAAGCTATTGGAATGCTTGTCATGATGAAATGTATGATTTAGGGGAGCTTGAAGTGCATTCCATTACATTGCATCAAGTCTTCAAGGTTTCAAGGACTCGGGAGGAGTCATTGGGTGTGTTCTCAGCTCATTGACAAGTATGAAACTTAGTGAAAGCATGCTTGAAGGCAAGGATGGAAGTTGTATACAATACTATTGGTGAGTAAGGTAAGATGAAGTGTTCACTATTTTTTAGATATTGGTATTAATCATGTGGTGCTTGGTCAAGGTTGAGTCAATTTTTTCTCATCTCGAAATAAGTTCTTTAAAGGTATGCATTTGTAAGGGAGGGCTATGATTACTCTAAAGATTCAAAACAAAGAAGAAGAAGGTGAAATAGACTCTTGAAAGATTTGGTTGATTTTTCCAACTGAATGGTGAGCCCTAGTGTGATGTCAGAAGAAGGGATTAAAGTTATTGTATGTATGTTTCTTTTTCATTAATGTAAAAAGGGGATAATGAGTTGATGGAATATGTGAGTACCTTAGGGGAGAATGAGCTATTTGTGTTTTCCATCAATGGGTTTTCCATCAATGAAAAAGGGGGAGATTGTTGGCATTGTGTTGTCATTGATGTCAAAATGTGATGATGAAATTAGTTTTGTCATTGATGTCTGAGGTATCATTGATGTCAAAAGGAGTATGATGTCATGAAGGTTGATTGGTAGTGTCATGTTGAGTTGCTTGATGTGTAGCATGGTGTCTTGAGTAGTGTGATGGATTTTAGGAATGATGTAGATGTATTTCAATGTTTTGGTGATGTCATGAAGTGTGTTGAAGCCTTTTGTAGGTTGGTAAGAGTGATGAATTTATTATGAGATCGGCATGGTTGGTGCAAGCACGATCAAGAAGTTTAGTTTAGTGGTTTGGTTAGCATGATGAGGTGTGTCATGTGGTTCACATGAATGTATGAGATAGATAAGCATGGTGAGATCATGGGGAGTATGAATATGAAGTGTAAAGAAACTCATAAGTGTCTTAGAGTGCAGGTATAGGGTTTGGTCATGTTTTCTAGGTCTACACTATACCTTCTTAAGCCCTAAGTGCCAAATGAGGTGAGATGATATGTTTCTAAGATAAGTAAGAAAATTTGAGCATTGGAAAATATGTATCAAGCTGTTTTTGAGGTGTGGTCCAAGTTTCAGGTGTTTTTTTAAAGGAATAAGCAAGAAAAGTGATTTTTGCCTCTACCGAGTTCCTAGAAGTGGGAAACATAGCTTGAAACAGACTTTCTTATGCTTGTTGGCATGTGTGAACTCTACATGGTGGTATAATAGCTTCGTGGAATTTGGGGAAGGGTATTAATATGAAATTATAGGCATTAGTTTGTGGTTTAAGGGGCAGAGATTTATGAATAATCATTAAGAATCTAAGGAGGTCTAAACCCCTTTTTAACCCTAGTTAAAAAGAGATGGAGAATAAATTGATCATAATGGACCATAATGGATTGGTTGGCCTTGGTTAGTGATTGGAGGTTGTAGATGAATCCTCCATATTTCTCTAGGTGGTATTTAGGTGTCTTGAAAATGAGTGGACCCCACAACAATTTGTAAGTTTATGAAGAAGTTATGTTTTCTCATAAGTTTGTGCACTTAACTAGATGAATAAATTGGTTTTTGAGTAAGTATGAAAGATATGATACATTTATATGGTGGTTTAAGATCATGGTTGAGATATTTTGAGGTTTGTGGAATTCATTCTTGCAGAAGACTTGGTTTTAGGGCAATTTTTGGTAGTTTTGGTGGACCTAGTTGTAGAGGTTATTTGATGGTGTTTCAATAGTGTCTTATGAATTTGGTGATGACCCTAAGGTCATGAAATTTCCATCCATGTGTCACACTTGTATAGTTTAGGTGTTTTTTTGGTGTTTGACCTTCATCATTGAGGACTGGTTTTGTAGGTCACATACCTAGTAAGGAGAGTTGGTCCTAATAGTGGTGTCTTGCATGCGATGGTGGTGCGAGTTGTAGAATATTTTTAGAGGTTGCTAAAATAATTAGAAAACATGTATAAGTGGTCCTTGAAGTTTGGTGAAGGTCATGTTGGCTCAAGAAGACTTTGTTTTGGCGAGAGGGCTGTTTTTGCATATTAGGTGTATTTAGGTCCTAATGGAGGATTTGAGTTTTTGGATGTTATTTTTGACCTAAGTGGTCCTTTGTATGATTTTATTATGATGTTTTAAATTTTTATTTATGATATTTACCCTATGATGTTCGATCTAGATGAATTTGATGCTTAAGTCATGTATTTAAGCATGTTCTTAGTGAACTCATTTGTGGTAGAGAGGGTAAGGGAAAAGAATGAGTAAATGGATAGGTTTAAAAGGTGAAGAAGGTATTAGTGACCATATAGAGAGGGTAGAGAGTGTGCCATGATGTTATAAAGGGTTTCTCTTGTTGGATAGATAGGTCGGATGACCTAATCAACTTAGCGGAAAAGTTCTTGAGCAAGTTAGCAAGGAAGGAAGATTTGGAGAGGATAGAAGGAAAGAGAGATAAACAAGTGTCATCATCAGTTATTGGTGCAACATTTTAGAGGTGACAAAAAATCAGGTGGATTTAGTTGGTGTTATGTCATCTATGGGGTTGGTGCCTCCTTGTAGGGTTGGTGCTCTTGTGGGGTTGGTGCCTCACTAAACATAGGGGTTGGTGTTCCTTGTTGGGTTGGTGCTCAACTAAATTTGAATCATTTCTCTAATAAAGCTTTGTTTCAGTGGGTTTTCTTCCCTATGAGGTTTTCCCACTTAAACATGTTTACTTGTGTACTTGTGTTCTCATGGTGCATGCTCATGTGTTTGATTAATCATTTCTTAATCTATATGTTGATGATTTTTGGTGAATGCATTAAATGGTTGATGGATGTTAATTCTTAAAGTGAATGAAAGTTTTATTTCCCACTGATTCAATCCCCCTCTTAGTGGTTGTGCTTCCAAAAATAGATCAAATAGTTCCCAAATCAGTTGCATATTCTTTTAAACAATCTCCGATCTCTTCTATATGATGCTCTTGAGTTATATTTCCCTTCATAGCCTCACTAAAACACCAAGCAAGTTGTAAATCAAAGAGATAAGATTTTATAGTGGACCAAAAGTGAAATCATTATCTTCCCAACGATAAATTTTATGTCAAAATTATCTTTCTTCTAAGAAAAACACGTGTTTATTTTTATGTTGATTTGATAAGAGTGATCTAGGAGTGCTCCCATCTCTTCATTCATTGGTGGATGGTCTATTTTCTCATAGTGTTGACAATTAGCTCTTCCTCAACCTTTGATTTCTTCTAGAGGAATATTCTAAGTACATTTTCTTTCCACTTTTGCAAATGATATTGCATAAGTTGGAGGAGAAATCCTTCTTACTCATCTATTGTCTTATGAGAAAACTTGGTTTTACTAATTTAGCATTCTATTTTTTTAGCTTTACGAGCAATTGATTAATGCTAGCTTTTCATCGTTCAAAGAGTAAATATCATAGGGTGTTGAATATTTTTCGTAGCTTTTTAGAAGGATTTGAACGTGTAGATCATTGTTTGATGATGATGTACTTTTATGTGTCGTGTAGACATTTGTAATTGGTGATTTATAAAATCCTTTCATGATTTCACTTCTCTGTATTTTTTTCAATTGTTTTAATAGAAATTCATTGACATTTTATGGTTTATTGTTCGATGAATAATGAGGGGTATGCATAGGATTATCTTATTATCTATCTAAATTAATGGTGGAGTGTGCAATAATCATGTATATATATTTTCCTCTATTGGTTGTCATTACCTAATTTTGTTTATATTCTAGAGACTCATTGCCAAATGGATTTAAGTCTTGGTCATAGTTCATCTGCCTACTATTTTTGATAATGTTTTCTTGAACCATGTATCTTATTTGAATATCACTTTATATTTGTAAATCCTTTAAGGTTTCATCTGCCATAACTATGGATTCATGTTTGTAAACTTTCCATTGAGCATTCATCTTGTCTAAAGAACAACTAGCTTATAGATCATGGATATATTTATAATTTTAATCTATTTTTTTGCAACCTTTTTCAAATATTAGGTAGGTTTATGATTCTTCCTACTAGTGACAACAAACTGGGTTGAAAATCATAGTGGTTAGGCTACTTATTTGGGTCTCGTTTGCATTGTAATTGCATAATCCTTCTTATTTGACATATTTCGGGTTATTTTAGGGTCTCTCCCTAGTTTTCATAGAGCTAAAGAGTAGCAAGTTAACTACCTTCCCATTTTTGACCTTAAATACACCCTTATTTGGTGAAGAATTATCTCGAATACAACAACCTATTCCAATAGCTTGAATCATTTGCACCTTATAACATATTTCAGATCCAATGAATTGGAGCCATTGGCGAGGATGTAAAAATTTACTTTCAAAATTTTATCCTCTAGTTTTGGTCTTTTGTTTATGCCAAATTATCATATATATAGTTGTTTGTACTATGTGTCAATAAAGTGATGTCTATTTCAATCCTATTTATGAGAATTATGGTGTTAGTTTTGATATCTGTGGTTTGAGTAATTATATTTTAAAATACGAATAAAGAGATCATGTTATGTTGTTAATATTTCCACATATACCTTAGATATGTAGTTTGTGTGTTTCAATTGTGTATACCTTGGAGGTATCGTGACTCCCTTTATGTTTCTAAAGTAGTTAACCTATATATTTGTCGATTCTTTGCTAATATGTTGTTCCTTTACCTTATGTTTCTCTTTGTGACTTAAAATTTGTAAAAATGGAGGAGCTATGCTTTGTTTTTAAGATACATCCTTCAACAAGGCATCTAAAACTCCCATCGGTGAAATCAACAATCAAGGAGAAGTGAATTTGGAAGATTATGTAAGTGCAAAGTATTTCTCATGATCAAAATTCTGAGTGTACTTCTACTTTAAATCATGGAGAGAATATTTTTATTGAGAACATTGATGAGAATCAAGATTTATCTTCTAATTTCTCTGAATTATTAAGTGAAAATATTAGCCCTATAATTCACTCTCCTTTCTTGGTGCAAGTGGTAGTTTAACTCTTGCCTCTCGGAAAACTTCATAGCCTCTTCTCCTCACCTCTTCTTAAAGTAAAATAAGTGTATATAACTCAACCTTCATTCAAAGAGTTTATTACCCTTAATTTCAAATATCAAGCCAGTAATCCTTTAGGATAATTGAAAGAAGAATCATGAAAAAATTATGTCATTCATCCTATTGTTCATAATACTCCATATCGAAATCATCATCCTTAGAAAAAATAGTCCTTCGTTAACTATAACATGGATTATTTTAAATAAAAGACTCTCCTAATGAGGTTCCAACATAAATTAGACAAATAATGCCTAAGTTTTAAGGAAATAATGCAATCTTAGGTGATAAACACTTGAGAGATTTTATTAATCCGATTCATGACTATGATATTGTCTATAAAGATGTTGTTATCAAACTATTTATTCATACCTAGGAAGAAATTACTCATGATTGGTTTGATACTTTTCCTAATGTGAGTATTAACTCTTAACATGAGACAAGAATAACTTTAAGTTGCAATTTGGAGACAAAACTGATCCTATATTTTTGATTAGTGAATTTCAAAACATCAAGAAGCATCCTAATGAATGTGTTCAAGATTTCAATTCTACATTCACCAAATTCATGATGAAAATGACCAAAAATGTCATGCCTATTGCTACAACATTTGGTATAAAATATTATGAGGATTTTTATTCTAAATTTGGTTTCTATCTTAGAGATAAGGGCCTAATTAATTTGAGATAGGGATACATTATGACAATAAAAATTCATAATAATATCAGATCTTCTAGAAAGCCATCCAAAAGAGCTGATGTGAGAATCATCCCACCAACTCCAAGTACCTCATCAGTGTTGGTGAGAAATTAGACAAGATAATCGGGGTTATGAAGGAGTTTTTTTATGTGGTTGCTTGAAGTGAGAAAGGGTTTTGTCTAGTACAGAACAATCAATACATAAATCAAAAGCCACACAACCAAGATAAAGGGATTGCACATGATAACAATTTACAAAGGGAAGATACCTTTTTATATAAAAATAAGGCCATAATATAGAGGTAGTGAAAAATAAACACTCAAACCCCTTGTTACTAATACTAATGAAACAAATTAGCTTGAAGAATCAATATGGTGTGATAAATGTTTCTTGCCTCATCCTTATTGTATACTAACTTTAGTTAGCTCTTGTTATAAACACTTTGATAGTGATAAGGAAAGTTTATTTTTTTATATGATTTATTATGATAATGATTCAATTAATATAGTACAAACATATGATATTCCAATACAAAATTTTGAGTACTTAAGAGCTTAAATAATTAGAAAGTACAATGGTGAGAGACCATATGAAGAATATATTTTATCTCTCACTAATGTTGCCAAGTATTAGGTGAAGAATAATTATAACTTTAGAAACCAAAAGGATTCTAAAGCAAAAGAGAAGTGAAAAAGGATTTTCTTGAGAAGAATGGCAATAAGAGTGATGATACTATTAAGATAGTGGATTCTATTCTAGAGAAGAAGATCACTCCACCACAACCCACTAAATATATATTTTTGTGAAAAGATGAAAGGTAAGTCTCCTCTACTTACCAAAGTGTGACTAAGGGGCCTTCTTGAATTAAAACTATGTTGAGAATAAGAGGTAAAAGTAGAGACCGATCATGCAAGCCCAAATAGAAATAACACATCTCCATCTTTTGATTTGGGACATTCATTTGCAAAACTATTGTTTCATGTAGCCTTGATGTCAATGCTACTATGTTTCCTCCAAATGCACCAACGATTAAATACAATGCATGTGATATGGATGTTGTAGCCAATGTAAAATTATAATTTCATTAGTTGAGCTATTGCACATCATTGTGTAGAAAAATAAAGCATTTATTTTCTTTGGTGCCCAAATATCTACTCCCCCCCACCCACCTCGCCATTGAAGCCAAAGAAATCGGTGAAGAGAAAAAGGAGGTTATTGAAATATATTTAGAGACATTACTAGTTAAGAGTTAGTTGGATGTTGATCCATTCTATACCACATTGCATGTGATTAGATGGCTATTACACAACTACGTGCTGGACTTGGGGGATTTTTGAAATATAATGCCATTGGATGTGATGAAGGAATTGAGAATAAATATCTCAATTACATATGAAAGGTGTTATTTCATGGACTCTAGAGATGGTCTTGTTGTGGGATGTGTTAGGGGAATTGTAGTTTAATTTGTGGCTTACCCGAGAAGTGGTGGATTTCCCTCCCAAGTGGAGTATATTGTTTCCACATAAGTGGGCTGCCTTAGTTGGAGGATACATTAAAATCAACACATATTTTGTAACTAACCCACTTGAAGTATAGTAGGTTAAGCTTTGTAGAGAACACATATTAATACATCTAATTGAAGACCTACTAAGAGCACTAAATGATGTATTGTTCACATATGTGGATGTAGAGAATTTTTGGGGAATACTTGTTGCATTGAAATTTAAATTGACCTAGTTGTTTCAATAGATTGGAAATGCTGAATTTGGTGATTTATGGACTGTGTTATTTGATGGAAAATGTTCAAAAGGAGGGGCAAGGGCTAGAGTTGTGTTATACTACCCATAAGGAATTGCATTCGGTTTTCTTATAAATTAGATTTTTATTGTATAAATAATGTTAAAGAGTTTGAAGATTTTTTAATTGGAGTAAGCATGGCCTCCAAGATCAAAATAAAAACATTATTGTTAAAGGTGTCTCTAAGTTGATTATATAATAGATAAGTAAAGTATATTTAGCCAATAATGAAAGCATAAAACAATATAGTAATGCTGTTTGGGACTCATTTGAGTTTTCATATCATTTAAAATCATGCATGTGGATAAAGCATTAAATGTTGTTGCAGACCAACTTACTATTAATGCATCTCTTTATCACAAGTGACTGTTCATTTTTATAGATATGATGTTGAGGTATAGGTAAGGCCATCTGTTCCTAATAATGTAAACCATTGGTAATTTTTCGAAGATGATAATCAAATTATTAAATTTATGAACATTAAAACTGAGTTTGAAGATAAACTTGTAGATTTGGAATATTTTCTTAAAAATCAATAAGGAAAGATTTTCTCTTAGGATAAAAATTAATTCAATTGAAAATAAATAAGATGTAAAGAGGATTGATAACACTAGAAAAATATTTTGATGTTGTCGATAAGGTGAGACAACAAGACATACCAATAATGCATGATACTAAGGAAATCAACTTGGGTAATGTTGTATGTCTCGAGACTTATTTCATTAGTAAATGCATGAAGTAAGATGAGAAAAATATGATCAAAATGTTCAAGTAAATACAGAGATTACATGGTTTAGTCTTATGATGAATTGAAATCCCACATAGAGGATTTATTTAAGCATACAACCCATTTGCATCCTAATGCAACACCATTTAGGAAAAAGGCCCATAAATCCAACCTTGACGACCAAAATGGAGACTTAACTAAGAAAATTAAAGGAAGGAGGAATCATTCAGCCTATAAGGTTATTCACATGGGTTTCTAACCTAGTTTTAGTGGTAAAAATGAATGGAGATATTAGGTTGTGTGTGGATTTCAAAACTCTAAATAAGATGCCTTTGATTGTGTTAGCAGAGGTTCATAGATTACGACATCGAACTTACAACAAGTTCTATTATAGATTAAAAAATGATATAACCAAGTGTTCAAGTGTGCAATAAACACCATACAAATATTTAAGAGCATAAGATCCATATCACAAAAATTCCATAAGGAAATTAGGATAAATAGAGCTATATCAAAACACATACGAGAAAAAGGAACTTATCTTGTAGTACTTTTTATTGAGATCCAAAATCAGAATTCTTGCAATTAGGATCACATAATATTATAAAACATATAGTGATTATTGAGTTATCAGTCCTTTTATCTCCTTCTCATATATTCAAAGGCTTTTCATAGTCTATACCTATGCATAGAGAATATATATTATAGCTTTTGTCTTATAATAACTATATATGTATATATAAAAGGATTGCAAACTTATAGATTATATCCAGTCGTCTTTCTATTACATTTTACTATCGACACTTTCCCGAACTTAATAGTTGTCTCATCTGAGAAAAATTATTTCAAACTATTGGGGATTTGTCTTTGTGTTTGCTTTTTTCAAAGGCCGATTGCCGTGTGGTGATTGTGTTGTCATCAGTAACTTACTCCATTTGTAGTCAACATAGAGAATTTCGTTTATAAGTTTTCATCCTACGTGCACTACTTAGCTGCCATTTTTGGTTTTCAATTAAATAGAATTCCCAAGAGATAACTTTAAGGTTTTCAATCTACGAGAATTACCTCATAGGATACCCTTGCGGGTTTTTGGATTATGCGGGCCTCTTGATAGATCTAACAAAATTTACATATTTAATATTTTTTACCTAATTACCTTCCACAAAATTGCAATGATATTTGTTTATTGTTGCTGCTCAATCTACTTTTACTGCTCCATCAGATTAGTTTAAATGTGAGGGTGAACAGGTGGTGGTGACATTATGAGTGAGGACTTGGATCTTTGAAGAAGTATATATGGCGAATGATCCTTGATGTGTTATTCATTTCTTGCACGCTTAAGAAAATGACCTCTACGTCTACCTTGCATGTATTGCAATATGTAAAGTCTTCTTTTATTCTCCCGTAGTACATATGAAATTGTGCTAATGCTTGCATAACTTCATATAGTTGATCATCCTTTACATGTTGGGAGGCTTGGCCATGAATTAGAATCATGGTCCGGATATATTGAATGGGTGTTTTCTAGTTGGTATTTCATTCATCATGCTTGAGACCACGTGAAAGTATTCCTGTCACATTTTGTTCCCATTCCCGATGTAGTATCTTACTCAATTTGACATATTCATTCGATTTATAACCTTTAGCTTCTTTTAATCTCTCGTGCTCAGCTTCAATTCCACTTAGTATCTTAGATTTTTTCTCCCAAGAAAGAATTATTGATAATACACATAAAAACCTTGTTCATTAACATCATGCTTTGTTTACACACCTCAAATCATGCTAAATCAACTATGTATAGGATCAAGTATTATGAAAATATTAGCTTCTTTTTGACTATCTTCATCATTCCTTCTCTAGCCTTCTTGAGGGCTTAGTTCAACCAAGAAAACTTCATGACCTAAGTACTCATTAACCCCATTTTAAACTCTTTAACTTATCTCACTATTCTCATTCAATAGAAAAAACATGTATCAAAATGATTAGGAAGGATTAAATACTTTACCTTCTTCTAACTCGTCAAAACTTTCCATTTCATGGTCTTAAGAGAAAGTACACTGTAAGCTCCATGGTGGGAACATCCCAAGCATACCCAGATAAAATTTTAAACATGTACAAGTTCCCCTTACATGTGATAAGTTGTGCCTCAAATTTTGAGACTTAATTCATTATCCCTCTCTTCAAAATCTTCTTTTACTCTTCTAGGCCACTTTGAACTCCTATTAGCCCTGCTTTCCTATATTGTCAAGCATATTTTTATTTGTATAAGAATTAAAGACTCTAACAAGATGCTTTTAATCACCCATTATGTCCTTCCTTATTCCCAAGAAGTTTCTCAATCTAACTCTCAACAATTTTCACATTTCCTTCATTCAAGTGGTCTTCACAGTTAGGTTTCTTAGCACTTCACGATCTGAGATCAAGGACTAGTAATGATATATTTTCATTTACATGGTGGACACCAAAATTTCCTCAAAAATATTCAAATACACCTTAGCACAGTCCTTGATTTCAAATTTCAATCCAAAATTTGATGGTTCAAAGCCCCATCTCTCAAACTCTAGTCTAGTCACTATGAGAACCCGAGAGCTTTAAAGGCTTATAGAATGCAAAGTTTTTATTATCAAGACCTAAATTTTTGCATCAAGGACTATTTCATCCCTATCTAGAATCTCATTCAATCAGAAAGGTGAGAAGTTAAAGAATCTTGGGTCAACAATCAAAAGCTTCCTGTGTCATACATTGGGATAGGGTATGCAAACCCTCAACCCTTCAAATTGAAAGAACAAGACTTTGGTCATTTGATTACCTCCATTTATGGTCCAATATCAACTAGTTGAACTCCCTTTTCATTTTTTCCTTGCAAAAACACACCATTTCCTACTATGATAAATGTTAATCTTATCCAAAGGGGTAATACCCAGTCAAAGTTTGAATTCATGAAGACACTTCAAATATGTAATGAGACAACTAAGAGTTGAACCAAAAGTAATATAGTGGAATTTAAAGGCATAGTAGAATACTTCATTCATTTATTTATTTTTGGAATAATATTATCTTTGAGACTACAATTTACAAATCTCAAGTTCTTGCAAAACTCGGACTTATTGTTCCACAGTCCAAAGCATTATTGCATGCATATTATGAAATACATCAAGATGCTTATTATCCACATTTGAGATGATGTACAGAGCACATTATAGTGGTATGCATAGAATCCCAATCTAATTTCTCTATTCAAACACAAAATTACTATAAAAATAGTCAATTTTTAGAAAAACAAGGCATGTCGATCTAATTTGCTTCACATTTTAAGAGTCCTTACTAAAGAATCCTTGATCATACCTCTAAATGGACTTCAAAATTAATATTTTAGTCTTTCAATACAAAATAAAATCTTGCAAAAACAACAAAATAACTCAGTATTTCATAATCCCAAAACAATGATATTTTCATAAACTGTATACACTATACAAAATTCCATGTTCTCTACTTTTTTCTTCCCTTCCTTGAGGGATGATATCCTTTTCTCTCACCTCCTCGGGAGGTTAACTAACTCCCTACTCAAATTATGATATTCTTTTAACTCATTTCCCCTTAGAATATGGAATCTTAACTAACTCTAAGGCTCTAAAGTCCCTTTACATGGCTCATTATGTACCCTCAACATCAAGGAAGAAATTTTACATCATTTGTAAGCATTTATTTTCTCATTAAAACATGTGAATCTCATCAAAACATACCATTTACCCCTTACACCCTCACATTTCACTTTTACATATTTATGAAGTTTGAATTTACAATTTGGAGGGAATTTCAAGATTTCAAATTTGTGACCTCTTGGTCACCTAATTCCTTCTCTCAGGCTCCACTCACATGTTGATACATTCATTATCCTCATGAATGAAGAGGAATTCCACTATTAATTTTCACTTAGTGATGCCCCTACATCATACTCCCAAGGAGGAGAAAAACAACATTGTAGTCTTGTGTTGAAAACCTGCAATTTTGTCCTTGCTACTGATTCTTGAACTTCCTTGAATGTTCTTGTTCCTCTTCCTACTTTCTCACCCTCCTTACTCATTATTTGGCCACTTGTATCCCATACTAAAGTCTTCATCCTTGAATTTTATATAATATTACTTCTTTTCTTCTTTAGTTGCTTGTCTATCTTTGTCATTTTAAAGTTTTCATCAGCCACACCTTAAAAAAAAACACAAAGACAACAAATATGCATTGTTTCTCATGATTCTTGATGTTTTCCACCTCTTCATAGGTTTTACTCAATACACCTTCATCATTTTCTTTGTTCAAATGGTCTAAAACTGCTCATACTCTACTTTTTTTTTTTTTTCTCTTTTACCTTCCTTTCTCTCTTCATCAACTAATTTTTCATTCAATAGAATTTTCTCTAGGTCCTTAAGCACCGTGACATGTGCCTTTTCACTCTCACTCTCATCTTTCTCTTCTCTCTCTTCACTATCTTCATTCTTCTTCTTGATCTCTATTTTTTAGGCCTCCACAACTTCTTCACATACCCATCTCCCTCTCTCTTTCTTACTGATACTTGTGATTTCTTGTGCACTATACTTTTCTTATTGTCTTAAAACTGCAAAAACATGTCTAAGGCCTCATCTAAGACCTTATATTCCTCTTCTTCACATGTTTCTCATCTCCGACCTATCACTTTTCTTGCTTTTTCTAATTCTTTTCTACTGCATACTTGCTCGCTTATTTCTTATCAAGAATATCTTAATAGCCATCCACATGATCACATTCCCTAAACTGATTTCCTTCTTCTCAACATGTAACTCACTCAATTCTTCAATATTTACAAAATATCAAACTTATTTTCTTCACTTTCTAGGTTATTTTCAATTAAGGAGCTTTCATTTTTACTTGAAATTGATTACATACCTCTTCATTAACATACTGCTACTATTGCACTCTCATTTTCTTCATCCATCCTTTGTAAGCTCTCATACACAACCTCTTTGATCTCTTTTTTCTCTGTCTTTCTTGCATGCTTTTTCATTTGCTTTAGCTTCTTCTCTTCTTCCACGATGATTTGTTTTGATCGCTACCTCCGATTCTTTTTGATAATTTGTGTTATAGGCCATTTGATATTTTTCTTCATGACATATCCCACTGCTTCATCCTCTCTCATCATTATCATCTCTTCTAGCTTCTTGTACATATTCTCTTAATGCCTTCCTTTCTTTCTCCATCCATGCCTCTAATCTTATTTTCTCCTCTCTCTTCTTCGAGTTTCTTTATTTTTCTTTCTCTCTCATTCTTGCTTATCAACTTCACTAAATCCCTCATAAGTTATTCTCTTTCCATCTTTACCTTTGTCTCTTTACCTGTCACTTTCAAAATCACATCTTCACAATTCTGGTTAGCATTCAACAATTCAAAATTTCATTCAAATCACAAGCCTAACTCGATACCACATGATGTAGTATCTTACTCAATTTTACATATTCATTCAATTTATAACAACCTTTAGATTCTTTTAATATACGTGCTTAGTTTGAATTCTGTTCACTAGCTTAGATTTGTTTTCCCAAGAAATAATTCTTGATCATACAAGTAATAACCTTCTATTGGGTGGTGTCTTCTCTAAGTTATCCTTCTATTGGGCAATATGTAGTGTGGCTGATCCAATATTTGCTTGCTAGCAGTGTATGTATTCCTTCGATATTTGTTTGCAATAGTAATTACTCCAATTCAAATTCCAATGTATTGATTGTAGATTGTGAGGTCATATCGTACGCATTTTCCATAATGATCTATGGGAGTATGCTACAAGCATGAGATGAAGTGAAAATTAGATTACATTTTTGTGTTGGTGCCATTGATTGGACTATCCACCCAACCTGTTTGCACATCCCCAATGTCTTCTTCTTTTTCCTATTTTGGTGTTATCTTTGGATGTCTCAGCCTTTATTTTTTCTTTTCTTCCACAACTATTTGTTCTTGTAGCTTTTATTCCTATGTTGCTCTCTTATCTTCTTCTTTATTTCTTCTTTCATAATATTTTATCTTTTCTTATTCAAATTCCATTTATTTCTCTTCGCTTCTTGCCTTAGCTCTTCTTCCTCTTCTTATATTTCCTTGTCTTCTCTTTTGTTTTCTTTTCTTATTTTTCATCTCCATGGCATTATGTGCTTTATTATGTGTAAGTTTTATCTTCCACTACTATTCTTCCTGTTCCTTAAGCACTCTCTCTTCCTCTTGTCTTTACTACTCTTTAGATTTTTTTTTGCGCAATTGTTCTTGATTTAAGAATTATTGTTTGGCTACGTCCTCTTCTTGACCAATTATTTGTACTAGTTCCTCCACCGACTACATACTAGTTTGTGTGATGGCTTCTTGTTCCTACATTGCTTACACACCTAGAATTTCTATTATGCCAATTTTTGATGGATTTATGATCTCTTACAAAGATGGAGGAGGAGAAGGTGTGCTTGGTATCTGAATTGCAACTTTGGAGAATGTTATTTTGATTCTTATTTTCTCCTTGATTCGCAAGTCTTCTACGTTCTTTGCTCCCTTTCATCAATAGAAATTTCTTGCACATACTACACATTTGTATTCTATAGTTTTACGTCCTACTATGTAAGTGAGGCTCACATGTGCATGCCAAAACCCATACTTAACATAGTTGGTTCTTTCACTATAGGTAGTCACACCACTATGAAAGGGCTTATTTCACTTATCTTCTTTTAGGTGGGGAAACTATGAATTATTCCTCTAGTGTGTCTACTTTAGTCTGTGGTCCTTTATACTCTCCTTTATGCTCTACACTATCTGTTCTTATGTCACATCCTCCCATCGCACTACTCATGAGAGACTTTGACATCGGTGAGATTTTGACCCTATATTTTAACCTCGGTTTCTTGGTTGTGGCCTATTCCATTATGATAGCTTTCTAGGTTTACCATTCCCATTCTTCTAATAGATACATTTTGGTGCCCATTTATGAAATTATGATTTCATCCATTTTCTCTCTGTTAATTTGTATTTAGTGAAAGTATAGATTGGTAAACAATATGGGTAATATAGGGTCTATTTCTACCCTTGTTGATTTTCTTTGTGTTGGCATAATGATCATTTTCTTACCTCTTTTCTATTTAGTAGATCCTTAGATGAATCTTCACCTTCAAATTACACTGCAGGTTGATCTTGTTAGGAATTAGTATTTACATTGTGTAAGATAATAATTACATTGGTAATTATTATTATATAGTTTAATATGTTATTAATATATTATTGTTATATAAACAATAATATATTATTGGTGTTGAGTTGTGTATTGTTACGGGAGTAACAATCACAACTAAATAGTGTTAATTGTTATAACACCTCCCTATTTTGTAGGAGGTTGTTTTGGCTATGTATATGGCTATATAATAGCCACATGTATCTGAACATTAATATAGTGAAGAATATTATTTTTGTGTATTCATTGTATAAACTGGTGTTATGCTTTTCATTTGGTTTCAGAGCGGTTTCGATTAAGCTGTGAAGAGATTTTTTCTTCGATGTTGTTAATTGTGATGGAAGGATATTAAGAATTTAAGGGGCAATGTATGTCTGCATATTGCCCTCTTTTATGCACAAGAATATTTGAGTGTCGTATGAAGATAATAGATTAGTTTCATATCTGTATCACCCTAAATCTGGATTATTCTTTGTGTTGACCGGTTCTTCAAACTGTGTATTGGGAGGCTCTGCAAATAAATTTTTGTCATCCGGATCTGAGACTGTGGGAGAAAAAGTGTTTGGAATATGCGATAAGCTCGGAAATCACTATTGTGGGATGCATGCATTCATTTTATTCTAATAAGATCTTGCTTACAATCAAGGTTGGCATGTTCTATCTTGCACCTTCAGCAAGTTGTTACCTCACGTGAGGATCTGCAAACAAATTTGGTCTGATTCTATTAATATACCGTAAAATCTGGTAGGCGTTGGATCTCGATGAAGTTTGGCATTCTTTGGACCAAGATCAAACTCACATTGGCATAGGGAAGGTCAAGTCGTGAGAAACAACATTTTCTATTTTATTACAGTCACTACCGACTATCTCTGCTACCGTGCAAGTCAGAAGGGCGACTTGTAAGATCCACTCAACTTGCATCAACAAATATTAGTCCGTGATATTTCAACTAGTTAGCCATTCACAGCTGTAGTCTCCACGTACCTGGCACAGTGGACATTGTGACTTCCATCGGCATTTGTCAGCATATCAAATCCTATTATACAATATGTATGCACAGTCAATCATCCATTGGGAAGACTTGCGTATAAATTAAGGAGTCATCATTTGAGTGGAAGAAGTCTACATGCTCTTATACCCGTATCAAGTCATATTTAGGTTAGTCTAAAAAATGTTCTTTTCTTTAGTAACGTGTTGGAGTCCAAAGTTTGTAATCTGGTAAAATTGTTTAATCATCCACGTATGGTTCATAAAGGAATGTCATTGGTATTATTTAGTTTGGAATTTTAAGCTTGTTTGTAGTGGTAATAGTGGGATTTATTTGGTCCTCAAGAGTCTATTCTTTATTAAATTTCTATCTAAAAAAAAAAAATCGTATATGATAAGAGACTAGGTTATGTATTAGGAGTGGGATATAGGGTATTGAGTCAATTTTGTTTATAATAAGTATTTTTGTCAAAGTCAAAATTTTTATCAAAAGAGTCAATGTTTTTTTATCATCAAAAGTATGTTCGTCAAGTCAATTATCAAAGTCGATGTCAAGTCTTCTTGGGTCCATAGTCAAAAAGTTGTATTGTCAACATTGTTATATTGTGTTTAGGTGAATATAGGTAGTCAATGTTAAATAGGTGATTTTAGGATTATTGTCTTATCAAGTGTTAAAGTCATGTCATTGTATTAAGTCTGAAAAATAAAAATAAATTTTTCATCATGGACGCATTTTTGGTGTTACCCGACGTCTGGAAGAAATAAAGTGTTTCACATTGCGGGAAGAGAAGAAAAGAATAAACAATGTGGAAAATGCTTAAGCGTCATATCCAAATCCGGTTGAGCTAGCAGCATGTTAATGGAGGAAGGAGGCATCGGAGGAAGGAGGTCGAACAATGACCTCTCATCAGTCACCAATGATGGGGCCGCATAGAAGCTATGGTGGCATATGTATGGTGTGAGTATATAATTTTTAGTGTGGTTTCCATTTTTTTCAGTGTGCTTCAGTTTGCAGTGTTCCTGTTTTGTGTGGTATTTGATGGATGTTGGAAAGAGAGTTGTGTTGGAGTGCAGATGACTGTCAGTGATCCTCTGACTGACTTGGTCCTCTGACTGCCGTACTTCATTGGAAGATGGTCAGCTAGAAGAATACATTCACTAGCATTAGTGACCATGTGCAACAAGACCTAACTAGCAAGATCCATTCAGGAGTATGTTCTTCGATGCATTTTGCTTCTCAGTATCTATATGAGTGGAATTTCACATTGTGGGGGGGAATACATACCAATGTTCCATTCCCATTCTGCACCCAAAACGACTTAGTCAAGGAAAGCTTCCAGTGGCAGTGGCAGTTTTCTATGTTGTTCGAGATCAAGTGGCAGCGATCAATGACAAAGACTATGATTAAGAACATTACGATTCTTATAGGAAGTAATGTGAAATATTTTCAGTATTTCTTCTATTATGTGGTTTTGTAATATGCAAGTTGTGTTTCCTACATAATTCCCTGATGTATAAGCATAGTGGTGAACAGTAACACTGAGTAAGTCAGTTCATGGATCTTGAAAGGGTTTGTGGGAGGATCCAGAAAACCACCTGAGGTCGACAGTTGATGAGGTTCCTGTCACGTCAAGGTTTGTGGTAAGCCTGTTTAAAACCATGGAAGGAGCGAGCCTTTCTTTTGGATCAAGGTCATGAGTCACAGAGTTGGACATGCCACAGGGGTGAACATACTGCAGTTGAGAGTGTGTATGTTTTTCTACCATGGAAACACTAAGGGGGGGAATGTTAGGAATTAGTATTTACATTGTATAAGATAATAATTCCATTGGCAATTATTATTATATAGTTTAATATGTTATTAATATATTATTGTTATATAAACAATAATATATTATTGGTGTTGAGTTGTGTAAAGTTACGGGAGTAACAATCACAACTAAATAGTGTTATTTGTTATAACACTCCCTATTGTAGGAGGTTGTTTTGGCTATGTATATGGCTATATAATAGCCACATGTATCGAACATTTATATAGTGAAGAATATTATTTTTGTGTATTCATTGTATAAACCGGTGTTATGCTTTTGATCTTACTCATCCGATTTCATCTCGATCAATTGTTTCCATCTATAGCACTCCCATCGTTGATTAATTTGGCCCTTGTGTACACAATGGTTAGATACTTGTTGGGATCATGCCATGTTGTCTCGCTTAGTTTAGACTTTCCCATCTCCATGTTGATAAAAAAATGGAAATGAATTTAAAGGTTTAACATTGGCGACTTCGATCGCAATATGAATATATCATGTAACAATGTGATTTTGGCATATGAGGCTATGTAGGTTCTTTCCTCCCTAGGTACACGTGGGTTTACAATATGTATGAAACATAACAAGATGATCATCCATTGGTAATGGAAAACTTTACCTCCTTCCTGCATGATATTTTACGCATTTACATTAAGTTCATGTGTGAGAAGTTAAGGCTAGTTAAATTCTGCACCATCATCCCACATTCTTGTGATGGTGTCCATAACTCCTAGGGATGCTTTTTTACTCCCTTAATTTCCTACTAATATTGTTCCACTATGATTTTTGTGAGAATTTAGACTACGTGATTTGTGATGGCCCCTAATGGAATGCCTCTCCCTTTGTGGAAAATACCATAGAAGGTGAAAATTGTTGGATTTATAGGTGTTTTGGTGGTTTTGTATAGTAGAATAGACATGCCCCAATTTGGGAGACTTGTAGCTTAGGTGACTATAACTGTGTTGATAGGAAAAACATATTGTGCACAAAACTATATGGCCTCATTGTGGTATCTACTTATCATTGTATGCATGATCTCGAGATGGTATCCCATGTATGAAATTGTTGCGAGTATGTGCACAACCATTCCTTGAACTAGATCCTTTGGTATGATTTTCCCTTGTGTAGTTTTTTCTTGGGCTTTTAGATTTTTTGCCCCCAAAATTTAGGGTATTCTCTACTAGGTTATGGTGTGGTGGATGTATCCATTTATTCTATAAGATAATTGTAGAGATCCCCATGTCTTATTTTTTTAATATCCAATAGGGAAATATATGTAAATCCCTGTTTCTTGCATCATTCCTGGACTACCTGGATGGTAGGTCTGTTGAAGGGATCCATTTCTCTATCTAATAAGCTTGTTGTTTTCTCACACTTTCTCTTTGTTAGCACTTCACTCTTGTTTCTTGTTTACTTTGGCATGAAAATTATTTTTTCTAAATTGCTTCACTTATTTATACCTTGGATATATTCTAACTAGTTGTTTTTGAGCCGTTGATCACTTGATCTACCTCCTTAATTACTTTTTTTCGTTGAATATTTCTTTCACCATGAGATCTTAAGACTTTTATGCATCATCCATACCGCTAGCTGTATTGTTGCTTTTTTATTTTTAAATTTTTAAACTTGGGTTTTTACTTCCATTTCTTTCTCATTTAATGTGTAGATTTCCGAACTTATTGGATTCATTCCCTTTTTCCCCTTTTTTCTTCATGTGCTATTAGATGTTGATAGTATTTTAATCCTTGCTATCTTACACACAAAAATAATTAATTAAAAACACATCTAATCTAAGAAACTTCAAAATTTGAACACTTTCGTAGTTTAACCATTGTGACAAGGCACTCATTATCTTCTTTGATACTTTTCACAATCACACATTGTATGATTTCAGCCTACATCCATTTATTCTTCCGAGAAATATGTTTCCTTGCAGATCTTGCAATATCATAGTGCCTTTTTTTGTGATGTGATGGGTAATATAAAGGCCTTTCCATCTTATGCGTAATTTTCTTGGGTATGTCTGAGTCTCTACTTTTATACACCAAAACCCTTTGTTTTGTTTGGAACTCCTTAGTGCGTAGCTTACACTCATGCTAAGATATCTAGAAATGTTTGTGTGCTTCTTGATTCCATTTTACTATTACCCTATATTCCTCCATGTTTTTCTAATCTAACAACCTATTTTCAATAGATTCTGTCTCCCAACTAAGTAACTATTGTGATGTAAAGGCTTAGTACAATATTCCATTGACATGATTTCTTCAATTCCATAAACCAAATGGAATGGTATTTTTTCTTTACTTATCTTGTAGTTGGTTCTGTATGACCATAAAACTACATGTATTCGATATTACCATTCATCCGTTTGCACAATAATTTTTTTGTTAAGAATTTTTCTAGTACTTTATTTGTAGATTCCACTTATCGGTTTTCTTCTAGGTGATATGCTGTACTTTTGTGGTGTGCAATCATAAATTCCTCTGTGAGCATTTTGATGATATTATTCAAAAATATGTTCCCTTATCACTTACTAATTTTTGCAGACCTCCAAATATAGTTATTATGTTTTCATCTAGAAATTTTGTTGTATCCCTTGTGTAATTCGACATGGCTGCATATTTTACCCATTTTATAAAATAGTCAATTTCGTAATTACATATATTCCTCTAGACCTTCTTGATAGAGGGTGAATTGACCAAATGAAATTTATTCCCCATTTATCAAATGGTTGAATTGCTAACATGGGATTAAGAGACATTTCATCCTTTTGATTTGGTTTCCCACTCGTTGACAAATGTCACAATGGTTTTCCATATGATGCACATCATAAAACAAGGTTGGGAAAAAAATTCTGCTCTACAATATCTTTTTGTAGTAATTTCCCATGAAAAATGTCCTTCGGTAATGCCCCCATGAGCTTCACATAGTAATAATTCTCTTTCATGTTATAGTGCAACTCTACGCAATACTTCATCCTTGCCTAGTTTATACAAAAATCCATTGATGATAGTATATGGTAGGGCCTTTGTAATTAATTATTTATTTTATTTTTTTGTATGGTGTTGTGGAAAAATTCCATGTTGTAGAAACTGTGCAATTTCTTCCAATTTTTCATATATTATGATGACCTAAAATAATTGTACATATGGAACATCTTCATCTAATTCCTCTAGTTCTTCTCTTGTGTTTATGTGACTCAAGTGGTTTGGTCCTACATTTTATCTTCTTGGTTTCACATTTATTTTAAACTTGTATTCTTGGAATAACATCAACCATCTTGATATCCTACCTCCTAAGAGTGGTTTATTCACTAGATATCACAATTCCTGGTGATTTGTGAAAAATTCAAACTCAGTTGCTAACAAATATTGCCTAAACTTTTGGAGTGTGAAAATCATAACTAAAACTTCTCATTATGTAGTTGTGTAGTTTCTCTCTACGGGTGATAATTTCTTTCTTACAAAGTGGATTGGATGATCTATACCTCCTTCCCTTGGTTGAGCTAGAATTACGCCAATTGCACTACTTGACACATAAAAATACACATGGAAAATATCCGACTAGTATGGAAATACTAGTATCGATGCACTAACCCTTTTTTGCTTTAATTCCATGAATTCATTTTGAGTTTCGGTTGTCCATTCAAAATTTCACCTTTAAGTAACAACTTCGCATTGGTTTTATTATGCTTGCATATTCCCGATAAATTTCTTGTAATACCCTGTATGTCCCAGGAATGCACGCAACTTTGAGGGTGTTTTTGGTGGTTTGAGTCCAATTATGACAGTTATTTTTCTTGATCAAGCAAAATTCCTTATTTACATACTACGTGCCCAAGTAGCACTCAAAATGGTGTAAAGAAAAACATTTTTTCAAATTTAATGAAATGCACAAATCTCTACATCTTGCTAACATTAAACACACCTTGTATATGTGTTGTTTAAATAAGATAATACAACCCAATCATCCAGGTATACTTCTAGGAATTCATGAATGAAATGTTTGAACACAATGACAATAGCTTAGGAAAAGACCACGGGTGCATTTTTCAGTCCAAATGGAATGACCTTATATGTGAAGCTTCCCCATTTAGTTGCAAAATTGGTTTTAGCTTTATCTTCTTGTAAAATACCGTGGGTGTATTTTTTAATCCAAATGGCATGACCTTATAAATGAAGCTTCCCATTCAGTTGTGAAAGTGGTTTTAGCTTGATCTTCTTGCACAATTGGGATTTGATGGTAGCCACTGAATCCATTTGTAAAAGAGTATACTTCATGTCTTACTACTACTTCCAATATTTCATTTATGAATGGAGTTGGGAAGGGGTCATTAACACATGCATCATTTAGATCCATATAGTCTCCATAGATTATAGTTTATCCCATTTTCTTGGGTTGGATGATTGTCGACTTATCTAATTTGATTTTTCTAATGGGTATATTAGACTTGCTTCTATAATTTGATCCAATTCCACTTTACCTTGGATTTCATATTCAAATTCAATATGTATGGGAATTTCTTTATAGGTTTTGTTCCTTATTTAAAATTGATGTGAATTTAAATGATTGATGGATCCACTCCTTTTATTTCACTAAATTTGGTAGGGAACACATCTTCATAGTCTCGTAATAATTGCAATATTTCTGACATCTCCTTCTCCTTCCAAAAGTAATCTCCAACACTAGATAGTTTTACTGTCCCTACTGGTCCGATGTCTTCTACCCTTTTATGCATTGGTTCATCATATATTTTAGCCTTCCCCTTATTGTGGGTCTCTATAACTAGCACCGGATATTTTTTCATCTATGTTTAAATTGCTCAACTGTGCTTCTTATTTATTGTGCACTTATTTTTCTATTGTTATTAGGTGAAGATGTTTTGGTTCAAATATTCCACTCAGTTTATTATCCTCTTGATTTTTTAGTTGTTATTGTCTTCATTGTTATTTCCCACTCTGTTGTAACTTTTCACTTTGCATTCTTCTTTGTTCTTTGTTGTAGTCTCTTTCTTATACACCACATTGTTTTTTCTATTGTTTCCCATGGGATCTAGAAATTCTTCTTCTCGCTTATAAGTCAATAATTTCATAGTAGAAGAATGTTTTAATTTTGTGAAGAGCAATATCGACCATAGGATTGATGTCTTCAAAAGTGAGGTATTGGATAAATTCATAATGTAGCTATCCCCAATTACACATTTATCTTCTTCTTTCTTGGTGAACATACCTTTCAATAGTGGTGTCAATGTTTCTAGGAATATATGCACCCACCATTTTAGCTCCATTTCTTGAATTTTCCAAGCCTATATGCATTCCTAGATATATATTTCGGGCATTATGCACACGATACTTAGGTCATTTCATAGTGATCCCGTCTTTTAATGAAAATATTGATCGTAACATCTCTAAGGCTTCCTTCTAGGTTAAATTTTTATATTTATGCATAGCACAAAATGATGTAACTATTCATTTAAGTGCATAATCTAATGTTTTTATTATTAATTATTTCAGGGTCACATATTTTTGTAATTCTACTAAAAATGTATCTAAATTTGAAGTTCAAAAGTACTGCAGAATACATTTTTATTCAACATGTACCATCCCCATTGGTCTTATCTCATGTTCCCTTCTCATCCAATGGTTCAAATTTTTATCGAGTCACCACCAAATGAGGATTTCATTTCCCATGGGATATGACTTTCTCCATTTGGCTTTAGGTATTATTGATCATGTTGTGGAAAGTTATGGAGTTGGGATATCTCTGATCTGGTTGGGGACCAAATGTTATAACTTAGTTCTTCTCCTATGAATAGATTATTAGTGTGGGTTTGAATCAGATTTATCCATTTTGGGAACTCTTCCTTTCTTATTTCTGGCATGCATCACAAGAAGTAAGCCTTTTCCCTATGTCCCACATTAAACCAAATTTCAACATCATGCACATATATAGATAATAGTTCTTTAGGGATGGTATATGGCTTCTATTTAGTCATGTTCATTGGAATTAAAATAATAGAATTATCTAGATGTGCTTCCATTTGATTGGTGACTGTGTTGATCATTATATTACCATCATATTCCTACTTCTTTCCAATCAACACTAGATAGTGACTTTTTTTTTTTCATGTGTATGACTTCAAAATATCCTTCAAATATAAGTCTCCTTCATGTATTTCAACATCTTCTAATCATCCAATTAGATTTACTCTTTCATAGTCTACATGGTCGAGTGTAACATGACTATATGCCAAAGCAAGAGCTCTCATTTCTTCCCAAGTGGATATTGACATCATGTTAATGGTGCTTCTAAAATCAAACAATGCATATCATGTTTCATAGTCTTTTGAAGTTACATTTAGTTGGGTGTCTACATCCTAGGGCTTGTTAGTTCTTATTTACCATATTGGTTTCTTCACCTGCACAGATTTGTCTAATACATTTAATAATAAGGTTACGAGGAGATTGGATATGTTTTATGAGATATATTCATTGCACAATACATTCACCATTTTTAAAAATCATGTAGAGCTATAACTATTCCTTCATATTTTAATATTCTAATCATTTGTCCATAAATTTGAGCTTTTGCTTCACGTGTGTTTTATGTAGTACCCTCCCTATTTTGAATTGATTGGAATAACCTTTTATCTTCTTCCAATAACGATTTTAATTTCTTGAGTCAGGATAGGTATCTTTGTGTACATGATATATGTGGGGCTCAATCATAATATTATCATGCTCCAAGACTTGTTATTCCTCTATGATCACACAAAAACTTAAAGACTTCCAGTTTCTCTAGGTACCACATTAATCATCTTAACATTACACAATTATTTATCTTTTCTTTGTTTCTCTAATAAGGGATAATATTATGTATTGTGCTATGATTTCACTCTACAGTAGGCACAATAAACATCCTATTCAAGATTTGAAGGACCATTTTGTGCAATGTCATTTGGGTCTCCACAAAGGTAGAAAATCATTGCTTTTCATTGAGGTCTAGGTCTTGTCCTCTTTAGTTGGTATCCACCTTAGTAACCTCCTTTTTGCACCTCGTATGGTCTCGATGGTACATTCTAAAATTTCCCCCTTGATATCCTCCATATTGTGCATGTGGTGAAGGCATATTCCACATAGGTGGTTGTTGAGGTGAAAGAGGTACCCACCCCATATTTTTGTGTAGATTTGGAGATGCCCAACTTTGGTGAATTGAGGAGATTGCAGGATCCATTGCAGATTTGTTTATGGTGAGGATGGATCCCATTTTGCAATCAACTTTGGTGATATGGCCATTTCTCTTTTTGCTACAACATTTTGTGCCTTAGGTGCCATTTGAGCTTGTACTGCAAAAAAATTCCTAGTAATTTCCTTCTTTACATCCATTAATGCCCGACAATATTTAGTTTTATGGGTCATGGCCTTACAAAAATAACATACCACATTTTGAGGGTGCCTCACGTAGTGTTATAAAAAGGAAAATGATTAACTATGTGTCCAAATATTTTAGAGACATCACAAAATTTGCTTCACCCTCTAGATTTTAGATTGTGCCAGTGATTCTTATGATGTTCTTCTTCCTCACAATTTGTGCACCATATACTAAGTCTAGGATTATTTCCTTCCTATAGTTCCTCTAATATTTGCATTATTGCATCCATCTTTGCTTTTGTTTTGAAACCATGATTACTACTATCTCTATAATATTTATTTTTTCCCACTCTAATAACTACTTTAATAACTTCTATTTTGGTTGAAAATTTTGTCTATACAACCACAAACCGTATTTTACTGCACAATCCTTCTATAAACCAAACAAATTTATTTGAATCATCAAAATTGAAATTTTATTTATTCATGACATTTGAGAATCTCATGTCATATTCTATGATCATCTCTTATGGTCTTTATTTTATTTATTTTGTTTCTTGAATTGTATCCCAAACATGACTATTTCTTTTGAATTCCTAAGTTAGATCTTTCCACATGTCTTACAAATTATGTGAACTTAGATGGATTGAGTAAATGAATTCCAAGGCTTTCCCTATAGTTCACCTATTAGTTCAAATTTCTTGGTATTTTCATTGGTGATTCCTTTTGCACCCCATTGCATGTCACAAGTCAATAAGTAATGTTTAAGGTCTGTAGTTCCATCATATGGTTGTAAGCTTGTATATGGGTTATAATAATGAGCCATTGTGCTTCCTCTTCCCAACTGATATCCTACTTGACTTTTTGTAGTGTAAAATATCAAATTCTACCTTGAAATCAAGTGCACTTTGGGTTGTGCATTATTCACTCCAATACTTGTATTGGCCATGCTAGATTCAAGTCATTCTTATTTCAATTCTATAAAAATGATCCTATACTTTGGGATGATGGAGCTATGATTAATATCTTCTCCACTTCTTTCACAATTTCCTCTTAACGCAATTCTCCACAATGAAGGACTATATAATGAAAATTCTACTTCTCTTGTAACTTATCCTACACCAATTTCTTCTACTCTTGATTTTAATACTAAATGTGTTTTAGATTTTTGTTCTAGATTTCTTTGTAATTCTTATAGAATTTCAAATTTTTCTATGTCATTTAGACAATCCCAAGTAATCAATTCTCTATTTGGCTCTAGGGATATATATCCTAGAAGAGGGGTACTATCATCTTCTATGGGCCAATGAGGCTTCGTTGTATTCTTTATTCATATAGTATACTTTTTTGATTCTCACAATACCAATTTTTTTCATGAATGTTTCTCTGGGTTCAACATCCATTGCTTACTAAATCTACTCCTAACTACTTCTAATTGACTATCCTTGGTTTATTTTTCTTTTCCTAGATTTCTTGTTTAGATTTTATCTCCAGTTCCTTGGTTCTTTTTTGGTTTTGTCTTTAATGTCCATGCCTCATTGTGAACCCTATCATTCACTTTGGTTCCTTTGATCTATTGGGAGGCTTCATTCCTCCTCCTTCAACAACTCTTCCTACTTTATTCCTAATTGTAGTGGGTTTATTATTTCCTCCAAACTTATTTCCACTTCCTTATCTATCAAAGCCTTATTTATCTTTAAATCCTTTACATTATTCTCCTTTCTTCCTTATGATCCTTCTTAGACCTTTTTGTGTTACTCTTTATATCCAACCCCTTCCCCTTCCTCTTCTAGGATTACATCCTATTGGCACCTACCCGATACTCCATACCGTGTAGAATCAACACCATGGCCTTTTCCATAGCCAACATTTTGACAAAAAATGGTAATTGCCTAAATTTTTTTCCCAATCCAAATAGAAAGCATGCTTTAACACAATCAAATGAGAATTTTTTTCAAACAACAATCTCGATTACGTACTCATCAATATGAGTTTTCACCCCGTGTTCAACAACACGGGTCCATGAAATGTTCAAATTACACAACGTTTACTCTTTTTCCTTAATCCATTCATATTCCTCCCTTAGTTCATATCCAAAGCAATAAAATTATAATCAAGATAACCAGGTGGATAGATGATCTAGAAGATCATACCAAAATTATCATGAATGTCTCAAGAGATATGTTCCAAATAGTTTTTCAGATAGGATTCTTGTCACTTTGTATTCATCTTCCATAATTTTTTATTCTCATGTATCCATATTTCTACATATATTTGTCTTGGTAGGCATTTTATCATGTTTTGGGTCTCGACAACTAAACCATTGTTATAGCAAAGGTTCTGGATTACGACATCAAAACTTATAGAAAGATGTAGTATAGATTAAAATATATGATATAACTAAGTGTTAAATTACGCAAAAGACACCATACAATGATTTAAGAACATAATATGCATATCATAGTAATTTCATAAGGTATAAAAAAGTTATATCAAAACAAAAATGGGAAAGAGGAACTTATATTGAAGTACTTTCTATTAAGATCCAAGATCAACCTTCTTATAATTAACATTACATAGAGTTATACAAAATATAATGACTGTTGAGTTACCAAGTAATGTCATCTCCTTCTCATATATTTAGAGGATTTTAATATTCTCTACCTATATACAATTTTTGTTTTATATATATATATATTATAGCTTTTGTCTTATACTAAATATACACATACAAAAGGTTTGCAAAATTATAGATTATATCCATATCGACTTGCTATTACATTTTACTATCCAATAAAAGGATAATTATCTTTTACCAAACATGGATCATCTATTACAAAAGGTCACCTGGATCTGAAATCATGTCAATGCTAGATGGATTCTTTGGTGATAATGAAGTTGTAGTCGAAGAATCATAAAAGATAAAAACTACCTTTTTAAGTCCTTGGGACACTTATGTGTACATACACATGCCATTTGATATCATCAATGATGAAGCTACTTTTCAAATTGAAATGGATTATGATATTTCCAATTTGGTTAATGAGATCATGTTAGTCTATGTTAGTAGGAGAAAATGGCTAAGTACTAGCCATGTGCAAGAGTTGAGAGGTTGCACGCAGGAGCGTGCACACAAGGGTAGAGAAAAAAAGGACAATTCGTGAAGGTGCACATAAAATTCATAATATTTCAATGCATGAAGGTTCATGTGTATATACAAGCACACATTCAAGACTTAGCCAATTTCTAGGATATCTCTATAAATAGGAAAGTGCAAATAGCATGATGCACAAGCAATGTCTATAAATAGGAAAAAACACATGTATAAAAAGATAAAGATGATATATGGAGATAAGATAAATATAGTATTAAAGCAAGATAAAATTGATCTATTTATATGTTGACCTATAGCTAAGGCAAGATGTAAAAAGCATGCGACTTAAGAATAACACTTCTATTATTAGGCATAACACATGTAAGTGGTGAAGGGAAAGTCCCCACCTTGTTTAAATAGGTGATGCAATATTTGATGTGAGAGAGAGGAGATATGAGTGTGTAGTTCTTTGTGATGTGAGTCGATTTGAAGTCGGTAAGAGAGATTTGTACTTATGCATGGTCCATCGCATGGATGTAATCAACTTTTCTCGCTATGTAATACACTATGTTTATGATGGATAATTGTGTTTGGATAAAAAATATGAGTAGGTTTGAGTATGGAATCATGGGAATTGTAGTATTTATTTTCCACTAGAGCGCTATGTGCGCTGGTATTTCATTCAATAAGAAATAATGCTCACTCCGAGTGCGCACGCCTACCAAGTCACTCTTTTGTGCTTGCTTGTCAAGATGTCAACATGCACATTCATGATGATATCTAACTAAGAATGTATTTGAATACAATCAACCATTGCATATATTCACTTGGAAACATATGTAATAAAGAAAACAAATCAAATAACCATAACTAAGATCAATTTCATAAACACATCTCCACACTCAGAAACATCAATTATCATAATCCATCCATATTTATCCATTATTCATCAAAACCAAATACATAATCAAAAGCTGATAATACTCAATAACGATTCATGTGTGGAACTATAACAGAGAAACATAACACTTACACAATGAACATCATAACTATCATGATGTCTTTAACAAGGACTTACATAAGATATATATAGGGGTGGGGAATTTCCCTTCACCGCCCATGCACTTCCTAATAATAGGTGTGCTCAAAATAGCCATGCGTACTAACATGCATGCTTTTTACAAGACACTTTTCTAATAATATATTGTCTAATAAAATTCTACATTAGTCTTATTATTAGTTGAATCCATACACGTGCTTTCTCCAAATATATTATTTTCTTTCTTGCCAAGGTAACATCATTTTATCCTTTGCATGGTGAACACTCCAAGTCTATTTATATCCCATCTTGGAAAATGGATAAGTCCTCAATATTCCGTATGCAGCCTCCCACACACAATCCTTCTTCTTTCTACATGTACCATCCTACACGCTATCCACTCATCCTTGTGTGCACATTCCTACATGTTATGATGCTTGGTCATTTTCTCATCCCAACATTACCCCACACTAGGTATGTTTTCCATCCTCGGAAACACTAGAGACTGTCACACACAATAATATTAGAACGCCCTCTTTGGATCAAAGAATGAAGAATAAAGAATATAGCTTGTGCCAAAGAATCAAAGAATCAATTTTCCTTTAGGGGAAGGAGTACATGAAATTCCTTGATCAATATTTTCTCTAGTTCCTTCCACCCTTCCAACTCCTTACTCACCTAAAATGGCACATTATCAACAATGAAAAGGACCTCTACAAGGTGTCAATTTATCAATCGTCCCCTTCATTGTTCAATCAAAGCTTCCACTGCTTGGCTACATCATCCATCATATCCATCCTACGTGTAATCTGTGGGAAGAGTTCCTTTAGTTTGTCCTTGAGTGAGGTTTTCAACATGTTTATTATTTCCCTCTTCTACTCTACCTCGGCCAATACCTTTCCTCTGTTTTGCCCTATTTTTCTTGTTCTTAGTATGGAACTCCTTTAACTCTGCTTCATCCCTAACAAAGAGTAAACCCACAACATGATCAAAGTCCCTGGAAGTTATCATATAAAAACTTTGCTACTTATGCAACCCCTTAACATCTACCGCCAATGCATCATAATGTGTGAGGTTTTCTTCAATATGTTCCTGTCACTTTTATTTTGTCGGAAAATACTTCTTTACGTATTCTATTGCAAGATTTTTAGTTTCTTGCATGATCATGTGCACCAAGTCCTATAGATAATGTAATGTAGTCTCGTATGAAATCCAGACTTGATCAAAGATCCGGGCATGGGAGTGTAATAAAATCTAAAATGAATTCTACCTTCTTATATTTGTGTGCATCCATCCCTTTTGTTCTCTCATCTCTTGCTTTAATTTTGTGATGATCTTATATTTCTCCTTGATCTCTTTATCCCTCTCTTTTATTTCCTTATCCTTCTCTCCTATATCTTTGCACATATTCCTTATGTGGCAATCCTTGTCAAAAATTCTCACTCCTATGTCTATCGATAGTTTGTTAAGCGTATTACATGCTTGTTCATCTATTAGCATCTGTCCATCAACTATCGGATAAACATATCCTTGTGTAGACTTAATTTAGGTCTTAGTTATCAATTGCACACTAACCTTGAACTTTGGCTCTTCCATGTGCGAATGAAATGCCCAAGAGAACATATTCCTTGTGCGTGGAAAGTATTATTCCTTTTTAAAGAATGGAAAATAGAAGATATCATCTGTGGCCATCATGCTTTGATATCTTTCACACAAAAATTTATTAGGATCATCATCATACTGCATCATAGGTCCATGGGGTGTGTGCCTTGGCTTCTTGTTCTTCCCATAGACCCATTTTGGAAACATAAGTGCAAGGGAGTTCTCTACGAACTACTTGATTCTTCTTCACCAATATTATTTTATTCTTCCTCATCACACTCCAATTCATGTTTAACAATGCGCTCCATAATGCACTCTACTTTGTGCTCAATAGTATGCTCAAATTCTAGCATAATATTGCACTTAGCTCCACACTCCTTACTTGGCACTTAATAGCCTCCTACCTTTGTTTTCATAACCGAGATCTCCTCATGATGTGCATCATGATCCTCTATAACCAAATCCTCAATTTCATGCACCAAGGTGTCCTTATGTAACACCCCCTCTTCCTCATGTCTCACATCCTTCATCACTCTCATTCTCCTCTATGTCTTCCCTAGACACTACCTTTGATTTATTATTCATTGGAGACTTCTTCTTCGGTGGGTGCTTCATGCTTATACTTGGTTTAGAATCCTTGTGCATTAGTGTCTTCTTCATAGTTGCACTATGAATAGGAGGTGTATCCTCACTTCCTTCTTCCTCCTCACTGATAGGGGAGTATCCTTGTGCATTATTTTCTGTCCCACAGTCTTCTTCCCCATAGGCTCTTTTGGGATTGTCAAGTCATCCTCCACATACTTTCCATCAACTCTTCTTGGCTTTAGATAGATATAAATCTTTTTCGCCTCTAGATTAGCAATCACCAAAGTAATAGACTTGGACATATTGATATCATCTGATATCAATGTCTCTTCATACACACTTTTCTTGGGATAAACATATGTCTTGCATAATATATGGTACTCATAGTCCACCTAATCAATGTCAAACACGGTTTACGTGCCTCAAAAATTTGTTTACCGCATGTTGAGAGTACCACACTATGAAGGAAAACAGAAGTTTTCACCAAGGACTCTTCGACCCATCCTTCAAATAAAAATGACCAATACAAAGGTTTTGATAGACAAAAAATTATGCCTCCTCTTCCATCTACGTAGGTAATTCAATTGGAATGTGCCATTCTTCCCTAAACGCCACGTGCATCCTTCTATGTCATTTATCCTCCCTAGACTTATATGCATTAGTGATGGTATCACAAGTGTAGTTAGCAAATATTTTTCTAGGGGATGTATTTTCTTTGGGGAAATCCCATATTTTATCATTTGGCCCATTCGCCACCCCAAGTTTAGAGAACATAATCAAAATTAGGAAGTTTCCAATGTGTACTAAATCCAAAGTCTTCCTATGAAATTCACAGATGTGCATAGGTACATTACTTTGAGTAAACATGGTGGAAAATGTGATTCTCACTTCTTGCCATTCCAAAAGGCTATCTCTCGAGTGTAGCTCACTAGGACATTGCTTTGTCCCACACAAGGTATAGATCAGCATATTTCTTCTATCTCCTTCATTTGGCCACTAAGTCTCCATGACAAGCAAGAATGTATCGGGATTCCATTCATCATCATACCTTGGTACCTGAGCTGAGCCTAAATGCCTCACCATGCACATCCTAATCATCTTTGTGACCCACCCTTTAACTTCATGCTCAAACATCTTGTGCATTCTATGAGAATAGTTATCACAAAGAACACTAGTAGTGTTACTTACAAACTACACATCTTCCCACTAAAGTATGCCTTCCTTTGATGGTTCTACATTTTCTAGATCACACACCATCTATACATAAATTTGATTAAGCTCTTCTTCAATTAGGGGCTCAACATAAGGCTCTACCTTATTATCATATAGAGGTATGATCACGCGCTCATCTTTATTCTCAAAATTTATGTATCTCTTATTAAAGTGTAAATCAACATTGTTCACATAGCACTAGGGTCATCCAAGTAATGTCGGAAATTTTTCTACTTAGCTAATCTCTAATACCTCAAAGTCTCTAGTAAACTTAGCTCCTTGAATGATAATGGATGCATCCTTCAATACCCCAATAGGCATAGCCATAGTTTTGTTTTCCATATATAGTACATTTGAATATGACTACAATATAGGTCTCCCCATTTAATTCCATACATCCAGGGTGAACACATTTATCTCAATGCATGTATCTATTAAGATATTTCTTACTAACCACCCATTAATAACCACACCAAGTGTGATCTCCTTGTCAAATTCATAATTCTGAGGTGGTATATTTGCATGAAGTATCTTCCTCTCACGCTCAACTCGACATGCGGTACCTTTTCAAAAATCCACTCCCATAGCAAGTGAGATGATATTCTCCTAGTACAACATATTGCACACCTCCTTTACATCATCCACATCTTTCTACGGGAGATCAATATTATTCATGTGCTCTCTCTCTCTCTCTCTCTCTCTTTCTTACTTGTTCTTTTAGGCACTTTGTAATTCACCCTACTGAGATCTCTAATGAATCCCATAGTATCTTGGTAGACTTCCTATTGATGCGTCATGTCGGATACTTCGCATGTATCACTTCCTCCATCGTGACGAGTGGCTTGGCTTCTAGAGGCTTACGTGCACGTGTTCCCCAGTGTGCATTGTAACCAACATGGGTTACAATTATGGATCGAAATATTCTTAGGAATCCATTGATCAAAATTTACGTCTTTGTACCTTGATCATCTCTATTCCCTTGTCCTTCTTGGTTTTACTCAAGTGCTCATTTAGGTTTGGGAAATATTCTAACTTATGCTACTTCACACACCATGAGAAAACTATATTATGAGGATAATATATCCGATAATGATCGGGGTATCCACTAGTCTAACAAGTTCCTCAAGTGAACCTTCCTCTACCACCACTACAACCTTGGCCTTGATATCCCCCTCAGAAGCCTCCATTCCTATTATCCCCATTAGTGTACCCTTCGTTATGTTGTCCTTCCTACTTCTTTAATCCACTCGCCACACTAGTCTTGCAAACTCCTGTTTCAATGGATTCATGGATATGATCAATTAGTCTGTAATTAGCGGTGTCATAGGTATGGGCATGGAAAATATTACAATACATGGATACGTTCTTCGAATCATGCACTATAGGAGAGAACAATTCTAGACATCATGTTCCTTCGAAAAATTTCACAATCTAGTAACAATGTGTGCACTGATTTATGTAGGAAACTATCCTTAGTATGTCCCTCAACCTCACAATTAGTGCACCATACACCATTACGTGTCACGTGAGTGGAGTTGGAAGAGAGTTTCTCGATTAGTTTTCCATGGATGTGATCTACACCTCTAATAATGGGCTCACTCTACTATCAACAATTCCAACCACCTTAGCATGCATGGATGCTTCCAAAGCCTCATTCGGATACACATATGTCATGTGAGAGAGTTCCCTTCATAACATGATTCAAAAATCCTCCAACGAACCATTGTGCATGCTGACTAGGATGAATATCATAAGATAGTTTAGACAACAAAGTATTAAAATGTGCATCGTAATCCCTCATGCTTTCGGATAAACCCCGCTTGATGTCCTTGAGCGTGCCGATGCTCTCGCTACTCAAACTTTAGAATGTGAAACTCAGCCAAAAACATAGTGCACAAAGCATTGTAGTCCACCACAGTCTGATGTGGATCATATTACCGATACCAGCTATGCACCCACCCTTGAAGTGTAGTTTCAAATTTTCTTTCCTTCCTATATGAGGTTATGATCCCCTTAGCACGCCATAGTAATTAAAAGTTATGCACATGCTATGTTGCATCTTCAATACCTATATATTATGGCAAGTGGAGTGACATATCATAATACACTTGATGTGGTGTTTGTTGAGGTTGATTTGGTGGTAGTTTCTCGAGTTGATGTGGTGGTTTTGCAGTCACTATCCACCAGATCCGAACTAGAAATTCCTCCTCCATACGGTGGATGACCCGATCCTCTTGTTCCTCTCACACCCCTACTATCGGTTTGGGTCTAGTTGATGAAATCCCTCGTGTCCTATTTGTAGTATTAAATTGGACACCTACGGTCTGCGTAGTTGTAACACCCACATAAGATCTCCCAATGGCCTACACACCAACACTCTATCCTATTGATGCACCTATAAATAACTCGCAATAGAACTCCCAAACACCGATGCCCTGTTGTATTGCCATGGGAACACTACTAACTTGATTCCGTTATGAACCAAACAAAAATGATATCTACCCATTTTTGCTTTCTTACTTGCACTAGCCTCGCTTCTTAATAACTACCTCTAAATTTGTGACACCATGCATAAGGGCTAGGTGGCTAGGGGATCATATGCATGCCCATGGTCATCATTATTTCCTCTAATGTGCTCTCATCTATAGTTGGGGGATTATCTATTGCGATTGCCCAACATTAGGAGGACACGATGATGTGGTTCCTATTCTTCCACAAGAGCTTAAAAACCTTCATGAGCCATCATTCCCATCAACTCTAACGACATTGCAATATCCCGCATGTGCCATGTCCATCTCTCACGCTTCATTAAACTTGAGTCGTATTTCCTCTCTTTGTCTTTTTACCGCCAAGTTTGTCATCCTTCTCCACACTTGATCCTCTTTTTGTGTGTGGTGGGGGTTTAGTTAGCCATAGAGAGTCTCTATAAATATAGTTTTATAATCAAAATCTTGATTTCTAAAGGTATAAAGTGCAAGTAATATCCTCTAGGCTCACACAATAACTAAAACTCAACCTCCTCTAGAAACAATATATAGAAATATCATACTCCAATATATAATTACACAACACTCCATCCCACTAGTGATCTATAACTCTATCTCACTCCACATATACATCAAAATGAGTTTGGTAATCCTATTGTATCTAAATCTTTAGCTTAGGACCCCAATGATTCTTTGATGCATATTCTGCAAACTAGTCATACAATTCTACTAGAAAGAAGATGAAGAAAATCTTATAGAGCTCATGATAAATATTATATTCTACCCAATGACATGCATTTAAATTAGGTCCAGTGCTATATCTTTGCACAAACTTATCTTGATCGCCCTCTACCCAAATTTCAATGCTCTCTAGAGTTAATCGATAACCCATCTATATGTAACATTTTGGAAAATAGTTTGAAAATAGGTCTTGGAAATGAAACCAAAATGTAGTCTTTATTTTCCACGTAACACTATGCACACCGACACTTCATTGAGCAGATGAATACTCACCGAAGTGTGTGAAACTACCAGAGTCCCTCCATTTTTTTCTTGTTAAGATGTTAGCATGCACATTCATGATGATATCTAGCCAATAACGTATTCAAAAACACTAAAGCATTTCATATATTTACTTGGAAACACATGTAATAGAGAAAACATATCAGATTACCATAAGTAATATCAATTTCATTAATACATATCCATACTCATAAAAATGAATGATCATAATCCATCCATAGTTATCCATTAATCATCAAAACCAACTACATAACTAGAAGCTGATAATAATAAGTACAAAGTCATGTGCACAACTATAAAAATAAACATAACACTTACGCATTGAACATCATAACTATCACGGTGTCTCTAACAAGGACATAAATTAGATATATATAGGGGTGGGGACTTGCCCTTCACTGCCCATGCACTTCCTAAAAATAGGCATGATCAAAATATCCATGCGTACTAATATGCATGATTTACAAGGAATTTAATAATAATATACTATCTAATAATATTCTACTTTAGTCCTATTAATAGATGAATCCGTGCATGTGATTTCTCCAAAATCTCATTTTCTTACTCGCAAGGTAGCCCCCTTTTATCCTTTGCATGGTGAACACTCCAAGTATATTTATAGCCAATCCCTGGAAAATGGCCAAGTCCTTAATCTTCCCGTAGGTGTAGTCTTGCTTATTTTTTCACCCACCATCCTACGTGCTATCTAGTCCTCCTTACACACATGCATTCTTTCTGTTATGATACTTAGTCATTTTCTCATTCCAACAAGAATTCAATCTTTGTATTGATTATCTATGTTGAATGAATCTTATTATGTGTTGCCAATTTATGATGTTGTATCTACTTTCATATTGTATTTTAATGGATATGATGAACATGTATGCTCTAACCATATCTTGTGAGTAAACAAAGGAGAGACCTAGTGGTTACACGCGCTTTAGGTGAGCATTTAGAACTTTTATGAATAAAGTGGTACTATGCCCAACTCAACATTGGTTAAGAAACAAGATTACATTTTGGTTCTATTTCTAAGACTTTTTTCATTTTTCTCTTAGGATTTGGCATATACATGACGTTTCAGTTGTCCTTGGAGACTATTGAGATTTGGGTGCATGATGACCATGACGTTTTACTCGAGAGATACAACATTGGACCTGAATTTAATGCGTGCAAGTGGGTGTAAGAAAACCTTTATGATTTCTAATACGAGATGTTCTTCAAATTATTTTCAATATAATTTTACCGGTGGTTGGCATCCTACGTGGATAATAGGGGTGTCCAGATAGGAAGAAAGCAAGTGTGGAGCTAGGATGACTATCAAACACTCTCTGATTTGGACACGCCATGGACTTGAGCTATAGATCACCGATGGGAAGGTGTGCTATGCACGTATACCTTGGAGTGCATAATTTCAACATACTTATGCCTTGAGAAAGTAGAGTTATTATTTTTACGTGAGCCAAGGGGATCATATTTTCACGTGACACCTTTAACTATTAAGATATTGATGATTGAGCTTGGGATGGAGAAATTACCAATGATAGGATAAAACCCACCATGTGAAGAGGCATGAAGTAGGTTTTGGAAGGTTGGCATTGGTCAAAGCGGAGGAAAGATAAAGAGAAGATATATGTTGCATGTATAATGATGTGCGAGAGAGGTCAGTTGAAAAGGTTTGAGACCGAGGGGAATGATGAATTTCGGTAGTGATGAGAAACCTGTAGAAGGCAAGGGACCACAAGATAATGTATTTCTAGTATTGGGAAGTGAAATAGAGAGAACCCCTTTGGAATCGATGAGAGTGAGTAAGAGAAGAGAATAAGAACCAAGAGCACGAACCCGACTCAACCTAGCCACCTAGCCCTTGTGCAAGGTTCTTGGAATCTAGAATTTATAGAAGATCATCATAGTGAAGGTGAGCAGGAAAATAGGTATCACCATGTTGGGTAGGAGATATAGGTAGGCACATATTGGTATTAGATCAAGAGGTGCAACAAATTAAAGACGCATACATGGCAGCGTAACATGTTCCCATGTTTAGATATATCTTGTTTGGAACATATTTGGTAGGCATATCATCGACAAAGTAGTGGCGCACTACCCGTTGGAAGTAGTACTATTGGTGGAGTTTTAGGAAAATGGTTGGTGTGTAGTTTAACACTACCATGGGGATGTAGGACAGTTATTTAATCAGTCCCAAGGTATTGATAGGAGGTTTGATAGGTTCATTTTAGCCACCACGTGGAGGAAATCCTAGTGGAGGATCAGTTCGAGATCGGCCCCACTCTAGGAAAAATACCACAACAATCATTACAATAACCTTAAAAACCACAACAATAGACCTCTCGGATATTTTTTGAGACCTCCCTTCATTTTTGGAATATAGAGGTGTGGAAGATGCAACTGAGCATGTACATAAGTGTGAATTATTATGGAGAGCCAAGGGCATAACAAATCTAGATAGAAAGGCTAGTCAATTTACAACCACACTTCAAGGGTGTGCACATAATTGGTATAAGAAATAAGATCCACATCAAATTGAAATTGATTATTATTCCTTATGTTCCACCTTCTTGGATGAGTTTCACATATCCGAGTTAGAGAAAGAAAGTATTAACACACTGAAGGATATTAAATAAGGTTTGTCTCGAGAGTGTTACGAGAATATGATGCGTGTTTTAAGACCTTGTCAAATATGTCATATGATATTCATCAAGAGAAACCTTTCTAGAGAGTGCTATCTCAAAATACATTCACATAAAGACGATCCGTGTGAAGCCTTGGAAGTAACATTGTGCACATAAGATGTTGGAAGTGTTGACACATGGGTAAGTCCATTCCTTGAGGCCCAGATTGCAGAAATGGCCACTCAATTAGAAAATTTATCTACCAATTCAACACATGAGACATAAAGTGGATTATGGTGCACAAATTGTGAAGTGGAAGGAAATTTGAAGGATAAATTCCTGTGCAGGAATGTGTACCCATTCTTGAGATCTATTATAAGAATCACAATGTCTATAATTGTCTGATTTTACATCACACAATGTTTAAAAATGTCTCTATGTAATGCAATATTTTTGATGCACATACCTATAAAACAACATACTACCATTTTATTGATCATATTCATGAGGCATGTGAAACAATGTTGCACTAGACCATTGTGGCAAGCAACTCACATGCGGAAGAGGGGAAGAACAACTAAGGGCACAATAATGGAAATGGAGGTTTTAGAGGTGGATTCATAAGTAGAGTACGCGGTGTCCGTGGAAAGGTTTTTATGAGGGACATGTTATACTTGTGGATCACCCGATCATTATCAAGTGTAAGTGTCCAAAGAATTAGGTATGCACGTATTGTGGAAAGGTGCACAAAGGTTGAGGATTGTCTAGATCTATATGCCCATATGTGTAAGAATAATAAGAAAGGAAAAGGGTGCATATATGATTAAAGTAGAGCATGCAAAACATGAGTAATGAGAACCTAAGAAGATGGTGGAGCATGAACTTCAACCTTTATTAGTCACCAAGCATAGAGGTAGTGCACATGCAAGAAAGGTAAGGCAAGGCCTCTCACCAGAGGGAAGAAGTGTTACATGTAAATTATCTAGACACATCCCAATAGAAAGAAGTTTATCAGAGACCATGGGAATTATCGGGAGCTTCAAGGAAAATGCAATGTCCGAAAGAGAAAGAGCGTGAGAGGGAACATGTGAGGAGTTTGAGTTACAACATAAGTATGTTGATGATCTTAAAGAGGTATGTAAAATTATCGGATAAGAGAAGATCATACAATTATTGGGAAAATGGTTCATGAGATAATATTCCACACATAGGTTTAGAAAGGAGTGCCATATCCTACATGCTAATTTACCACCGTAGGACCATGAATATGACAAAGAGATTACATTGGATACAGTGATTAATGGATGGTTGGTAAGTAATATTCTCATTGATACATGAATAGAAGTCAATGTTCTCACCTTTAATGCTTGGAACCAAATGGGAAGGCCACCATTGCAGCCATATTCAAATGTGTTATATATGGCTAACAATATAAGATCCATGCCCATTAGGGTATTCAAGGATGCCACTATCACTATTCAAAGAGCCAATTTCATAGGTGAATTTGAGGTACTTGAACTTGTGGAAGCAGATAAATTCCATACGTTGCTTGGACATCCTTAGTGCTATGATAATAACGTAGAATTGTGATTCAAAAAGAGGTATATCAGTTTTGAGAACAAGGATGAGTGCATTGTAATACCCTTTGATGATGTAAAGATTACACCTTATATAAATCTGATTAACAAGGAGGATCTCAACATAATCTATGAGCAGGACGGTTCATGAACACGATAATATGGATCCATCAAAGGAGGGTGTGCTTCATTGGGAACACACAAAATCTATCAGTGATACCACTAGCATGGTTTGTGAAAATTAGGACCATAAAACATATGAAATGGTCGGGTGAGAGGTGCGTAAATGAGTTTCTAGGATGCTAAGGCCTCAAACAGTCAGGCGGTTGGGTAAAACCATCTTGCCGAAGTATACTAGAGAGGAGAAGCCCAAGTCATTCTTGCAAGTGATAGAGGAAAATGATTTAATGAAGGTGATAGGAAAAACATGATGGTATACACATTACATGGGATAATGATGCAATGGTGGGAAACACATAGAGCTAGTGTATTGGGTTGACACAAGATCATAATATCCTTTTAACAAAGTTTACAAGGAGCAATATCCCTTTGTTGGTACAAGATTATGATGGAAGGATCCTCTCATCTGGTACATGTTCACAATTTTGAAAGGAATTAGACATAAGGGAAAGATTATTTTCTATCATCTCTATGGGTATACAAGTTTTATTCTAATTTGTGTGAATGTGCGCATGCTTGGTATGTATATGTTGAGTTGAAACATGAGACAATGAGTTGGTGGGCATGATTGAAGGTATTGTTCATACTTTTTATTATTTTTCTAGTAAGCCACCAGTTCATGAAGCCTTGTAGATTATGAGGCACATGACGTTGGGGGATAATGTGAAATATGAGTAGCTCATGATCTAGTTTTTTTGTGATGATCTTGACACTGTGTGGCGCACGAGGTCCTAGTAGAAACATAAGAGATAAATTTGGAGCACACTTGGAAGGGAAAAGAGAAGGAAACATTATTTACCTCATAGATGATGAGGAGGTTGAAGATTTGGATATTAAGAACATAGAGGGTATGCACAAGGTGTTTGATTCCATAGATAAGTAGGCATGCACATACCACGTGCCTTTGAAAACTAAGAAAGTGAACATTAGCATTGAAGATGCGCCAAAGGAGGTGATAATTGGTGATTATTGGTCTGAACCAAATGTTGTGAATATTATTGAGTTGTTATGTGAATTTCATGATCTTTTCCTAGAGGGTATCATGAATTGAAAGGTGTACATGGATTATTGGGGGAAATAGGGATCAATCTTAAAGAGGGTGCATGACCGGTTAGGAAGAGGCCTTACTGCATGAACCCTTACCTACATGTTAAAGTGAAAGAGGAAATTTATAAAATACTCAAGTCAGGTATTATTGAGCCTATATAGAGTCTCGAATGGATAATCCCCATGGTGTATAACATTAATAAAAATAGACGAATCAAGATTTATGTTGACTACATGGTACTCAATGCTTCATGTATCATATATCCTTTTCCTATGCCATTCACTGAAGAAATATTGGAACGAATAACAAGGCACAAGATCTACTCCTTTACCGATGAATTTTCAGGTTACCATTAGGCGAGGATTACGTGTTAAGATCAAGATAAGACCACCTTTGCAAATGAATGGGGAAAATTTGCATACATCTTTATTCCTTTGGATTGAAGAATGTGCCAACAATGTTCTCACACATAGTTGTTCAAGAATTCCAAGATTTTATTCACAAATTTTTGTAGGTATACTTGGATGATTGGACTATTTATGGGCTGGTGAAAGATCATTGTGACAACTTGAGATTGATGTTTGAAAGATGTAGAAATCTTAACATCTCTTTGAACATCAAGAAATGCATTTTGAAACTCCTTTTGGTACTTTACTTGGACATATCATTTGCAAGGAAGGTTTTTGGTAGACCCAACCAAGATTGCTGTTATTTTGGGGCTAGAAAAACCAACTAATCAGAGTGAAGTGCATGGTTTCCTTGAGCACACTGGATATTACATGAAGTTTATTAAGGGATATGCCAAAATTTCTGTGCCCCTTTAAGAGTTGCTGAAATACAAAAGAAAATTTTATTGGGGTGATGCACAACAACAAGATTTTGAGACCATGAAGGAGAGGCTAACCAAAACACATATTTTATGTTTCCCATCTTGGAACAAGCCTTTTCATACTCATGTAGATGCTTGACACAACAATGGAGCAATATTAGAATAACTAGGTGAAGGTAATGTTGATGATCCCATATGTTTTGTAATTAGGAAATTGACTCGACCGAGAAAAACAATAAAACTATGGAGCGTGAGGCCTTATCAATGATATATGTGCTTTAGAAGTTCAGTAAATAATTGTTGACCACACCATTTATATTCTATAATGATCATATAACACTAAAGTACTTGGTCAATAAGCCAGTTTTGTAGGGGCACATCTCATTTCGATGTATCCTTCTCTTCCAAGAGTTTGATTTATCAGTTATGATAAATCATAGAAAGAGAAATTTGGGACCTGATCATCTGTTAAGAATTAACTCTAGTGAGGATACATAAAAATAGAAGAAATTATGCTAGATGCACAATTGTTTAGATTAAACCACACACAATATGATTTAGAAGATATTGTAGTGTTCTTATAAACTAGACTTGTTCCTGAAGGAATAAAGACTTTGGAAAAGAAGCTTGCTTGCTATTCATGCTATACCTATTAGCTCATTAGAGAAGATATGTATAAAATGGATAGAGATGAGGTCTTGCATAGATGTGTACTAAAGCATGAGTGTGAAGCTATAATGGAGAAAGCACACGAGGGAGTAGTTGGAGGAGGATACTATACAGTGAAGCAAAAATGTGCAAGATCTTATTGACATGTTTATGGTGGGAAACATTATATAAAGACACTAAATAATTTGTCAAGGCTGCAACCATTGTCAAAGGATGGGTAAGACCAAAAACATGAATGAGATGCCACTATACCCTACAACAAGAAATTAACCATTTGAGATGTGGGAAATTGAATTTTTAGGGCCCATTACACCACCCGCATGTAGGACATGTGCACACTCTAACATCACATGTACATGATTCCTTGAAAATGTGGGTAGAGGCTACGCCTACAAAGGATTGCATTGCAACAACAACTAGATTTATATGGGAGAACATAATAAACATGTATGGATGTGCATTAATCCTTATAAGTGATAGAGGGAATCATTTTATGAATGAGGCTATTAGAATTATATTAGCAGAGTTTATGGTGTCACACCATAAGACCACCGCTATCACCTATAAGATAATGGAGCCATTGAGGCTTTTAATAAAATGTTGGGAAAACTTTGACAAAGATATGTGATGTTGGAAGAAAGGATTGGGATGATAAGGTATCAACTGTATTATGGGAATATAGAACAACTTATAAGATGTTGAATAAGGCCACACCATTTTAGTTGGTGTTTGACACAAAGGTAATTTTACCTGTGGATTTCATGTTACCCTTCCTGCGTATTATGTGCACAGGTGGATTGGATGATGAGAAAGCAATAAATGAGCGCATTGATAAGTTTATGTAGTTATATGAGCGACATGCCATTGTAATATGTAGTCATAAAAAAGAAATATAGACAAAAGGCTTGGAATGATAGGCACATTAAGACCAAGTCCTTTGCAAAGAAGAAAGATGGTGCTCTTGTATGACTCCAAGTTTGCACGTGATCCTGTAAAATTTAAAGTGCATTAGTTAGGACTATTTATAGTAAATAATATATTTGAATTAGGCACATGTCAATTATAGGCATTGGATGACACCATATTTCCCTATCACTTTAATGGGAGTAGGTTGAATCCCTACTATAAATAAGTTTTTTTGTGTTTATAATAAGGCGGTGTTACCATTTGAATTAGATTTTTTTTTTGCTTTTTTTTTTTTTGTGTTTTGTTGTAATAAGTGCGTTTGTGTGTAGGAGATGATTACTCTATTGTATATTGATGTGCAGAGGAGACTGCACATACTTTTATTGTGGGGTGAAGATGATGTAAGTGCATGTAAGAAAAGAAGATGCGATGTTGGTATTTTCCAAGGAGCTAGTTAGGGTGTGCACAACAAAGTGTGAAAAGATGATACATGATGGAAAATATATTGGTGTGTGAAATATGGTGCTATGAATGGCTGGATTTGGTGCACATGTGCTTGAGATGATTGTGCTTAAAGGTGATGGAAATTTATCGGTTTGGAAACCAATGAATGACGATCCACATAGTGTAACATGAAGGAGGAAGAAAAAATATAGAATACTTGGCAAGTGACATAGAGGAAGATTGGGTACAACATAGGAGGTACCGTAAGGAGGGTTGTAACCTAGGAAGTAGTAGAATTCCTTAAGGTTATGAGATAAGCACGAGAAAAAGCAAAAAAGTGATTTTAAAGAAAAAGTGGTGGTAGGTGAGGAGAAATAAATGTGGAAAAATTTGGGAAAACTATAAATAGTGCATGGGAGAATTCATTCTTACCTTTCCTTTAATGAACTTGTGTGATTGAAGAGTAAAATTGTGATTAAGTGCGAAGAGCTAGTGCAAAGAACAAACCAGAGAATCAAGCATCCAAAGTTGTATAAGAAGGTGTACATGACCTTGGGTCTAATAGATCCTTCAGTGAAAGTGGAAGCTAGGAAAGAAGGTGTGGAAGAAAGAATGAGCTAGGGTTCATGAGTAGGAATGAAGAACTAGGGTTCAAATAGTTCATATTGGATTTGTAGAGCTAAGGCACGAAAATTATGGAACAAGGGAATGAAATTGAAGTAGATAAGAGAAAGGGTGTGAGTAAGTGAGAGGATTGATGGAGAAATTTGGATGCTCAAAACTAGGGCACATGATTTGAGTAAGTAATTCTAAGCACCTATGGCACATAATTTAGCAAAATTGAAATTTTAAGAAGTTAAAGACATAAAAATGGCACCAAAGAGGGATCCTATGGTTAAGAAGTCTTCGAAGAACAAGAACAAGAACAAGAATATGGAGGAAGCACCCAAAGATTGGTATTTTGAAAAACACGGTACCCGCCAAAGGTGGTACTAGGGAAGCCATGGGTCTCACACTTGAAAAAATGTAAAATAAGGGATTAAATCATCATGCACAGAGGTCCATGAAGGAGAAATAATGATGTTATGAAATAAATGACCTAAAGGATGAAGAAAGAGTAACCTGGTCATTGATGACAAGGTGAAGAAAGATTTGTAGAGTGTAGGAGTTCTACGGTTGTATGAGCTGCTATACTTTGGGAAACCTGAGTGCCTATACCAATGGTAAATGTCAAGGGTGCATGAATACTTATTCTACTTTACAGGAAGGAGAATGCACATAACTATGAAATTGATGGGAAGAGTGATTGGCTTGCACAATAATAGCAGTAGAAATTGGGCTGGATTTGGAGGATGATGTAGTGGTGGAAGATAAAACTACATTGTTCAACTATCAACAAGGGAAACACATGTTCACAATCATATGCATAACCAATCCAATCATAAGGGTAACATCATGACTTGTGAGTTGCAAATTGGGCATGTATGAATGTTGGAATGAGGTGAACATGAAGTGGTTACATGTGACACATAAGATGGCATAGAAGACCATCTATAATATTGTGCTTTATATTTATTAAGGGATAGTCAAGGAGGCAAAGGTCTAGGAGAGTAAAGGAGAGAAGATAACTTGGGGAAAAATTATTCTTTTGATTGTTTTTTTGGGAGATCGAGTTATCTTATGGCTTAGAGGATAAGATATGGGTTTATCCTATTGAAAAAAATTCTCATGCGCAAAGGTTTACATAATTCACCTATAATGGGGCAATAACAAGACCATATAAAATGTGCATGGAGAAGTGGTATATGATAATGCACAAAGCATTTGAAAATGAATTTCATGTACTCAGGAGCTACCTTCAATACTAGATGGACATATAGAGTTTACGATACACCAACATTTTTTATTTGGATGGTTTGTACAAAACAATGGAAAATGGCCTCTTGGTGAAAGTTTCCGTTTACCTTTATGGAAAAATAATTTTATATTGTAGTGAATAATATAAAATACACATGCAAACTGAATTTCATTGAAGAAAATGTTGATTTAGCTTGATATACCTTGCACCATACCTATATCTACCCATTAAGGTCGACGTACGTGGAGATGGTGGAATCGATAACATAGACTTGAGCCCGACAAATGTCATAGTGGGTAAGAATACATTCAGAGTATATATTTATCTCAGGCCCAAGTTGAAGGATGGGAAGTATATTGACACATGAGATATTCATATTGCAAAACCCCCACATAAGAAGCATAAAATGAGAATTGCAAAGAGAAGGTGCAAAGAGACTCCCCCTCCTAAAGAGGAAGAAGAGGTAGAAGCTGAAGGGATGAAGAAGATGAATAAGAAGAGAATTCCTTGGAGTAGTACCAAAGGAAGAAAATTCAAAGGCAATGCAGATAATAGTGTAAGGGCACGAGCACATGAGAGGCACCTAAGGAGTCACCAATGGTAACGCCAACCAGTGCCAAGTCCAAGAAAGCATATCCTAGAAAATAATAAACCTCAGTGATCCATATCAAAGAGGAAGAGAAGGAATTGGAAGAGAAGACAACAGAAGAGGTAGCACATGAGAAGGAGAAACTACAAGAAGATATACTAGTATGTGATGAAGGGCCAATACAAGAGGAAAAGACCATCCAGGATGATGAGGAGATGTGGAATGTGCACAAAGAAGGCTCCAAGAGTGATAGAAAATAAGAGGAAGATCCCAAGAAGGATAAGGAAGTGGAAAGAGGTGATAGAGTAGCCAATTAGGGAGGACTTTGCGTATGGCTGTAGAAGGTGAAGGAAGTGGCGCACAACTAAACATTGTGTAGGAGATACCGAACGAGAAGCGAGATGGTAGAAGAAAGAAAATGGAACCTCTCGTAGGCAACTTAAATGAGATATATCGATGATCCCTATAAGGTATTAAGAGAAATATTTCAGATCATAGTGCTAACTAAGTTCCTCTCGGTGGGAGTTGATTGATCAAGCTGGGGATTTCTTGTGAATAAAGAAGATGCTATCATGGAGTATGAAAATACATATGTAGGATCTGTAAATTTGAAATAAATAAATAATCATACTCCAAGATGTGGCTAAATAAGGATCCCAATATAGTCCTTACTACCATTGATCCTACAGAGTTATCTGAGGATAAATCTTGTAATGCCCTTAATAAAATGGTGGCTGAAGTTTAGCATAGAAATATAGGTAAATGGGATGTAATAAGAGTGATCTAGGAGGAAAAGGAGAAAACAAATTAAGAGATACAAAATATCACAAAGGACTTGAGTGAAGATAAGAAGTAGACCATAGATGCCTATGATAAAGTAGTCAATATAGTGAAAAGCATCACGAGCGTGTACTTGGAATTGGTTGAGTAGGACCAAGATGAGTACCCCACAAAGTTGAATTATTTGGAGGAATTGGTGCACATGATGCTGATAGAAAGGAAGAAAGGGAAGGCACCAAAGGTTGAAGAGATGACCGAGAGAAAGAAAAAGAATAAGGAAGTAGTTGAGTAGAAGATAATAGAATATGAGTCGGTGATCGTAGAGATCAAAGAGGCCATAAAGAATGTAGAACATGCATTTGACAACTACCAAAATTTTGATCCAATTCTTAGCATGCATGTTGTACATGAGGAGGAAGAGTTAAATTTTTTTTTAGCCACTATGAATAATAACAAGGCAGAGAGGGAGAAAGTCATAGCCGAAGTAGTAACAAAGAGAGACTTAATCAATGCCATGAAGGACACACTTGAGGAAAGACTCAAGGAGATCCACCTAGAGGTATTGCACAAGATGGATGGGCAAGAGGGTGTGACCTCGACTTGGAGGTGGTGGTGAAAGAATTGAAGGAGAAGGAAAATGAGCCGGTCCCTGAAAAGTATCCAATATTATCAAGTCAATGTTATATAAGGCCCAAGAGTGTAAGGGGTGGAAGGAGTTAGAGAATGTATTAGAAAGGTAGTTCCCAAAGCTTCTCCAGCCACCTCAGCCTAAGTTTTGAGCGCGCATGCACATTATTTGATTCATTAGGTAAAGAACCATATTATTCATTCTTCATATTCTTTGATTAATTCATTATTGGAGGAGCATTCTTTGTTCATATTTCGAGGATGAACAATACTCCTAGTGTTTGGTAATTTTGGTTAGAGAAAATGGCTAAGTACTAGCCATACGAGAGATTTGGAGACTACACATAGGAGTACACACACAAGGAAAGAGAACATAAACTTGACAATGCATGAAGGTGTGCACAACATACAAAATATTTCAACGAACAAAAATTTACGTGTATATACAAGCACACATTTAGGACTTAGTTGATTTCTAGGATGCAACTATAAATAGGAAAGAGTAGATAGTGTGATGGAAAAGAAAAGTCTATAGTAAAAAGAAATTTCCCACCATTTATAAATAGGTAATACAGCCTTGGATGTGTGAGAGAGGAGATATGAGCATGTAGTTCTTTGTGATGAGACTCGATGTTGAAGTCTATAAGAGAGTTTTATATGCATGGATGGTGTAGTCACAAAATCATGCACTTACTATTACATTTATACCGCTAAATATGTTATTTTATATATGGATCTTGCGTAAGAAAAGTATTCAATAATGACCTATCCCCTAGTCATGTCATTAGTCAGTTGGGTTTCATCATCATTTGTCTTGCATAGTCGTCAGTTATTTACATAGTTCTAGTCATCTTTTAGGGAGTCTTAGGTGTCATTATTTGGTCATTTTTCATCTCTAGTCTTTAACTAGGGCACCTAGGGTAGTACTGGGGTGCCCATGGGTGCCCCGGTCCTTAATTTTAGGCACCCTGGTCCTAGAAGCACTTAGATCTAATTTATCTATTTGAGGTCGGTCTTTGTCATTTTCCCTTTCATTCCCCTAGGTACTAGTTGGCATGTCGGGTCATTAGTGTTGAAATTTGAACAAGAGATCCCTATATAAACATAACATATTATCTTATGGGAAGACTATCTACTATCAAGGGATAGCTATCTACTAAGGCAAGGGACTGCATTTGGGCATCATTGCATCACACACACTACATAGGAAGGGTTGTATTCATTCTATTCCATCCACCATTTTCATTTTACATCTAGCTATTTCCCCTATCTCTATGTCATTGGCGCTAGGGCACCCTAGGCACACAATTACACACATAAGCACATAAAACTACATTGGGTCTAGAATGTAGTGCAATGCTTAGTTGTAAGTCCACCATTGTGGCAACTAAGGTCAGTCGACCCCTTCATATGCATCTTTATTTTTAGGAATTTGATGCTTTGTATAGGGTTTTGCAGTAGATATTTGTTGCAGTTTACAAACACATAAGCGAAGTTACTGCAGAAATCACATGAAAAGGATTGGGACATTGCAAAGACACAACGATACTCCAAGATCCAGCTACTATGAATTTCAGACTAGAGCACCCCCCCATGCAAACCAAGGTGTCCACAGGTGCCCTAGTCCTCTCAAGAGTCCTAGTCCAGTCAGATCTTCATTTGTTACAACTTCCTGGGTCACACCTTCATACTCTACTTTGTCCACACATCATCTTGTTTGGTCTAGAATCACAATGAGGTAAGTGATTTTTAGGTTAATATCTTATCCTACCTATTTCACTTATTTTATTTGATTTAAATATTAAAATAAAATATTTAACATCAATATTTCAACTCATATCATTTATTGCATTTTTGTACCTACTTAGATTAACTTAAAATATAGATCTAAATTTCATATTTTAGTTAATCATTTTGGTGAACCCGTACTTTAGAATATTTTTCCCTAGGATCCATTTCAAACCCTAATGGATAAGAATAGTTCATCTTCTTCACCCATCATGTCTCATTTTAGTGTCAACCCTATATATGATGAGGCTACCATTGCTGAGCTCACGACTCTCTATGGTAATCCTATTCCTACGTCAGCTCATACTCAACAAGAACTCTTAGAGGGTCAACAATATGTTCCTACTTAATTTGAAGACTCTCCTATTGGAATTATCATTGTTGAGGATCCTATAGCCTTCACTCATTGTACACCATGCTATACGACTACTAGTGATCCTCCTTCTGACCTCTCTAAGGAAATTTTAGATGATTCTCTTATTGATTATTTGTTTAGTATTGATCATCATTCACATGTGCATATTGATTCTTCTCCTACTCAACATACTACTATAGTCCCATCTCACGATTCTCCAACATATGATATTGCTTCTCATCATTCATCACATACTAGTTCTCATTCACTCTTGTATTATGTTGATGATCCTATTGATAGTGTCCTTAGTGATGTTCTCATTTCTGAGTCTTTATCTGATCATGATATGGAAGTTGATGGTTATAATTCTCCTTTTCATACTTCCAAGTGTGAATAACCTATTCCATCACTACCTTCACCCGAGGTTGCATCTAGTACTATGCATGAGTCACCTCCATCTATCACTTATTCATCTCCTATCATTTCATCTCCTCCTATTACATCATCTACACCTATCAGCTCATCTTCTTCTATAGTTGCATCTCTATTAGTAACTTCACCTCTTATCCGGATGTTTATGATGCTAGTCCTACCATCACTATGGATATTCCATCTATCTCATCTACTATAGCTTCTTTGGCACCTACTCCTAGTGTTTCCTTAGCATTAGAATCTCCTGTATCATCTCTTGATATCCCTATGATCACTCAAAATGGAAAATTACAACCTCTTAATACATTATTTCCATCTTGCACTGTTCCTTCACAAGATATTGTCTCTCTCATGCATGTTGTAGGTCAATTACAATATCTGATTTTGTTTCTCGCTTTAGAAAGTAGGGCTTACTATGCTTCTATTGACAACAATTCATTACATGGTAACCCTGTCCCTAAGAAGATTCATAATTCTGCATTTCCTAAGGACTTTATCATGCCTACATTCACATGTTTTGATGGTACTAGTGACCCTCATGCTCATCTTCTACACTACCGCATACTTATGACCTCTTATTCTAATGATATATTATTGCTTAAGGCCTTTCGATATAGTCTTATTGATGAGGCGTTGCAATGGTACACTCATCTTCTTGTGTCCATTAGTACTTACTATGATATGGAGGACACTTTCCTCCATTATTTTAGTATCAACAACAATGATATGAATATTTACGATCGCTTGCCTACTTTACATCAGGGCTCATCTAAACCTATCAAGGATTATATCTTATGATTCAATGCTTGTATACATCAATTGATATTCCAACCTATTGATCTAGAAAATCAATTTATTTTCTGTCGTGGTCTGATTCCCGCACTTAAGAAAAGATTGTAGTATGATACATGCGAGTCATTCATTCTTCTCTTCTATAAAGTCCTAGATCTAGAGCAAGATCTTCTTTCAAAAATGTCATTGACCCTCCACATACATATAATTCTATTATATCATTTATTCCTCTGTTGAAATTGGTTGAGTGTCCTATATAGTCTCCACCTTTGCCTCACAAGTACAAAAATCAAGATAAACCTACTCCACCACCATAATGTACTTCATCTCCTCCTCCACGAAAGGTTACTTCTCCTTCCATTCCATATATGTTGCGCGAGCCATTATATTTCTCCCATCATGCTAGACCTCATGATGTATTGTTTTCCCTACTTAAAAGGCACCTAATTAACTTACCATCCAACCATCATCATCCACAACATAGGCTACAATGTCAGTGTGACTAACCTTATTGTAATTATCATCGCATAAATGGCCATAGGACAAGAATCGTCTTGCCCTTCATGATTGATTGCATTAATTCAAGGATAAGGGCATCATCTCCTTTGGATTTCACTCACATGAGTGATCCATCTCTCCTTTACCTCGTCAGAGAGTTTCTACTCCACTTGAGTTATTTTATCCATCAGGTTCTTAGGCCATAGTTCATCCATCACCGCCATTTATCACTCATGCATGTGCTTTCCACCTCATCCTTCCATCATTCCACTATTGCATCCATCACATCCATCACATCCATCACATTCACGCTATCCACCGCCTCATTTTTCTTCTACACATTGGCTTCCACTGCACCTCCGTATTCACGCATTCCACCAAAAATCCATATGACATTAGTTTGGCACATATTCACACACTGCTTCCATCCCACATGCTTCTACTACTACAAACCACCTCAAGTATTTGGTAGGTGATTCTTATCACCTTAATTCTCAATGATGCACTGGTGTTCTTATGGTTCTTACATGATCTGTTGAGAGATTTATTTAAAGAACCTCTTGTCACATGCTTGGTGATTTCATCTAGCGCAATCAATCATTTCCTAATGATGCACTCTTGCTTATGCAGATCATCCTTGAATTCGAGGGGTCTTAAATAAATGAGATTATTCATCTACATGCTGGGGGAATCACCTGATCTTCCCCCTTTGTTTCATCATGATAATATTTTACAACTACATCACATTATCGTTCATCCCAACACGTTAGTTTTATGATTACACATTTTTGCATCTATTTTACCAATCGACATTACATTCATTATGAGTTACACATTACATTTGTTATATATCATCATTATCAACATTATAATATGAGTATACATCAATAAAACACTCACAATCTATAACACATTACTATGACAATAAACATCAAATCATACATCATCAGCCACATTATGACTCTGATATACAAAAAAACTCATCATATAACCATAACATGCATCCATACATATATATAGAATACAAATAATCATTACAAAACAAATGTCTCATCGTTTGGGGGAAACGCTCCACATCATATATAATAGTACAAGTAAAATCTCATCATCACTATTGCTTTTGCATCCGTGAGATCCCTCAAACTAGATGCTTCACAACCAATACGATGCCACAATTCACAGCCTTGATACCTCTCAACCTACCTCCATAATAGGGTAATATACATTGCCTACTTAGAGTACCGACACTACATATCCATGTATTGTGTAAACACATACCGTGCCAAGGGACCATCACCTACCGCCTCTCGGGTTCATCAAGTCTCCTTGAGTGGCTCGTCCCTCTTTCCTAGTAATACCTTTGTGTTTTGTTGCTGCTATGGCCATTGGCTCTAATAAATGGGCATGCTTTCCCGTTATGTCATCCACTCGCTCAATTATTCCTCCACCAAGTACATCGCTCGGTACATTCGATGTCAATGTGTAGATGGACATGTCTACTATTAGGGACTAATACACATCACCTAAAAAAATAATAACACAACACGTTAGATAGTATTTTCTATCACGTAAGCCAATAATAACATACATAACATATCTATATATAGGTATTCACACTTAGCTACAACTACTGTTACATTATTGGGGGCATGAGCTTCCCCCTCTCCTCCTCCTCCATGCGGTAACCTCGTTGGACCTGCAAATAATGGGAACAACAATACCCATCGATGTATCGCCCACCATGTGTGGTACTCCTTAGTACAACCAACATCATCTAAGTCTATCAGCTCTATCAACACGTCCACCTCATCTAGCCCTAGTGGTATTGGCCCCCGTATTGTGGGCCTTGGTCTAGCTTCGGCCCTCCTAGGTTCTCTGATGGCTCTCAAACATATATATGGCTCAATGGCATGTCCCTAGCCATACCAAACCTGTCATGATACTCTCTCTACCTGAAAATGCTCACCGCACCTAGAAATAGATCCTCTATCCACATAGTCATAGTTGCTTTTCACCAATCACTTTACTATGGTCATTATTTCATGCGTATTATCGCAACTAATACACACTACACCATTTTTGTCATATCTTGAGCGTTTTACTCCAATTTACATCCCGTTTATGAAATTATTTTGAGAATCCCACTTACTACCATATTGGACACATTCCACGTATGTTATCCCTCTTTGATGTTGTTTTCTAGTTGACTTAACCACATTTTCATGATTTTTACCACTTTCTACATATATTGTGCTTACTTGGAAGCTATCATACATTTTTGTGCTTTCTTCTAGATGACCTAACTTGAAATCCATCATCCATTCCACTTTTACTTATAGATGACCTAACTTGGAAGCCATCATATTGTGGTCACACTTGTGGAGTGGGGGAAAGAGTGCCTTTCCTATACCACTCCTATATGGGTCAACTATTTGATCAAAATTATTTATATCCAAAAACCATAAAAAAATTGATTTGAGTCTATCTGCAATGGCTAAATCTTGAGGATGTAGTTAGAGATTGGAGAATAACACACTTTTCTCCCTACACTCTTCCTTTGGTGGTAGGATGCCCAAATCCTCTGGTTGTTCATTTGTATACACATGTTTGGGTCGGGAATTGATCACTCCCTTCCCCATCTTATCATCATCATACACATTCAAAATCATCATACATGGTAATCATCACTCTCATTTTAGTGCACTTCATCATACTAATATCATTTTCATTACATTACATGGATCAACCTGTTGATCTATGGTTCGACACACTTTTATAGTTCTTTCAAAGACACTTTTACTACCACATCGGAATATTCTACTACAACATGGGCTTCTCTAGATTTTTGTCATGTACACATATCTATCTACTTTATGTTACCAAGCTTTCGCTCACAAACATAAAGTGGGGAAAGATGTAGTCACAAAATCACGCACTTGATATTACATTTTACCACCAAATATGTTATTTTATATATGTATCTCACGTAAGAAAATTATTCACTAATGACCTATCTCCTAGTCTTGTCATCGATTAATTGGTCATTGTTGTCATTTGTCTTGCACATTCATCGGCTTATTTGCATAGTTCTGGTCATATTTCAGGGAGTTTCAAGTGTCATTATTTGGTCATTTATCATCTCTAGTCTTTGACTAGGGCACCTAGCATAGTATTGGGGCACCCATTGGCACCACGGTTCTTAATTTTAGGAACCCCTGGTCTTGATAGCACTTAGATCTAATTTATCTGTTAAAGGTCGGTCTTTTTCATTTTCACTTTCATTCCCCTAGGTACTAGTCGGCATGTCGGTCCATTAATGTCAAAATTTGAACAAGAGATCCCTATATAAACATAACATACTTACTATCTTATGGGAAAACTATCTACTATTAAGGGCTAACTATCTACTAAGGAAAGGGACTGCATTTGGGCATCATTACATCACACACACTGCATTAGAATGGTTATATTCATTCTATTCCATCCACCATTTACATTTTATGTCCTGGCTATTGCCCCTATCTCTCGCATCATTGGCACTATGAAACCCTAGGCAAACAATTGTACACACAAGGACATAGAACTATGTTGGTTTTGGAATGTAGCAAAATGCTTAGTTGTAAGTCCACCATTATGGCAGCTAAGGTCAGTCTAAGCCCTCATATGCATATTTCCTTATTAGGAATTTGATACTTTTTATGGGATTTTGTAGGTAGATATTTTCTACAGTTTATGGTGACATAAGCGAAGTTCGCAACAATCACATGACAAGGATCGAGACATTACAAAGACACATTAATACTCCAAGATCTAGATCCCGATTTTTTTGTAGACTAAAGCACCCCCACTATAGACTAGGGCACCCACAGTGCCCCGGTTGTCTTCCGGGCACCCTAGTCTAGTCGGATATTCATTTGTTGTAATTTCCCGATTCATACCTTCATACTTTGCTTCATCAACACATCATCCTGTTAGAGTCTAGAATCATAGCGAGGTAAGTGATTTTTAGGTTAGTATCTTATCCCTCCTATTTCACTTATTTCATTTGATTTAAATATTAAAATAAAATATTTACCTTTAGTATTTTAGTTTATATCATTTATTGCATTTCTTTACCTATTTATATTAACTTAAAATACGGATGTAATTTTCATAATTTAGTTAATCACATGGTCTACCGCATGGATGTAATGGAAGTATGGATGTAATCATCTTGTTTTTTATGTAATACATTGTGTTTATGATGGATAATTATGTTTGGATAGCAAAGATGACTTGGTATGAGTATGGAATTATGGGAATTCAAGTAATTTTATTGATTATCTATGTTAAATGAATTCATTATTATATGTGTTGCTAATTTATGATGTCGTTTTTGATTTCATATTGTGTTGTAATGGATATGATGAACATGTATTTCTAACCACATCTTGTGAGTGAACAAAGGAGGGACTGGTGGTTGCACGCACTTTGGGTGAGTGTTCGGACCTTATCTAAATGAAATTCCAAAGTGTGCCCAACTTAGAATTAGTTAAGAAACAAGACTACAATCTTTTATGATGATAATAAAATGTTTTCCAAGAAAAGATATAACCATATCGAGACACATACAAAATGTTTTTAAAAAGTGTAGAAACTTTGAAATATCTCTTAATCCTAAGAAATGCATTTTTGGAGTAGAGAAAAGTAATTTTCTTGGGCACATTGTGTCCAAATAAGGTGTAATGATTGATTTTGAAAGGGTGAAATCTATTAATGAAATTCCTCTCCCACTCTCCAAAAAGGCATTTAGTCATTTTTTGGGAAGATCAACTTTATTAAGCGTTTTGAGTCAATTGTTTTTGAAATCATGATGCCTATTACCAACATGCTTTAGAAGAACTTCTTGATTCACTGGAATTCTAAAGAAGAGGATTCATTTGATAATGTGAAGGAGGTTATTGAAAAATCACGAGTGTTGGCCAATCCAAAATATGGTAAATTTTTTCATTTTTTTCTTTTTCTTCCCCACATATCATAGCTACTATTTTGTTCCGGAAGAATGAGTTGGTCATAAATACACATGCTTAATTAAAATATAATATTATGGAAAAACAAGCTTATTCTTTGGTCAAGGAAATTAAATCTTGTAGATCATCTATAATTAGTTTAAATATTACAAACTATGTGAATCATTCAATGGCTAAATACATTTTAACCTAAATGGAAACTTCGGAAAGAGGTTCAAATGGTTAAATACATTACAAGAATTTGACATTGAGGTGCATACTAAAATATTATAAGGGGAAAGAGATTGACCATGCTCATGACATAATCAAACTTGCATTTTTGATATTACTCTATAATAAGAGAGTGATGTATTAATTGAGGATGAGTTTTCGGATCATATTGGTATAAATACATTGTGTATTAATTAAAGTTTTTAGTTTCCTCTCATCTCCGATAAAAATCAACATAGGTTTCTAATACTAGCTACCCAAAAGTATGTGATTATTATGGAAGTTTTGGATTGGAGGAATCTAAAAATAGTTCTCATGAGGTGTGGGAAAGAAGAATAGTTTGTAAAGATGATTGCAAAATTCCATCATGGGTTATGTGGAGGTCACTATGTAGCCAAAACTATCGCTGATATATGATTATTAGAGTTGGTATTGGTGGTCCTAATTAATTATATATGTTTCCAAACTTGTAAGGAGATGTGAACCATGTCAACATTTCAAAAGTAGGCTAAAATAATATGGTGCTCTCCCTCTAATTTTAGTTATTGCATCAACTCCTTTTCAACAATGGGGGATGGATTTCATTAGAGAAATTAGTGATCAAAAAGTTATGGACACAAATATATTTTAGTTGCTACTAATTACTTCACAAAGTGGGTTAAAACTATCCCAACTAAAAATGTAACTCAAAAAATAATGATGGATTTTGTGTAAAACATATCATTACCGGGTTTGGAGTGTATAACAAATTGTTGTTGATAATGTCGTTTGTTTAAGGGATATCACCTGTTATGAATATGTATTATCAGTTTGGGATCTATCTAACTTACTCCTCCAACTACTACCCACAAGGGAATAACCAAGTTGATTCCAATAAAAACTTGACTAGAATTGTTATTACTCTAGAGATGGATAAAAAAGAAGTGGGAAGAAAAGATGGGGTTTTTCATTTAGGAAGATATAATTAATCCTAAGAACAATACAAGAAAGATTATTTTTGAATTGGTTTATGGTATGAATGCTACCTTTCCTAAAAATATAGAGCTCAATACTTTCCAATTGTTAGAAGAGGTGAATTTAGAGAACGTCGATCCATTTGTAGAAAGGATTAATCAAATTATTGAGTTGAATGAAAGTAGGAGGTAGTCCATGAAAAATGCAAAAATTTAAGAGTAAGATGAAAAAGTGTTTCTTAAGAAAGCTTATGCAAGAGAGTTTGAATTAAATGATTTGGTGATGCTCTGGGATGAAAAATATGAGGACAAGGGAATGCATTTAAAGTTTGATTTATTTTGTACTAGACCATATGTAATAAATATATGCATTAGAGAACACTTTATTTTTAAGGGATCTACATGGTGAATTTTGGATTTAATTGTCAATGGTAGGCACCTAAAGCACGTTTTAAACTAGTAAGAGTACTAAAGTTCATTTGATAATGTATATAAAGTGTGTGTTTCCTTTTTGGTTCTTGTTCTGTACATAATTGTTGTTTTGGGTGTGTTTTTCCTTGTTTTTTTAGTTTCTCATCAATTATTAGTGCTTGAAGGTATATCATCTCTATATACATTCAAAATCTTGTTTATAGTGCAAAAATCACTTGAGTTTGTTTTTTTATTAGATCGGGTTTAGTTGGGTTAAGATTTCAATTATGGAATTCAAAGTCATTGAAGAAATTGGATCAATTTTTGGATAAGGTACTAGTATTATTTTACCAATATTCTTATGGAATCTTTGGTTACCCACAAGGAGTACCTATCCCACATCTAGAGTCAATGTTGGCACAAAAATGTTCACTTCATTTTGGGGGAATTATAGTTGAAATTTTGGAGTTCAAGTGTTTAAATGATTTAATATACATATTTTTGAGAACTCTAATGATTAAATCACATAAAAATACTTGCCCTTATTTTCTATGTTATTATAAAAGTTGGATCCAAAAGAGTTGGAAGTTTTGAGGTGTTTTTTCCATTGAAACGTTTATAAGACATTCATTTCATTTAGTTACACATTGGAGAGAGGATGTTAAATTTAATCTCTTAAAAAAGGGAACATGGCGTCAAATGGCATCTCAAATATTATAGACAATTTTTTTTTATAGTTTTTAGTGCCTTAAATGGATGCATGCTAAGTGGTAGGTATTGAAATTCAACACTCCTATGGACTCTAAGGTTTTTTCCTTTACCTCCAAACATTATAGATCACCAATGGAGGACAAGTGACATCTTTGAAACATTTAAGCTATTCATGAATGGTAGTAATATCTCAAGGAATTGGCTTAAAACTCCACACTTTACATCACATCGATTTCAAACTAGAGGCAAGGGATAATGTGTGGCGAAATCAATTTATTATTCTTATATATTTACTCCAAAGTTTATGTCCATTGCCTTAATGTTCTTTGACTTGTAACACATCGATTAAAGGTAAGTGATGAGGAAGGACACATGGTGAACATCGACATTTAGGGATTCCATGAAGTTGTCTAAAGGTTAAGGCCTCTCACTTTTAATATGACAGAGCACCAATGAGCGAAAAATAAGAGATTGTGGACATGTGGTCACCATCAACACTCTGCACTCATGTAAGCCTTAGTTTCCCATACAAGGATGTTTAATAATTGATGGAGGATACATGCTAAAAGGAGCACATGACACAATTTATTAAACCATGAGATCCTTTATAGTGCCTCTCACTAGATTAAATTTGATGGTTTCAACTAGTGTTAAATTGAGATTAGGGATGTCATAAAGGCATGATAGGGATCATATTTACACTCATTTTTATTGACAAAGAACTCCAAATGACTTGAATATGGTACCATAAAAATATATTCAAGACATATTTTATTTGATCTTGATTTAAGATAGAATGGTTGAGAGATCTATGATATTTTCATGAAAAAGTTGTTAGGTGTTTGTAGATGAATAAACATATCAAATAGTTCCCAAATCACTTCCATATTATTTTGAATGATTATGATATCTTATAGATGATGATATTGAGTTATATTTCCTTCATATCCCCATCAAAATTTAATGAATAATTAAACAAGTTGTAAATAAAATAGATGTGCTTTCATAGTGGTCCAAAAGAGAAACCATGATCTTACCAAGTAAATAACATCCTCATATCCATCCATTTTCTTGATTTCAAGGGGCACACTTGTAATTTGTCCATGGATCTCCATTTTTGATTTCTCAAGGATTAAGTTTATGTCAAAATTAGCTTTCTTCTAGGGAATACAAGTGTTTCTTTCTATGTTGGTTTGACAAGAGTGATCCGTGCATGCTACTATCTTTTCACTCAATTGTGGATGGTATATTTTTCTTAGTGCTGAAAATTGGATCTTCCTTAACATCTGATTTCTTCTCGGAGGAATATTCTAAGTACCTTTTCTTTCCACTTTTTCAAAGGAAATTGTATAAGTTAGAGGAGAAATAATTCATACTATTCTTTTGGCTTACAAGAAAACTTGGCTTTTCTAATTTAACTTTATGTTTTCCATTTATCTAAGTAATCGATTATGTTAGTTTTGCCTAGTTCAAAGAGAAAACATCATAGGATGTTGAACAAGTGTTCTATCTATTTTATAAGGCTTTGAATGCGTAGATCATTTTTGGTGATGAGGTACTTGTCGGTGTTGTGTAGACATTTGTAAGTTCAGATTTATAAAACCCCTTCATGATTTCACTTTCTCTGTAATTTTTATAATTGTTTCAATATCATTTACCTGTCATTCAATGGTTTTTTTCTTATGAATAATGAGGGGTATGTTTAGGATCATCTTATTATCTATCCGAATTAATCTTGTATTGTGTAGCAATCATGTAGATTGTTTTACTTTATTGGTTTGCATTAACTCATTTTGTTTAAATTCTTGAGACTCCTTGCCTAATGGATTCAATAATTGAGCATAGTTCATAAGAATTTTTTTGATAATATTTTCACTTAACCATGTACCTTCATCTGAAATCTCACTCTATCTTTGTAAATCCATTAAGATTTTAGTTTCTATAAATTGTAATTTATGTTTATGAGTTTTTCTTTAAGTGCTCTATTTTTTAGAGAAAAAATAGCTTATAGATCTTGGATATGTTTATCATCTTACTCTATTTTTTTGCAACTTTTTCCCAATCTTAGGTATCTTTTTTATTCTTCTTTAAATAGTGACAAAAATATGGGTAGGAAATAATTGTGGTTAGGCAACCTTTTTGGGTCTCTGCTACATTATACTTGCATAATCCTTGTTATTTGACATATTTTGGGTTATTTTACGGTCTCTCACTTAGGTTACACAGGGCATAAATATTAGGAAGTAAACCACCTTACCAATTGTTGACCTTAAATCTACCCTTAGCTAGTGAAGAAGTATCCAAATATGATTACCTATCCCACTCTCTTCACTCATTTTCACCTTGGAATATATTTGAGAGTTAATAGGATGGATGTCCATGACATATTATTTTCCTTCCACACCTCACCATTGCCATGCACTCACCATCAGTCCTTCCCCTTACCACCATTAATTATTCCACCATCCTCCAATTTTTTCACCTATCACCTTGTTCCATATATCCCCTAATTTTATTTATATTTTCATTATATACATATGTTATGAATTAATTAATTTTGTTTTATTTTCTATTTTTATATACCTTATCTTTACTCTCTCTCTATATAATATGATTATATCACTCCTATAACTTAAAATAGTTTTTCAAAGTTAAAAGGGGCTCACAACATAAATGCATACTTAATACCAAATCAAGTAACTTAACAAGGGAATTAAAAATATGACTTAAAGGAAAAATTTCTAAATATTGACATGCCATCATAAACGAGGAAACAAAATTGGATCAATTAATTAAAAATACAGCCCACACCGAACACTATCTGGGTGAAACAAACACGGGGCACTACATATCCATCCACTTAGAGCATCATCCTTGATGTGACACAAAACCAGTGTTTGTGATCATTATCACACGAGGAAAGGGAATATGAGCCACTTATGTCCTTATAGGAAGGAAACCAATTGTCAAAACATGACCCAAAGAGAAAGTGAAAAAGTGTAAACTATCCTCAAATTTCATGTTCTATGAAGATTGTTAGTTATCTTACTACATCTTTCATTTGGTTCATTTTTTCTAATAATTATCATAGTTAAGAAAATTAAGTTCACCATTTCATAGGTTTCCCATATAGAATACAACATCCTAATATCATATAAGACACATCATCACAATGCAAATATGACTCCAAAAACTTTCTTTATCACATTTAACATGAGAATTTCTCATAACTAGGACACTCACACATCAAAGAGGGAAATATATATTTTATATATCATGGTTGTTAGATGACAACCCTCTTGTATAGAGATATATAAATAACACGTGCTCAACACAAAAAAATAAGACATCATAGTCATATATTTACGTAGGTTTGACATATCTCAAAAATAAAAACTATATTCAATAATATTGTCAAAATACGGATTCAAGTATCACAATAACATAGTAAACGAACTCACTATTAAGAATGCAATATATTGGAAACCCGTTATTCATACCAAATGAAAAAGCTACAATGTTTATAGACATTGAAAACTATTACAACATCCATGGAAAGTGGATCCAATCGACTAATTATGGAAAAATGTAGAAATAACATATTGCCCCTAATTAATCACATCCGGGAACATCCATGAACAATAAACTAACAATAGAGCAGCCCCCAAAAATCTAGGGATGTGACAAATATGAAATAGCTAACTAACAACTAACTAAGTTAAAGTAATAAAATCTAATTACTTTAACATTACAACTTAGTAAATGATGAATTTACCTAATTTTATTCCTAACATCCCCCTTAATTCATCATGGTCTCAAGTGAATAAGAGAGAAAAATATATGAAAATAATATGTTTACACGAGGTAAACATTTATTAGCACATACATGCTAAAATAAACCTATTATGAGGTGAATCAAATAACTTTATCATTCCCCCATAATTTCGTATGTTCTCTTTGGATCTCATATGAACAGAGTAACTGGATGAAGGTGCTTCCTTTGAATGGTGTGCAAGAGATGGAATAGGCTGGGAATTGTCTCGGATGTGTGAAACCTCTTTTGGGTTGACATGTGTGCTCAAAAACAAACTAGTAGCTCAATGTTTTGAAAACATCTCATTGGGTTGGCTCATAGCTTGAAATTGGCACTGACACTAAAAACAATCCTCGATTCACTTTTCTCTAATCCGCAAGGAATACTACTGTTGAGTGATCAATTAAGAATTTGCAAGTCTTTCCTATTTTCCCTTAAATTCTCAAAGTGAAAAGTGAAGACAACTAGCTCCATGAGAATGGAAAATGTTTTTGGCACTTTATAATTATATTGTGATTACAATCTTGTCTCTTCTTCTATGGAAATATTACCTTTTGGGATACATTTTGAATACGAAATTGCAAATGTTTATACCATTTTACACCTTATCTCATCCTTTGAAAAATTTTAACAAAAATTTGTCAACCACAATCTCCTAAATGAACTCTATGAATTCCATATTGAAATCTAGAATTTTACAAAAAAATTCATAATTTTTTCACTAAATAGAATGAAAGTTATGGTAATTTTAGTGAACGATGCTTTTTGTGCAAAAAAAGGTCTCCTATGAGGTAATTTATTTTTGTTTTTTTGCTCTTAGGCCTCTTTTCCTTTACAAAAGTATCTCAAAATTTAATTTTGGATCAATCGGGAGAAAGGAAAATTTTCACCATAATCAGGGGTATTATAGATAAATTTAGCAAGGGCTTTAACTATGAATAAGTCACTTTAGTGGAGATATTCCTTTTTATATTTGGAAGTTTGCACTAAAAATTCTTCTAAAAATTTATATAGAAAAATAGAGTTGTGAGGGAAGGGGGTCGACCCCTTGACCTTCCAACCAAAAAAATTTCCTCTTAGCAAAGTTGTGCCTATGACACATAACATATGAAGTGGAGGAAATATTATTTAAAGACTATTGTTTAAACTACCTTACCTTTTAAAACTCAGACGTGGATGCTTGTGGAGATGCCACATGGCTGCGCCTTGTCGAATGGTGGTTTAGGTTTGGCTTATAATCCGCTCTGCTTTGTTTTGTGTTGGCGACCATTGTTTTTAAGTTTTTTCGCCCCTCTCTTGGATGCCAATTGTATTCGCCCATATCCTAGACACCTCTATGATTGTGCAACATATTTGGGTTTCTTTGCCCAGGTTTAATAGACATCTCTGTGGAGCTCAACTTTAGAGTCTACTTCTATGCAGGTCGTTATTTGTTAAAAACATTATTTTTGCACCTCTTTCATATTATGCAGGTCGTTGGCGTGCAGGTTTGCAGGAACAAAGTTGGAGGAGGATGCTTGGATGACATGGGTGAGGATTTTGTCACTCGCTAATGATATCCAACTTGCCAATGCTTGACATATAGGAAATGATCGGCCAATGTGAGCACGTCTAACTCAACCGATGGTTACTTTGACTGTTGGTCGGGATCTGCTAACCAATTTCAATGCAAAGCATTTAGCTCGCCCTAAAAATTCAAAAATGACGTGATCTAATGTGGATGGCTTGAATTTTGAAAAAAATCTCTTCTAACATGATAGTCAGCTAGAAAGAGGGGTCAATTTGCTTGAATACAAAAATGAAGGCTCAATCCAAACAAAACTTTCCCTTGAGGGCTCAACACTAAAACAATTTGGCCCTTTAGTGTGGCTCTATCTAGCTCACCTGCAGAGGTCATGGGTGTGTTGAATGTTTGGGTGCATGGATTTGTAGGGAATATACAGTAGGTTTCTTATGCAAGGGTTGATTCAACTCGGTGGTGACTTGACCAAACGAAAGAAGAGTTTGCTAATTACTCAGTCAGATAAATGACTCGATCTCTCGCTGTTAAAGATCACAACTCATCCAATGTCCGAGTCATGAATCTTCAACCCTCTCTACAGCTCAGTGAAAAGCCTCCAAATATAGTAGTCTAATAAATGTAGTAGTATATCTAGCTTCTCCTCTAAATTTAGAGGGGAAAACCCTATATGGGATTTTTTTTTTTGATTTTTTTAATCTACAGATTTTCTACAGTAGCAAATAAATCTACAACACTATGTGCAGATCTGCATCTATGTAAAAACTTTAGGTATGATGAATCAGTGCAGGTGCTTCCAAGAGGCTGGGGGCATCAAACTTGCAACAATAAACATTTAAATTTATGCAACATGTTAGTGCTCAAGATGACCTTTCCCTTTTACCCAAATGTGTGCCTTCGAAAACTTACATTTGACTGATTTTCCTATGTTAAAAACGTATGCTTGAAAGTGAAACCATGTTGAGTCCAAATGAAAACTTTGTGTTTAGGGTGTGAATCCTCTTTTTTGGTTGAGGAAGGTGAATAATATTTTCATCCTTGTGAAATGATCGATTTAAGATCGTAATTATCCTCGAAAATTCATCTTGAATAGTTCTTATGATATCCAAAGGCAAATTGTGCTTAGTTCTCCGATGCCTGCAGATATGTGGTATAATGTAATTGATGGTGCGCAGTGATGGGTCAAGTTTGAAAGATTACAAAATATGTCTAAAATTTACAAAATGCATACGCAACTCTGAAACTCGATGGAATATTCCAAGGAATATTTGGGTTACAATTGCAATATATGAAGAAGGTTTCGCTTCCCGAAGGAGCTACGTGTCAAAATATGGTTAGAGTGGAGGAATGGATCATCGGTGCAATTTTGCACTAGAGGTGGCTTATAGTGCAAAATGTGAATATGCCTCCGAGGCTTGATGGAGGACACATGTTGGTTTTCTATGCAAATTCAATACTGGGCATGTGGGTCAATGATGTAATCTTACATTTATGTAAAAGAGTGGTTAAAATGAAAATGAGCTCCGTAGCTCCACCCCCTCTCAGATTTAAACACGTGGAAGCCTCTCATTAAAGGTCAAAGAGGCAGAGGTCCGGGCCAAGATTACAAACTTGCACTCATTCAAAAGGCAATGAAAATGTGCAAAAGAACTCCCTAACCCCATGAAGAGCCAAATTAGTCCACTTGGATGGTCCACATTCAAATAAAGAATGTAAGGTGGATGATTGGGATATAATGCATTTATGGCTTCCGCCATTAATGTAATTTTACACAAATTAAAGCAAAATTCTATAGGTTTTCAAGCATTTTGAATGTTTGTAATTGTATATCAAGTATTTAGATGCCCTAGTTGCAGAATTTGTGAAATCAAAAGAGGAAAAATCAACCTAGAAGTGACTTGGAGGCACGAGAGCAAAAGATAAATTCACAGAGCTTTTGGATAAGTAGGTGAGTATTGCTTCGGCATACTTAATTCAAATTGGGATAGAAGGGAAGATAAAATGTATAAGATGAAGTATCTAACATCAGGTTTTCACATAAATTCTAGTATTACCAATGATCTAGATAAATTCATGGACATGAAGTTGTTAAATGCCGACTTGGAGGATTTCTGGAGAAGATTGAGTGACCCAAATAAAAATAGATTGATGACAACCATTGATGCTAGTGACATTTCCCTAACAAACATTGATGCTAGTGATGATGGTTATGTGTGGAGAATTACAACCCAAAATCGAAAGAGGTATTGATGGAGGTGGAGAAAGCGTGATAAATTGAACAACGAAATCCTTTAAATAGATTCTAGGGTTGCCAAATTTAGATCAACCGATAATTGCTACAGTTGAATTTACACAAAAGGACTATGAGTCAAGTCAAGTTGAATATGCTACAATGTTGAATTCTAAATGGATGAATGATAAAAAGCCATATATCAAAAGGATTCCTAAAAGATTAACCAAGGCTATCTTTTCGAGGAGGTGGAAGACTTGATTGTGCTATTAAACATAATGGTAGGGTCAGAAGGAATAACAAACTTTCAAGAATGGATGTGCTTGATGGTATAGGATATTTACCATGCACATATCTTAAGTACATGGGATTCCTCCACATAGGTGATTCACTGGATTAGGTATCCTCGGGTGTCATTATGGCCTTACATGTGTCATAAAGCATCATAGGAGTTACCTTTGACTAGCTATTCTAGGAATGTAACTCCCACCTCTTGACAACTACATTTGTGGGGGAGTCACACACCCAACTACTATATGTAAACCTTTCATCTTGAGCAATGGAATGGAATGGAGTATTGGATTTGAGCCATTTTTCCCTAATGCATGCACATTTCTCTCATGGGTGATTTTTGGCTTGGATCTTGAAGCTAAACCATTTCGTGGTTGAGTGCAACGTGTTGATCCTCACGGATTCCCTCTAGATCTTCGTCATTCCTTTGACATGGTATCAAAGCTTAGGATTGGAATCGTGTTTCTCACCTCGAGTTGCTTACTACTCTCCATCTCGTAGTTTCTTGTGCAAGTTCTCATTCTTGTTTTGTGCTCTACTTGTATTTTATTTATAAAAAAAGGGGGTATATGTATTTGGTTTGTTTACTACCGTGTTTCCTATTTGAATTTTGCAACATTGAGGTTTTAGCAGATTACAGGTAACTCTATACATTTTCTCTTCGAAACTTGGGTTTTAATTCCATGAGGTCATTCTATGGTTCATTGTTATCTTGAGATTACCTTTACATGGAAGTTTTTTGCAACATTGGCTTGTGCTTTGGTCTGCTCGACTCGTGTTTTAACCTCCACTCCTTGTGATTCAGAATTACCTACTCATGCATTGGTGGAACAGCCCTTCCTTTGCCTCGATTCTACTATTTTGCATTTACATGTGCATTGGAGCTCCTTCCTTGCTCACATTGTCCGACTCATTGCTCACTACTGCACCGTGTTGGACCTAGGACCCCACTCTTGCCTCCACTTGTCAGGCTCATACACACAACTTGTGTTTTTACCCTTGAAGTATTGCTATACTTTTGCCTCGGAGACGAGAAATCTACGAGTGCAACTTGGTATGGCTCTGCTCCACAACCATTACACAATAGAATCCTTCCCCGGTTCACCGTCCATTATCATTGCACACAATCGACACATGAGGTTTAAGCCCTTGACACTATTGACATGACGGTTTCAACCTACCTTGCAGCAGGCTCATGTGGCATCCCCTCCTCCATGTAGCATGTGGAGATTTTTAACTTGGCTGCAGACCAACAACTAACCAAACCACGTGCAACACAATAGCTTGATACATCTACATGGCTTGAAAACGGGCCCCCATCCATTCCCTTTTAGACATTGTTTGGTGTTCAAAACAATCCCTCATTTTTAATGTTTTGAGGCAAAACATTCATTATGGCATTGTAATAATTTTTTGGATATATTTTGCTTTTTTGAATGTCCTTCCTTCGAGTGTCAAAGACGGAGGGTGAGGTCTAGGGTTGGCAGGAGGCTAATTCCCCTCACAAGAAAAAGAAACCCTACCTAAAATTTGATACCATTTCCAATGAGTACCTACACAACACCCTTTGTACCCATTTCAGGCACTTTTTAAATCTGTTTGTAGGGCTTATTGGCATTTTCCATCAGTTGCAGGAATTGTTTTCTTGCCATAAATTTTGACTCGCTGCTCGATTTTGAGTGATTCTTTAGTCAAATTTTCATGATTTTTCACACATTATGTGATGAAATTGTCAATTTTGTAAATGCACTACTTTATAAAGTGCCACATTCTAGGGGGTTCACTAGTACTCTTAGGTTTTGTACTACACGCAGATGCATTATCGGCCGAGTCCGACATCTTGCATTTGTGCACCTTGCACTTCTTTCTTCCACATCATGGAGGATGCTCTTTCCAGACTTGAGCATCATAGGATCACTTTACAGCCTCTCGCCACTTCTCATTGGGAGAGGGAACTATTCAGCTTGGTGTGCTTCCATGGAACGTTACTTCACTCACGAGGGTCTTTCACCCTTCTTACTTGGGCCAGTTCCTGCACCCACTGATCATCATTATCTGGAGGACTTTCTTGACACTTGCGACCATGTTTTTGGTCACATGATGATGCATGTCTCTAGATCTCTCTGGTTTCACGTGGCAGACTCAGATCCACCCCACTATGTCTGGAGCATTCTTCAGTCCCTCTATGGAGACCCTTCACATACTATCGCCATTTTTGTTGTTGCTGATTTAGTTGTCTCCTCTATTTCTTCATGTGATGAAAATTCCACTAACATAGACTCGTTTGGTTCTACTTTTGATGACAAGGATTGTGCACCAGTTTTGATGTCAAGATTACTACAGAGGACTCTTCTCCTCCTTCTCTCACTATTCCAGAGAGTGTTGACACATCCCACATCTCATCAAATATTGAGTAGTCTCCTATACAGTCTCATATAATCATCACACCCGCCTCTTTTCCACCTTTAGTGTGTGAGGCCCCTTTCACTCCTCTACCTTCATTGGATGACTCATACCTATCTGACATCGCTCTTCTGTTTATTGAGCCCCCTCATTGGGACGAGTATCCGCTGACCTTAGTCATATTTTCACAGAGTACACTTATGATGTACTACAGGTTCCTCATCCATCTACAGGTATTTTAGAGGAGTTCATCATCTTCGTTGTTGGGAGTGCCCCTTCTGGGACTCTTACCACTTCCACTTTTCCAGAGACCTTCATTGATCCACCCTTGCTTGTGGATCCATTTTCTGTTGTGGGGGATGTTTTGTTGCCTTCACATCAGTTGGAAATCCTTTCTACAAGTGTTCACCCTTCATACTCTGACAGTTCTACACTTGTGACATTACCTTTGGTTCCTTTACACTCACTTGCTAGACCTATGTCACACTTTCGTGGACCAGACTCAGAGTTCTTCATGCTACTGCCTTTGGTTTCCTTTGTGGAGTGGGAAGACTTCTAGCACATCATTTTTGTCCTTCCTAAGGGTAGGCACATAGTTTGGTGTGGATGGCTCTTCTTCAGTCTAGAGGCAGAGGATCTCGTGATCGAAATTATTTTGGGAGACCTCCTAGAGCTGTAGAGTTCAGATCTGTCCATGGCATCTTTGCATTCCTCTTCGTCTCCCTCTTCTTCTCTCTTCTTCTTCTTTATGAGAGATTGCCTCTTTGTATATGGGTACCTTTACAGCTGCGTGCCTATGGTGGGACACATCTTTGGCATCTTTCTTAGGCTAGAGAGTGGACTTGTCTCTCTTTTGGGGGAGTTTTTCCCATTGGGTTTTCTCATTTTACTCTAATTTTCGAGAGTTTCTCAGACGTGGGTGCCTCATCGGGCTTATTTCAGGACCCACTTCTCCTTGATTTCATCTATGTATCCACCTAAGCTATGCTTCAAGGGGGGTGTTGGTGTAGGATATTTACCATGCACATATCTTAAGTACATGGGATTCCTCCACATAGGTGATTCACCATGCTTAGGTGTCCTAGGGTGTCATTATGGCCTTACACACATCATAGAGCATCATAGAGTGTCATAGGAGTTACATTTGACTAGATATTCTGGGAATGTAACTCCCACCTCTTGATGGCTACATTTGTGGGGGAGTTACACACCCCACTACTATATGTACACCTTTCATCTTGAGTAATGGAATGGAATGGAGTATGGGATTTGAGCCATTTTTCCCTTAATGCATGCACATTGCTCTCATGGGTGATTTATTTCTTGGATCTTAAAGCTACACCATTCCATGGTTGAGTGCAACATATTTATGCTCATGGATTCCCTTCAGATCTTCGTCATTCCTTCGATAGTGCCCATTTATAATGGTTATTTTGAAAGAGAAAGGAATTTTTTTGGGAAATTTTGATATCAACATCTATTCAGGCTCAATTTTTAACAATGACTGTAAAAAGTAGAATGGATAATCCAGTTGATATTACTTTCTATATGATGTCCTACTTTATCTATAATGTTGCTTGCTTCAAATCATTTCCAGGACTCCCAGTACAAGAAAATTTTGATGATCATAGGGTATATGATGTATACCCACAATTAAGGTTGGATAATTGGAAAGAAAATGTAAGGTTGGTGAATGATGCATTTATTGCCCTTGTGACATGCCTTTTTAAGACAAAATGGGAACAATATCGATTGTCTACTACTGCAAGGAAACAATTCAGGAATATGGCTGCATTTTCATACAATATAGGTTCTTTACATATTTTAGAGTGAGTGGATTTGAGGGACAACCCTGTAAATTACCAAGGTATGTAAATGACAAATGGGCCTTGATGGAATTGTCAAGACAACTTACTCCTGTGCATAAAATGATTGCAAAGAAGCACAAGAAAAATATCAAATTCCCTCTACAAATTGGCAGGTTTTCATGCCAAAGTATAATAAAGGCCATATTGATGGAGGAAGAAATGGAGATATTTCAAATGGATATGTTCATACCAAGACCAAATTATGATATTAGATGGGTTGTTAGTAATGGTGAACATGAATCTCATTTTGAAGATTATTGGATGAACTGTCTAGATGAAGAGGAGGTTAGATTGAGAGACTTCTCTAGGATGAAATTAACCTAAATGATTTATTTCAAGATTGTAGTATTCCCACAGGGGATTATGGATGATAAAGATGTAATAGGGAAGTATTACCATGACCAGAAAATTGAATAAAAAAAACTAGTTCTGCTGATTGGAATGAGAAGGATTTAGATATCTCTTATTTAGGAATTTCCAATTTATTAAGAAGATCATTGACTTGGTTAACTATAAAGGTTTGGACTCGTCCCTACAAAATACCAAAATATTAAATGAGTTTTGAGAGTTGGAGATTTTGAGGGAGATCTCCCCCATCAAGGAGGGAACAGACAAAATGGACCCTTTAAATGGAAATGTTGCAAAACTACCCATAAGAAGGTCCACCACAAGAATTATTGATGAATAGACATAAAAACTAACAAGACTCGGACTTCAAGGTCCTGCATTTTGGTGTAGAAAGATGAGGGGATATTGTTGAAAGCCATGCAAAATTCTAGCATCATCAAGCAAAGTGCGATCTAAGAAAAGGGAAAGGATTAATTTCACAAACAACCCCCTTAAAGGTATTACCAAGACCATATGGAACTAAAAAAATGATGAGAGGAGCTATAACAAGTGCCAATATCCAATCCAAATCAGATGTTGCCAAAGAAAGAGAGACACCAGATCTCAGGAACTTTGAAAGAACCAAGAATAAGATTAAACTTGTATATGAAAAATCTTTGGCTAGAGATGTTGGTGGTCATGTATCAAGAAAAACAAGCATAGAGAGCCTAAGGTGATTTCTCCTCCAACTCGATCGAACATCAAAATAGGCCCGTTTCTTTATTGGCCCATCAAGTGTTGCCATTACAGACCCTTGGGAATGTGCATTATATTCCAAGTGTGACATTTCCTAATGTAGCTACATTTTCATATCCTATTGAAACAATTGGCAGTACTCATATGTCTATCTAGTCAGCAAGAGTACAGAAGAACAAATACAAGATAAGAAAGTGATTGTGAAGCCAGAGGAGCCTGTTATCCAAAATAAGCCCCTTGCTTATTTTTGCTTAACTTCCTTTCATTCCTTCCTTCCTTGTGCCTCAGTCAATTTTTTCCACTTTTCAAGCACTTAAATTTTTTTAGAAATGGCTTCATCAGATAGAGAATTTCCTTACCTTTCCAGAAGGTAAAATTTTCCTTCTAACTCCTTATAGTTTGCAAGTTATGGCTCGACGGAGTTTTTGAGAGAAATTTTCCTAGGAAGGTCCGCGACCAATAGGAAGGCACCACATGGTGGTAGAATGGTGTCTCAACGGAGGTAAGTTAGAAAATTTTCCAAATTTCTCGGTGGGAGCGTAAAGAAAAATTTCAGCCCGACGCCCGCAAACTAATAGAAAGACGACGTGTGTCCATAAGGCCCGAGATTCGTGAGGGGCGGAGTGATTTTGATTTTTCACCAAAATAGTCAAAGGCGCAAGGGAAAAATTTGGCCCGAAGGACCACCAAGGAGAAAATGAAGGTTTTGATTGAAGCCCCATGGATTAATCAAGGTGTGACATGTGTCTGTTCTCGGCAGAGGTTAGGGGCGAAACCGACATTCAACCACCATTTTTAATACAGTATGGCTTCCATTCTTCTCTAGCATGGTCAAAAATCTTGGGGAATGAACTTTTAAGGGTACCCATGCTATTTTGATGGATTTGGTCGGTGGTTGAATGATTCCTTTCATTTTTCCCACGTTTCTCCTTCTTGAGCTTAGGTTTTCATTGTTAAAAGCCATATTTGGCTCATTTTGTAAGGGTTGGACATTTTTATGTTTTGTAGGCTCCCTCCTTCACCCTGACAAGTGAATTTGTGGAATATTAGACCTCTTTTAGGACTGCAACATGTTTTCTACCTCCTTTCTATTGTAATGCACTATATTTAAAAATGGAAATGACAATGCAAGCTCTGTGAATGAATTTTCAATCCTTTCTTGTGTTGTTTGCTCTATATTGATCCTTCATTACAATTTTAGCAATTTGTGTTGCATTTTCATAATCAGGTGTCTGTTTGTAGAAGTAGATGTTCATCACTCCTTTGGTGTATCACTTGTTAGTTTAGTTTTACCTTCTTTTCTCTCTTCTATCCTTGTCTTGCTTAGAGAATTAGAGTGGGATTTTGAGTTAAACCTCTACAAATTTCATGTATACATTTGATCAGAGGAGTAGAGGAACCAACCTTTAATCTGGAGAGTTTTTTTCCCATTTTTACAAGTCCCACACTTGGGGAAAAGATTCAATGTTGTGCAATCACACTAAATGACCCAATTCTCACTTGTAGATCTAAAGGTCATTTAGGGGGTGCTGCTGATTTGCACTAACAGTTTTGGCACACCTGGTGGGAGCTTAGAGGTCTTCATCTTCATTACAACAAAGTTGATGTGCATTTGTTGTAAGTTTCTTGCTTAAAGATAGCCCTAGTTTGCACATATTATGACTCCAAAGAGATAAAATAAACTGGTTTGAGAGTCCAAGTCGAAAATTCATGAGAAGCATTGAAAAAGGTCAAGGGCTAGAGAAGAAGGATGTATCGAGTATCTATAGTTATCCCTAGGAAGAAGAGAGGGGAAGAAGAATTTAAAGGTCTCCATCTCCACCAAATAGAACTCTATCAACTCCTCCACTGGTAGACCTTTCACCCAATCAACAAGGGTTCTCAGGCCAATTAGAATGGCACAACACAACCCTTATGTCAACTTCACTAGTAGTAGCCCACTTGCTCTCAATGCACAAAATCTAGTTCCAGTTGTAGCATTGAAGAACATCCCATACTTTACTAGGGAAAATTAGACCACTCTTGGTGATCATGTCAAAGACATTGCTAATGTTTGTGCAATCCATGAGATTGTTGAGATGCAAATTGTTGTCAAATTGTTGGCATATTCATTCAAAGGGAAAGCCTTGCAATGGTTCAGGAGCCTTGGGGAAGGCTCTATCCAAAATTGGAACTAGCTATGTATAGCTCTCTATGAGCAGTTTGGAGAAAAGGGAGATAATTTGTCTCTATTGGAACAACTGAAAACTATCAAGAGAGCTCCCAATGAGCAGCTAATAGACTTCAATTTCAGATTTCAAAGGACTTGGGATAGAATTCCAGTGATAGTAAGGCCAACAGTTGAAGGTGCGTTCTTATATCATCTCAAAGCTTTAAATTCTGATATTTCTATGTTAATTCAATCCATGGGAGGTGAAAATATACCTGTAGCTTATAGCATTACCATTAAGGCTGAGAATTATTTGATCCAAGCTGGTAAACTGGCTCCTAGGCCTCCCACGCCCTTATATCCAAACTTGGAAAGCTCAAGCACTAGTCAAGCACCTACTTTAGCTCCTATTCCCACTCCTAGAAATCAGAGTTCAAATGAAACTTCTACTTCATCCTCTAGTGCCTCAAATGAACTTCAAGAAGTCATGAAACAATTACAAAATTTAGGCAATGAGCTGGTTACACTCAAGAGGCAGCAAGCCCAAAGTTTTAGACCTTCTTATCAGTCTCAAACTTAGCCTAATAGGCAACCATATCAACCTAATAGGCCACCCAATCTAGTTGCAAATCAAAATCAAGTAAGGCCTCCTACCAATAGACCATTTCAGCCCTATAACCCCAATGCTGCATCTACCTCTAAAGCCTTAGTGTCAGTGCAAAATAATATAGCTCAAGAGTATGATTGGTGTTTCCCATGCAATGAACCTCACAACTAGTCTATGTGCTTCAATGGTGCTTTGAACCAAGCTTTGATGGTGACAAAAATTGGTGTAGAGAGTGAGGTGAGTCAAGAAACAAACCAACAACAAGGAACATCTCAACAAAATACAACTCCAAATGAGACTACACTTGTGAACTTGGTAGGCTGAAGATTTTTGTGGTATGAATCAAACAATTTCTTAGAATGTAGCAACTAACACATGGTCAAAGAAGAGGAATATTGGTGAAGGGAAATCATTAGCTCTAGGATATCCACAGTCTTCCATCACTCCATAAAATGTTGGAAAGAAAAATACAGTTCCAAATGTGCAAGGACAACCCAAGCCACCTTCTAGACCAGCTCAAATGCTAGTTGTTGCAGCCCATGTACAAGAAAAGAATGTGTAGGCTAAGGGGAAGCAAAGAGATGTTTCATCCCCATTTAACATCATTGAACAAATGAGGAAGAAAAATGTGAATATATCTATGTGGGAATCACTATCCATCCCAGGCCAAAGGGATCTACTACAAGTTGCCATGAAGAATTGGTCAACTTCAAATTAGCAAGCTCATATGCAAGAGAAGGTACTCACAAATGCTACTCAGCCTGAGGAAGCTTGGAGGACAACAAGGTAAAGTTTTGAAGCCCCCTCCATTCTATGTTTCATTGATCATTGGGGATAAACTAGTACACAATTGTATGATTGATTAAGGGCAAGTAGTTCTATGATGCCCAAGTAAATAGCTGATCAATTGGGCCTCCAATATGAAGTCATATCCAAAGGGGTGGTACAATTGGATGGGAAAATAGTAACAATAGTAGGGGTAATTAAAGATTTGAGCCTCACTTTGCATGCATGCCCTAATGTCACTATTTTGCAAGATGTGTCAGTGATAGATTTACCACCACTTTTTCCCTATGTTTGTCAAGGGATTTCACAGCTAGAATTGGAGGCTATTTATCTGTTGATTGGTCACACATGTTATTCCAAACTAGATATGGAACTAAGGCCACAATCAGGTCTAAACCTATTGCAAAATTTCACATTGAGCCTCATACTCCAAGCCCAATCAATGCCAACTGTTCAACATTTGATCAAGAGGATTATCCAAGCATAGATGAAGCTAACACCAAAGTTGGAAGCATCCTAGATTTGACTCTTGATGAATGGGAAAACAAGGTACATGCTTTTGATCCCTATAAGGAAATAGAGGAATCTGAACTAGGAGTTTATTGCATGCATGAAGAAAATTAGCCTATTCCTAGCATCACCAAGCCAGACCATAAAGATGACAATGAGGTATGATAGCTATTCTTTGATGGATCAAGAAGTAGACAAGGTGCAGGGGGAGCTATGCTTGTTTCACCTCAAGGAATTAAGTATTATTCAACTTTTAGATTTCAGTTTACATGTTCTAACAACACTGCTGAATATGAAGCTTTGATACAAGGATTGCATTGGTCAAGAAAGAGAGGTATCAAAAACTTACAAGTATTTGGTGATAGTGAGCTAATTGTTAATCAAGTTAAAGGGTAGCATGCTGCCAAAAATGATCTCCTCAAGTGTTATAAGAATAGGGTGTGGGACCTCATTAAGGATTTTGAAGGCTTTGGCATCAACTCCATCCCTAGGAAAGAAAACCAAGCTGCTGATAGGCTTGCAATAGTTGGAGTAGCCTTTGATGTTGTGGAAAGTATCAAGGAAGATAAAGTGCAACCAAACATTCATGTGATTGTAAGGCCATCAAATGCCAGATAATAATGTAAGTTGGCAAGTGTTTGAAAGTGACCAGCAGATCATCAATTTCTTGCAAGAAGAAGTTGAGTTCTTAGCCAAAAATCTAGAAAATTTAGAACAACAACATGGTGATCAAGTTATGCAGTTGAGGACCAACAAACCGCCAAAAGTACTTGTCACTTTAGAGTCCATCTTTAATCCTAATGATCAATTTAGGAAAGAGAAAGAAAACATCTAAGTCAAGGGAGAGGATTTAGTGCCCATCTCGGTGGGAGAAGGCAAATCACTTCAAATTGGTAAAGTGGCAACCAAGCAAGAATGGTATGAGTTCATGCAAATTTTCCAAGAGTTCCGTATATATTTTCTTGGAGCTATGAAGACTTGAGGGTTTTAGTCCCAAGCTAGCTCAACACACAATTGAATTAGATCCAAGTGCTAAACCCATCAGCAAAAACAAAGATCGGTCAATCCACACATGGAGCCTACGATGAAGAAGGAATTGAATAAGTTAATAGAGAAAAGTATCATATTTCCCATCAAGCATTCAAGATGGGTTGCAAACTTGGTTCTAGTTAGAAAGAAGAGTGGAGGAATCAGATTTTGTGTAGACTTTAGAGATTTGGATAGATCATCCCTCAAGGATCATTACCCACTTTCTTCTATGGAGAAAATTTTTCAAGTTGTTGTTGGCTCTGAGAGGTTTTCATTGCTAGATGGTTATTCAGGGTATAATCAGATCATGGCAAAGGAGGATGATTAGTTCAAAACAGCCTTCACCACCAAATGGAGAACCTATGCATATAGGAAAATTCCATTTGGGCTGTCTAATTCTGGAGCTACCTTCCAAAGAGCAATGGATATGGCGTTCAAGGGATTGATCAATAAAATAGTGTTGATATACCTAGATGATATTACTATATTTTCCAAAAGTACAACATATCATCTCTTTCATTTGAGACAAGTGTTCCAAAGATGTAGAAGATTTGGGGTATCCTGAATTCCAAAAATGTATTTTTCTAGCTCATGAAGGAAAGCTCCTAGGCCACATTGTTTCCAAAGAGGGATTAGCAATTGATCCAGAGAGGGTTGAAGCAATAAAATCACTACCATTACCAAGTCACAAGAAATCCCTTAAAAGTTTCTTGGGAAGAATAAATTTTGTTCGAAGGTTTGTTCTAGACTTTGCAGCCCTTGTCAAGCCAATAACTATGATGTTGAAGAAAAGTATGGATTTCAAATGGACAACTGAAGGTAAGGCAAGTTTTGAGGTAATAAAAGAGGCTATCTCACAAGCTCCAACTCTCATTAACCTGATTTCTCTAAGGATTTTATCCTTTATGCATTTGGAGGTGATGATACAATTTCAACAATTTTAGTACAACAGAACAAAGAAAATGTAGAGCATCCAATTACCTTCTTTAGCTAAATCTTGGAGGAATATGAGGTGAGGTATTCTTTCATTGAGAAGCATTGTCTTGTAGTGATTAGGAGCCTAAAGAAATTTAAGCATCTATTTTCAAACAAAAAGGTTCAACTGCTGGTTTCTCATGTGGGAGTTAAGGACTTCCTCCTCAACAAAGACCTAAATAAAAAACATGCAGGGTGGATTACTTGTGTCATGGAGTATGAAATTGAGATCAAAGTCACCATGCTGGTCCAAGGAAAAGGATTGTGTGAGTTGGTGGTCTTGAAAAAATCAATGGAAGTAAGCAAAGGGAAGGATGTTGTTTTGGCATTGCAAGACAACCAAGGGCAAAGAGGTGTTCAAGAAGAGAATGGTGGTATGTTCACTCCTTGCTGGACCCAAGACATAATACACTTCTTACAAATAGGCCTATGCCCTCAAGAGATGAACAAAACCAAGAGAAGACACTTCAGATTACACATTTGTCCCATATGCACTTGTTGATGGTGTCTTTTTCAAAAGGGATATAATCGGAGTCTTCTTGAGATGCATTGGGACAACTAAAATTAAGAGAATGTTAGAAGAGCTCCATGATGGATCAGTTGGGGGTAATTATTCTTCAAGAGTGACAGCCCTCAAGATTACGAAGGTCAAGCTATTATTGGCCCAAGTTGTTTAGTGATTATTATGCATGGATCAAGAGGTGCAAAAATTGTGCATTCTTCACGAGACAAGGAGAGATTAGCATCCCTTCCATTGCACCCAATTTCAGTTGACCAACTATTCATGCAATGGGGTTTGGAATTCATTGGAGTCATTAACCCAAACTCAAGCTAAGGACACAAGTGGATTTTAACAGAAATAGAATACTTCACCAAATGGATCAAGCATGACACTCAAAGAGGCAAATGAATCTATAATTCTAGACTTCTATGAGGGGATAGTAACTAGATTTGGTATACTTTCCACTATAATATCAGATAATGCATTGGCATTCATAGGATCAAAGTTAACTGAATGGGCTGTTAAGAATGGGATCTACTTGAGCACTTCATCAAATTATTACCCTCAAGGTAATAGTCAAGCTGAGTCTACCAACAAGAACCTATTAAGGATCATCAAAAGGACTCTTGATGAAAATAAGAGGACTTGGCACACTAAACTGAAATCAACCTTATGGGCTAATAGGATAACTCCCAAGAGATCCATAGGTAACTCTCCATTCAGACTTGTTTATGGAAGAGAGGTAATTTTGCCTATGTCACTTGAGTTGCCAACGTTGGAACTCATGAAGCAATTAGAATTGTTGGAGTTTGGACCCATGGAGGTTAGATATGCAGAATTGATGGAACTCCAAGAAATCAGAGAGCATGCAGCCCAAACAATGGAGAAGGACCAAGCCTTGATCAAGAGAACCTTTGATAGGAAGGCTAAGGCTAGAACCTTCCAAGTTGGAGATTTAGTGTTGAAATGGGATGCAGACCGAGAAAAGCCAGGAAGGCATTCAAAGTTTGATGCCATTTGGAGTGGCCCCTATATGATCACAAAATGTAAGAACAATAATGCCTTCCAATTTTCTACATTGGATGGTGAAGAACTGCAGATTCCAGTTAATGGAATCCATCTAAAGCATTACTACTAGAAGGGAAACTCTTCACCTTGTACATATTAGCTTAGATTTTCATTCCTCTAAGTGCTTGTGCACATTGTTTTATTGTATCTTAGTTTTACATTTCCCTAAGTGCTTTGGCACAAGCCTTGCTGTCCTATGGATGCATCTTTACAGCCATGTTATAGATCAATTGATATTCTACTCTCACAATCTCTTTCTAGAAATTTTCTAATCAGTTGAGAGTACAAAGTAGTCAAGTTGATGAATCCATTGCCTAATGGATTGCTTCAAGCAGTTAATCATTCATCCAACAGCAAATGACCCCCAAGTTGCCAAAATTGTTATCTAAAATAAGCCCCTTGCTTATTTTTGCCTAACTTCCTTTCATTCCTTCCTTCCTTGTGCCTCAGTCAAAATTTTCCACTTTTCAGGAACTCAAAATTTTTGGAAATGGCTTCATTAGATAGAGAATTTCCTCACCTTTCCAGAAAGGTAAATTTTTCCTTCTAACTCGTATTTTGCAAGTTATGGCTCGACGGAGTTTTTGAGGGAAATTTTCCCTAGGAAGGTCTGCGACCAATAGGAAGGCGCCATGTGGCGGTGGAATGGCGGGTCGGCGGAGGTAAGTTAGAAAATTTTCCAAAGTTCTCGGTGGGGGTGTAAATAAAAATTTTGGCCCAATGCCCCGTGAACCAATAGAAAGATGACACGTGTCCATAAGGCCGGCAGGAGTCGGAGGGTGGAGTGATTTTTGGCTTTTTTGCCAAAATAGTCAAAGGGCGCAAAGAAAAATCTTGGCCCGAAGGCCCGCGATGAATAGAAATGTGCCATGTGTCCATGGAACCGGCGGGAGTCGAGAGGTGGAGCAAACCTTGTCTTTTTCCAAAATTTGTAAAGGGTGCAAGGGAAAAATTCAGCCCAAAGGCCCGCCAAGGAGAAAATGAAGGTTTTGATAGAAGCCCCATGGACTAATCAAGGTGTGACACATGTCTTGTTCTCGGTGGAGGTCGAGGGTGTGGGGAGAATTTGGAAATTTTCCAAAGTGATCAGTAGTATCAAAGGGAAAGTTTGGAGTGCACACGAGTGAATAGGAGGATGACACGTGGCATCGGAGTGGTGGCGCAATGAAGAAATTTTGGAAAATTTTCCAAAATTCAAAAAAACCTAAAATGTCTGTTTGAACCCACGGACCAACAGGAATGAGCCACGTGGCATTGGAGTGGCGGGGGTGGAGTATTTTGGGAAACTTTTCCCAAATTAAAAAAAGGGGAAAAATTTTGGGTAAACCGGTGACCGATTTTTTTCCTGTTTTCCCTAAATCTTCAGAGGGGCATATCTTTCGATCCAGAGCTCAGTTTTTCTCAATTTTTTTGTCATTGGAAATCTATTGAAGTCCTCTACATGATGGAATCTTAAATTTTGTTTTTGATGGAGTTTGGTGAGAGAAAAATCAAAAAACACCTTTGGCATGGGGAAAGGGGCAAAACTGACATTCAACCACCATTTTTAATGCAAAGATGGCTTCCATTCTTCTCCAAAGCATGGTCAAAAATATTGGGAATGAAATTTTAAGGGCACCCATGCTATTTTTATGTATTTCATTGGTGGTTGAATGATTCCTTTAATTTTTCTGCGTTTCTCTTTCTGAGCCCGTGTTTTCATTGTTAAAAGCCAAATTTGGCTCATTTTGTAAGGGTTGGACATTTTTATGTTTTTCAAGCTCCGTCCTTCACCCTGGAAAGTGAATTTGTGGAATATCAGACCTCTTTTAGGACTGCAACATGTTTTCTACCTCCTTGCTGTTGTAATGCATTGTATTTAAAAATGGAAATGACAATGCAAGCTTTGTGAATGAATTTTCAATCCTTTCTTGTGTTGTTTGCTCTATCCTGATCCTTCATTACAATTTTAGAAATTTGTGCATGATTTTTGTTGCATTTTTATAATCTATGTCAATTTGCGAAGTAGATGTTCATCACTCCTTTGGTGTATCACCTTGTTAGTTTAGTTTTACCTTCTTTTCTCTCTTCTATCCTTGTCTCCTTGGCAGAATTAGAGTAGGATTTTGAGTTAAACCTCTACAAATTTCATGTATACATTTGATCAGAGGAGTAGAGGAACCAACCTTTAATCTGGAGAGTTTTTTCCCATTTTTGCAAGTCCCACACTTGGGGAAAAGATTCAATGTTGTGCAATCACACTAGATGACCCATTTCTCACTTGTAGATCTGAAGGTCATTTAGGGGCTGCTACTTATTTACACTAATAGAGCCACCAAAAATAACTTATAAGGTAGTTGATTTGTTTAAAAAGAGGTTCCTAAATTATAAATGATTTATTTAGATATTGAGACTTATACAATTGAGAATATAAGTATCCTTGAACACGAGGTGCATGTCCAAGATATTCATTAGGTATTAACTGCAAGTGTGGGAGATCAACCCTAAGATACTCAAAAAAAATATAGATTCTGTCATAAATGATGAGAAAATAGTTCAAGCAAATTTAGATGAGGCACTTGTAGAGATTAGGTTTCGTGACTGAAATTCAATCACTAAAAAATTCAAATTCAGTAGGGGAAGGTCAAGTCTTCCAAAGGAATGATATTATGAAGGATGTTGTTACTGAAGTATTAAAAGAAACAAGTAAACATGTTGAGATTATTCCTAAAGAAGATATAAGAAAAATTCAAAAATCACAACTAGGAGCTCAACTAACAGAGCTTGGAGTAGTTGAAAAGCATACCCAAGTGGATCCACCCACCAAAAGATCACCAAAAAGAGATGAAGATATTCCTAAGGATAAAAGGCCACTAAAACTTTAAATCTAGATGGAAGCACCCCACAAGAAATCCCAGATGTGAAAATCATCTCAGTGAACAATATAGATACAAGTGCAATGAATATACCTATTGAGGATCCAAAAGAAGTGTCAAGTGAAACAATGATTTCTACATAGGTTTTTACAGGAAACAAAGGTCAAAGTGAAGAAGCAATAAGAGGAAAGAAATTAGAGGATGGTACTCAGCCACAAATTTAGGGGCAGGATGCAAGAAAATCATATGTTGTTATATTGGATAGTGAAAAATAGATAGTAAAAGTTGGAGAAACATAAAAGGAATTAGTAGTGTATTTTGAAACCCCACAAAAATAAAATAAGGGGAACACCCCTATGGCTAGATGGTTAGGGGAATTCTTCAACAATGGGTGAAAGAGATCACTAAAAATGAATCCTTAAGCATCACAAACATATCAATTCCAAATCCCAAAGAATATTTGAAGAAATCAAGGGTTCTTACTAAGACAGAATAGATCAACATGGGTTTAGAACTTTGGAGGTTGCAACTCCTCAATAGGGAAAGAAAAAGTATGATATCATAGAGAGTGACTATGATATTCAACATATCCAATAAGGAAGACCTACCGAGAGAATCATTGAAGCAAGGGGTCACTGAGGCATTAAAAGGTTTTTTACATAAGTTTGATGAGGATAAGATATCCAAAAAGTAGCTAAAATAACAGGTAAAAACATTAACCTCATGCTTTCATAAATTGGTGAGGTCTACTGAAGAAGTTGTCACCACTATCACCCCTGAGATGATAGATAGAATTGAAAAATCCAGTAAAAAGGTTGAAGAAGTAGATTAGTGGGTAGTGGATTTGTCCCTAAGGGGTAGGCAGGTGATTGAAAAAGCAAGAGATAGGTATATAGAGCTTACTAAAGTCCTCAATGAAATTAATGAAGTTATTGAGCTATGTGAAAATGAAGTGTTTTCTTGGGATGGATTTTTTCCTAAAATTGAAGCAATAAATCAATTGGATGAGGATTTACTGGAAAAATAAGGAATAATGTCACCCGAGGAGAAGGGCACTCAATATGTAATGGAAGACTTATCCAGAATCAGGGTAGAAACCGTAAACCAAGTTAAAGAAAAGTTGGAGATTGAAAAAGATTGGGTGGAAAAGTTATTGATAATATAGATTGCATATTGGAACAAATGATGTTTGAAAAACACAATATGGTTTATGGGAATTGGGAAATTGATACTTTAAATCAATCATTTGAAAAGAATATCAGAGAGGAACCTTGTTCTTATGAGGTCATAATTTTTTTATCCTGGTTGAGAGTAAAATAACTAAGATGAACAAGATGTTGAGAGAATACATGCCAAAAATGTCCACATGTTGTGACATATTGAACAAGCATCACTTGATCTACAAACATCACCTAGGACATGAAGAGGAAGAGATAATGCAAATGTTTCAAATATATGATGCTTATAAAGAGAGACAACCAGTTAAGGAAGAATATGATGAAGATGAAGATGCAACTGCAAAGACTGATGAACAAGCTTAGGCTTGTTTTTCTTTGAACAACTTTTTCATCTTATTTTAATTATTACTCTTGTTTCATGAAAACTGAATATTATTTTGAATTTTTGTTTTCAAACATGAATGTAATTCGATATGATACATTAGATATTTATATTTCTATTGATATAATTTCAAATCTATTATGAAGCATGTAAACTAATGTAACTGTTTGACATATTTTGTATTGTGGAAAAAAACAAAATTGGGGAACTCTATAGGGCCTGACCCATGAAAAATGTTGCATACATTTTTGGAAACTATATCAAAAAAAAACAAGAAAAGAGAAACCTAATCATCTTCCACTACAAAATCCTCTCTATAAAGAGGAAGTTTCTTCACCAACCTATTCTTTCTAGAACAATTCCTCTATTCCCAATGCCATCTGAAAAAACAAAATGTCTCCATACAGGGTGTGAGACATACCCAAAGACATGAGTTCATCAGTATTTTTCATAGGACCATCCAACTAAATAAGTAATTGTGATCTCCTCTCGTAAGAGGAAACCCATTCAGTCATATAAACCTCCTTTAGGAAAACCTTTTTCCCTGTTGCTTTGAAAGTGAATGATGGATTGGAAACTTGAGTTGGAAGTGTAATAACAACTGATCTTGGAGTAGATGGAGTAGGAGGCATGAAACTAGAATCACCCCTATATTTCTTCAGAAAGACGAGTGATTCTTCAGGAGGCTGAGAAGGTGTGGTCCCTGATGGGTTCTTCTCTAAGATTGAGACACGTTGCTCCAGTTTATTCATTATGTAAAAAAGAGTATGCATAGTACCTAGTGAAATCTCTCAATCATGTACATAAGACCCTATGGGTATTTCCTTTATAGTAATGATTCATTACAAATGAAGGGGCATTTGTAATTGGTCAAACCTTACACACTAGGCCTACTCACGATCTAAAATTTATTCAATGCATTGGGATTATTTTGATGTTCTAGTATGAAGAGATGAAAATACATCATCTGGAAGACATAAAAAATGGGCATTATCCTGATAAGCCTTCTAATCAACACAACATGAACAACTTGAGTCATCAAAGGCCGGTATAATCTTCAAGATCAACAATCTCAAATAGCATTCTTACGAATGCCTCATCGAGAACTTTGAAAAAATTTGAGTGCAAATCCTTAGTGGATATGTATTTCAAGTAGGCTACAATTGGTGTTCCCACCATACTGAGATAAATTTCCCCAAATTTCTTACACTCAGAAAAGAAAATGTGAGTTTTTATAGGAAATAGTGTGCATTTATAAGAAATTTGAGGCACGGGAAAGTTGAGATGAGTATAATAATGGTAAGATAACTTATAAAGATCTGAATGTGATATTCACACTTTGGAGAAATAAGTATAAAGTAAGTTGGTATTATGTAGAAGATAATGGTTGGCTTGATATGACATGATCCATGTGGGAAAAATCAGCCAGAAAGACATGAAAATGAATGTGTGTTTCCCAAGACAGATTCTCAAAAGGTAAAAGGGATTACACGTCAAATCAAATCACCTGGAGATGCCCAAAAATCATTAAAAAGGATTTCTTTGACCACTTAAAGGGATAAATGATTAAAAAAACATCAAATAAATGATATGACATCCTAGTCATTCTGGGAGAGTGAAAAATGTGAATGACTCGTGATTATTCCACCTAACAACATGAAATAAAATATTTTCAAGAGAATAAAGATGGATTAGACTATGTTCGTAAAGAAATAATATTCTTTAAAGATTCATGCTTTTTGGGGGAAGGAAGATGAGTGAGTGATCAAAATTGTATAAATGCGATGAGAATACTCTCGCATAAGGGGGTTAAATTTTTCTAAGCTTTTAGAAAGATAAGGAGAAAATCGATCTATATTGTCTTAAGCTGAATTAATCTGAGATACCTGAGTTTTTGTTCATCCATTCCCAAACCTTCATGCCAAGATGATTTCACTGTATATTCATTGGTAGAAATTGAGGTCATAGGTATTGTGTCCCCTTGTCGAAGTGTTGGAGTTTCTTGAATAAATTTGTGTGTATTCTCATGAGCAATGTTATTTTGTTCAAGATGTGTTGCTTTGAATATGCCATTTGCATTTCTATTGCAATATTATATTGTTAATTTCTCTAAATTACACAAAGCCTTAGCTTAGATAATAACAATTTGGCAACTACAACTGCATTAATGATAGAGCTTTCTTTCATACTATAGTAAATAATTTTAAATTCAAGTTGTATCTGTTTGATTTAAATATCTTTATCAGTTCTTGAGGGTATCTGGAGCGTATGTGATCAAAAATTATTAGTATTTTATTGAGAGTTTATCATGAGATTTTGTGTTTAAATTCTTGAAGTTTGTGTGAAATCTTGTATTCTTGGGCTTCCATGAATACAAACCTTCTGGTTGAAGGAATGCTTAGGATTGTGTGATTTGTATCTTGCATCAGAACAATTATATACAACATTTTTCAAGGTTCATTTAAGTTTTCTGTATAATCAAATTTATCCTGCTTAACTTCCCATCCATACATCAAAACTACAACCAATAACCATCAGATCCACCTGAATAGCCCCTTCTTGCACTATTTATGCACAAATGCTAAGGAGATTTGTTGATTTTGTCCATCCTTTATCCAAAATATGCAAAAGCAAGTTGGAATTATGATTGTCTTTAGTAACCTAATCCTTATTTAGAATACATCTACATTTTATAGTGTGACAACTCGTGAGAGTTAGATGATGTATGTATTGACCATGTCTTCTTGAGGCTGCCTTTTCACATCCCTAAGAAAGAGAGTCCAAATATTACTTGTTCTATCCATTTCTTTCATAAATACAAGTTACAAAATGGGTCCTCTCACCCTGGTTACAGGAAGAACCTAAAGTAACAAGGTAGGTCATACCCTTAGTGAGGTGCTATCTAATATTCCCTAAGTTAAAGTGAAAAAGAGATTGATAGATCCATCCTCGGCTACAAAATGACTCAAAACTGGTCTGTCTCTCTCTAAGCATCCTACTTAGCTCGTTGATGCTGCTTGGCTTACAAGGTGGGACTAATTTGGGTACCAACACAACACACTCTCCGGAGGTTGAGGGATCCTCGAAAGCACAAAATTTGGGATTAACCAACTCGTACCAAATATTAAGAATGAAATAATTGAAAACCCTTTATTCATAAGAAATGAAGAAGCTACAATGTTTATAGACATTTAACAACTATAACAACATCCAAGGAAAGTGTATCCATTCTACTAACTATGGAAAATATGTAAAAATATCATATTTCCCCTAACTAATCACATCCAAGAACATCCGAGAACAATAAACTAATAATAGAGTAGCCCCCACTAATCGAGGGATGCGACAACTATGAAATAGCTAACTAACAACTAACTAAGTTAAAGTAATAAAATTTAATTGCTTCAACATAACAACTTAGTAAATGATGAATTAACCTAAGTTTATTCCTAACACTCACATAAGCAATTCACTAGTTTCTGATACCTCAAAAAGTACATGTTGTCACTTTGAAATGGATCCTTTTGAGAATGGTGTGATAAATCTAATTTTAACGGAAAAAATGGAAACACTCCTAGGTTTTAGGTGACTTGTATGTTGGAGTGAGTCTCCATGGAGGTTTGGTTCCACTAGTGCAACACCTAAACTATTTATATATCCCAAAGCTACTCTACTCTACCAAAACCGACGAGGAAAAGGGAGAAGGAAATAAAAGAGAAAAACTAGAAAAGATGGTGATACACTAGAATGTTTTGAGAACCTTAGAATTATTGGGATCACACAAATGAAGCAAGGAAACCACACACACCATGCACTAAATATAAATTATTGAATCAAAGAAAAGGAGATTCATAGAAGGGTTTGGAATGAATTGTCACAAGATAAGAAGGGGCAATAGATGGATCCACATTTTTTTGAAAAAAACTTGTTAAACACAATCTATGACCTATAAATTAACACAAGACTACATAAAATCATGAAAACTTAAACTAATAAAATAAGGATAAATCTATATCACAAAATAAAATCACTTCAAAAATAAAGTATGCACCAAATACATATTGTAGAAAGGTAAAAAAACTCCTTTATTGCTCCAAGAGGTGGAATAAGCACAAAAATTCTCTCATAACACTTGTTTTCTCACTCAAAAAGGTTTAATTGCTCTACAAATATGAATGAAGAAGCTAGAATATTTTTTACAATGTGCTCTGAAGCTTTTATATAAATTTGAGAGAGGAAAGAAGAAAATGCCTAGACATGCAAGTATGAATTGGAAAAATAGGAGAAAATATGTGTAGTTTATCTTCTTTCTCCAAAAATAACTCTTTCGAGTGAAGGACGTGCATTCTACTCAATTTAATTCCTTTTCCTCTAAAAATAATCTTCATACTTTACTTTTATCTAATCTTATTCACAAAATAAAATATGCATTCCCAAACTATCTTTTCCTCTAGATGATGAAACAAACTTACCGGTATATTTTCATCTATTTTTAACTCTCCATGCTTCACTTTTGACAAACTATGCTAAAAATAACATCCTTGTGTTTGAAAAAAGAAAAAAGAAACATTTGTTAGAACAAATGCGGGAAGATATAATTGAATAATTATAGATCCATAGATTAATAATTGAGGATTATAGATTATAATGTGCAGACATTTTAACCAGATGTTTTACAAATGCATATAACAGTTAACATATGAATGAAAAAATATCAATAGCTAAAATTAAATGAGACAAGAGACACCAAATTTAAGTGGAGAAACCTGTAGGGAAAAACTCCACTGAAAAGCATTGTCTTATATTAAGAATTTATCAGTTTAACCCAACACTTCCACTTCACTCCTCAGTCTCACAATAACAATAAAAGACTTCGTCTCGTTGTATAACAGCTCGCATAAGTAGCTAAGTATAGATCAATTGGTCTATGAAAAACATTAGCAAAATTTAGATTACCAAGCCATCCAATCCCATGAGGGATCATCCTATTTATATAGGATGGGTGAGTGGTTATACCGCTTCACTCTTTTCAAATATGTGAAGACCGACTAAGATTATTAAAAATAATCTTTAAGACATGGGCTATCTAAGTGGCTATCCCCACTTGACATTAACAACTTGACAAAATTTTCATGGTTAGAATGGTTTTCCCCACTTTTGGCTCTCCAATAATTATATTTCACCTATTTCTAACCTTCCCATGCCTTTACAAACTCAATTTTTTTCTTTTGGATGGATTTGAGAGGTTAAAAATGAAATCTACGCCATTTACGGGATGCGTGATTTTTTTTCCTTTGTAACATGACTTTTCCTTTGTAGTACGACTTTTCCTTTGTAGTGCAAATTTTTTTCAGAGGGAAGATTTTCCTTTGCAATATGGTTTTTCCTTTGTAACGTGAATTTTCCTCGAAAATATGATTCACTTATTTTAGATCCGGACTGAGATCCAATCTTAGATTGAATAAGTTGTACAAATAAGCATGGGGAATTACTTGTATAACAATTTAAAAAATTTCAGGGACATCTTCCTCCAAGATGTAAAAATTTCAGTATCCTTGAAGTAAAGCATCCATTGGGCATGGAGTCCTATACTAATATCTACAACCTTCTTACAACTATATGAATACTAAAAATACCTTTAGCAAAAATAATTGTGCTAGAAGCACTTATTAGACAACACACCAACAAAGTACACAAGGTACACAAGAAAGGAAACTAAAAAAAACAATGTGAGCTCAAAGCACTTGGAGGAAAGTAAATGCAATAATCTACTACAAATGAATAATGTCCTTAGTAACAAGGTTTGAGGTACATCCCATTAACGGGATGGGAATCTCATCACCATTCAGTTTGGAGAGTTGAAAGGCATTGTGTTGCTTGCAACATGTAATCAAATATGGTCCACTCAAAAAAACATCAAAATTTGTGTGTCTCCCAGGTTTTTTCTATCTTCATCCCACTTAAGCACAATGTCACCCTCTCTAAATGTTCTAGTAGATGATTTCTTATCAAAATATCACTTGATTTGTGCTTGATGAAGTTCCATCATTGTTTTCACCTTGTTTCGATTTCTTCCAACTCCATCAACTCTACAAATCTGATTTCCATTAAATCTACTTCCATCATCTCTATTTGTTTAATGAGGTCTAGAGTTGGTAACTCATTAGAGATAGGAAACCTTGCTTCTCTACCATAAAAAGAATGAAAGGAGAATTTCGATTGATCTTTTAGGAGTAATCCTATCGGTCTATAAGGCTGATTTAATTTTTGTGTGCCATGATATCTAATTTTCTAGCATAATTCTCTTGACGACTCGAGAGAAGAATATTATTTATTGATTTATCCAATCCATTCCCTTGAGGGTAATAATTGAAATATGTTAATAGATGATTCCAAGCTTGAATACACATGTGATGATATTTTATCTAATGAAAGCTAAGGCATTATATGAGATGATTTTTGCGGGGACACCAAACCTTGTGACAAGACTTTCATAAAATTCTAAAACTAATGTCTCATTTTCTTCTTTCAAAGCCACTATTTCTATCTCTATTATGAAGTAATCTATAGCTATGATAATCAATTTATGACATGCAATTGAGGTTAGGTTAATCATGCCAATATAATCCAATCCCATTGCATGAAAGGTTGATTTACTTGAATGGGTTGAAGAGGAATAGCTACTAACTTTTGTTTCTCTGTAAAAATGACACACTTTACACATTTCCTTACCCATGTATGAGCATTTATGAATAAATTTATCCACTAATAGAAAAATCTCATAATCTTCAGGGCTGTAGTTCTTGGTGCAAAATGGCCACTAGATGGACCATCATGGAATTCATCCAAAATATGTTGAATCTGATATGAATCTATGCATCTTAAGAGAAATCCATTTACATATTTTCTAAACAATATGCCATTGAAAAGAACATAATGAAAGGATGGTAGTCTGAAATACCTCTTTTTTCTTTGTCCAATCTCTATGGGAATTTTCCATTCTAAAGATAATGGATCATCTCTTAGGTCTAGCTCTTAAGTGATGAAGGAACATCTATGTTTGAGTCATCTTGAAGCATTAAAATCTGATTTTTATCATCATGCAAGTATGAAGCTAGCTATTCACACATTCCTCTCTTCCCATAAGTGAATTTACCATCAACATCATATTTTGTTACTTTCGTGATCCATCCTACCCTTTTCTCATTCAAATATTTTCTTAAAAGAAACTCTTTAACACTTGGATGAGAAACCATTAGATGAATCTTGTTATTAGAAAGAAGATGTCTGAATTTATTGAGACTCCTAATGACTGAAAGAACTTGTTTCTCAACAAAGGAATAATTCACCTCATAATCTTGTAGCCCTTGACTGAAAAAGGAAATTGGTTGCTCCATTTTCTCATCATCTGCTATACCAACATATACGATATTGTGTAAATTACTCCAAAAGTATTCAAAACGAAGTCTTTTCTAAAATATGGATTAGTGAGAGTTGGAGCTTGTGAGATGACATGTTTGATTTCTTCAAATGAATTCTTTCCCTCTATTCTCCAACTGAAAACCATGTTCTTCTTAAGCATTGAGGTTAGTGGATTTACAAGATTTACAAAATTTGGAATGAATCTTATGATAAAATTAATTCTACCCAAAAACTTTGTAATTCCTTCTTATGATTTGGCAAGGATAAGGAAAAAATTGCACTTACTCGTTTAGGATCAATTGTGAGACCTTTCTTGGAAACAATGTGACCAAGTAACTTACCCTCATGGACTAAAAATACACACTTCTTTGGATTGAGTGAAATACCATATTCCCTGCATCTCTCAAAAATGTGTCTAAGATGTATGATGTGATTTGCAGCATGTTTTGAAAAAATAGTTATATCATCCAAATAAACAAGAACACAAGTATTGATTAACCCTTGAAATGCCAAGTCCATTATGCACTTTGAAAATGTGGCTCCTGCATTTTATAGTCCAAAAGGAATTTTCCTATACTCATATGTGCCCCATTTGTTTTAGAAAATGTTGTTTTAAATCGGTTTGATTCCTTATTCCAAAATATAATTATAGATGGAATAGCCATCAAGTAATGAGAAACTCTCTGAGCCACCTAGTTTTTTCAAAATTTTCTCTATAGATGACAAAGGGTAATGATATTTTAAAGAATTTCTATTTAGATCTCTGAAATCTACACAAAACGCATTTCTCCATTATTTTTCCTTACGGGAACAAAATTGGTGACCCATGATGAGTGTTTGATAGGAAAAATAATGTTAGCCTTGATTAACTTGTCTAACTCTTGTTTCATTAGTGGTTCAACTATAAGACTAACATGTTTATGCTTTTGTCTGACTAGTTTTGATTTTTGATCCAATTCTATGGTATGTTGAGCTAAATCTGGATTAAATTTTTTTAAATCACCATAGCTCCATGTAAAATATCATCAAATTATTGAGAAAGTTGAATAAAAGAAAGCCTTTCATTATTGTTACATACCTTTCCCACTTTGAGTGTTTTTTCATTCCAATGCTAATTGCTTCATAATCCTCTTGTTTAATCATCATATTGGATTTTTATTTTCTGACATGATCATCTGTATTGAGGATAGACGCGAGAGTAACCAATCCTTGAGGTATCTTGTTAGATTTTAGCTAAATAATTTTATTATCATATACGATGTTGTAATCTTTCCTGATTCTTGACTGAAAACTCAACTTCTTCTTGCAAGAAATTTACAATTTGCTGATCTGATTCAAACACTTGCCAATTAATATTGTTATCTGGAATAGAAGGTCTTACCACTATTTTGATATATTTATGATCTCTATCTTTCTTGATCTGATCCGAATATCAACTTGAGCACCAATGACAGCCAACCTATCTGCATGTTTGTTCTTCACTCTAGGAATGGACTGAATATTAAAAGCATAAAAGTATTCAATTAAATCCCATACCCTGTTTTTGTAAGATATCAACAAGTTGTTCTTAGTGGCAACCCGTTATTTGATTTTTTAACCACTAACTCAGTGTCATCAAAAAATTACAATTGCTTCACTCATTTCTTCTTTTACTAATAAATACCATGAATAAGAGCTTCATACTATGAAGAATTTCTCATGTAAGAAAAATGAAACCTCGGGATGAAAAATAATTTGTATTTATAGGGAAATCAACACGATTCCTCCACCTACTCCATTCTTGCTTCTTCATCCATCAAAATATAATTCCCACAAATCTTTTTCTTGGTGATCTGTTTTGACAAGGTTAGAAATAAAATCATTTTCCTCATATAAACAATAAGTTCGAGAGATGATACTTAAATATAGATATGTGTATCAGTAACATGAGTTTGATTAGCACATTCACCAAGAAATAAATCAATAATTCCCTCAAGTAGTGTCATTTGTTCTTGATCAATTGGTTAGTCTTCTTCATCTATGATCATACAATTTGAGTTAATGACACTAGGAACATAAGGTTCTATGTGAAAGGTTGAGATTGGTTCAAATATTATGGTAACTTTGGTACCATACCTTGTTCTAAACAACATGTGAGACCAGTCTGATGATAAATAACCTCCAATTTTGGCCGTGAAATCTCTAGAAAGGCATAAGGCAAAAGAGGAGGAAAATCAATGATAAAAACACCTTGAGGAATAGAGAAGTTAGGGCATGCATGTAAGGTTAAATTCAGTCCCTTAATGACTCCAAGAGTAGCTACCAATGTTCCATCAAGATGAACTACTCCCTTAGAAAGAGGCTCATAATCTAAACCAAGTTTTTCAACAACTTGCTTGGGAATAACTGAGCTAGAGGCTCCAGAATCAATCATGCAGTTGTGAACTAGATTTTGACCTATGATTAATGAAACATAGAAGGGAGGTGGTTTGATGCTCTTGTTTTCTTGAGATTATTTTGGATCAGATGTATTGGTGAGCACAACCTTAGATGGTTCTTTAGATGGTTGGCTAGAAAGATTGAGGTTTGACAAGGCTTCTTGAAGGAGATATTTTTGTCTAGGAAGAGACAAAGTATCCCATATTGACATACTAACTTTAGTTTGCTTCATATGCTCAAGGATATTAAAATATGGAGTACTAACCTTCTACTATAATTTTCTAACAACAACACCTTCTTGCGTTGGAGGAATGGAAACTGGATCTTCTTGCTAATTTTGAGCTCTCGTTGGATGAATCCTTTGATTTTTTTATTCTAATTTGAAACTGATTTGTAGCTTGTAATACAGGAGGAGACCGAGGATCACTCTTACCATCAGGTTGTTCCACTTCTAATGCTATTTTCTTGGACCTTGTGTTTGCTACCACATAAGTAGAACTATGTTTTTGCTGATTGTTAAGTTGATTTATGCCATAGAAATTATCTTCTTTCCAATTTAGGAAAGTAACATCTCCTTGTATTAATTCTTTTAAAAGTTCCTACTATAGTGGAGTCTCAACTGATGGAATTTGTGACATAGCGAGTTGTTTCCACCATATATGCTTGATTTTGAATACCATTGAAGCATGAATTTTGATTATGGGGATGATTACATGGGTAACACCACTCATAATCTTGGATCATATTATTGTGTATGGAAATAATTTCTTTGGATGTGATGGAAACGTTGGGATTGATTGTTTGGATAGAATTTGGATTAACAAGATGACTTGTGCCTTATAAACTTGGTTAGAAAGGGGTTTGTTTTGTTAGTTAGGAGGATAGAAAGGTCTGAAAATATAATTTTGATGCCTTTTGATAACAACTATCTCATTCCCATACTCTTTTAATATGCATTTTATCTCTTGCAAATAATTTAATTGGGTTAGGGTTACACTTGATTTTGCTCAAACGACAAGAATTAGGCATTAGAATTGGGGCTCTTTGTAGGTACTTGGAAAGAAATGAGAGGGGAATATATGGAAATATGGGCATAAGAGGCCTTGGAGATATCTTCCCTACTTGTATAAGACTATTTTCAGCTCTAATTTCTATATCATAAGCATCATGGATTGTCCCTCCACCCATTGATTATATCATTACTGAAATATTAGAATTCAAATCCCTTAGATAATACAAGAAATCATACTCAGGAGTAGGCCTTATCATTTGTGGAATGCTATCCCAAGTCCTTTCAAATATGTAATTGAAATCAGTCATTATTCAATTGTTCAACTAATGAAAGATGATCTGATTTATCCTCAAAGTTCCTACAAAACACTTCTCCTAGCTGATCCCATGTAGTAATGGAATTTAGTGGAAGTCCTCTGTATCATTGTAATGCTTTTCCCTTGAAAGAAGCTGTTAATAATCTGACTGTGACATCATCTTGAGTAACATGATAAATAAAGCATATATTGGCAACATATTTTACATGTTCTATGGGTGTAATATGATTTTCATTAGTAAAAAATGGAATGCTCTTAAGGGCATTAACTACGATGTCATTATGTTGGGCTAGCAACAATGGGCTAACAACATTGAAGAGAATAAAAACCCAATGCCTTGGAAGGGCCATATTCAAAATGGAACTGGTTATGGAAAATTTGGGAGATAATATCAGATTTTTGGGTGGGAGGAGATTTAAGATATGGTTTGGAACTTGAAAATATACTCCTCTTAGCTGAAAACAAAAACAATTCAATGAAACCAAATAGAACACCTTTAGTGGATGATCTGGTTATAACCTTTGGCATGAAATATGTGCTGATCTACTACTAGGATGTGCTTGAACTTATGGAGTCACTAGATGTTGAATGAAAGTGTCTCTGAAACACTAATTTTTTCCAATAATAACATCAAATTGTTGACAAATTCATTGTTCATCCCACTCGGCTCACCAAAAACTATTGTCACTTTGAAATGCACCCTTTAGAGAATGGTGTGATAACTCTCCTTTCAATTGACAAAATGGAAACACTCCTAGGTTATGGGTGACTTGTATGTTAGAGTGAGTCTCCAAAGAGGGATGGTTCCCCTAGTGCAACACCTAAACTATTTCTATCTCTTAAGGCTACCCTACTCTACCAAAACCATTGAGGAAAAGGAAGAAGGAAATAAAATATAAAAATTAGAAAAGATGATGGTACACTGAATGTTTTGAGGACCTTAGACTTATTGGGATCGGACAAATGAAGTAAAGAAATCACACACACCATACACTAACTATAAATGATTAATCAAATAAAAGGTTATTCATAGAAGGGTTTGTAATGAATTGTCAGAAGATAAGAAGGGGAAAGATATGGATACACAAAAAGCCTAAAAATAACTTTGTCACAAACAATATATGACCTGCAAATTAACACAAGACTACATAAATGCATGAGAGATTAAATTGATAAAACAAGGATAGACATATATCACAAAATAAAATCAGTCTAAAATAGAGTATGCACTAAATATATATTGTAGAATGGTTAAAAAACCTCTTTTATTATTCCAAGAGGTTGAATAAGCACATAAAGTCACTCATGACCCTTTCTTTCTTACTCATAAAGGTTGAATTGCTCCAGAAATATGAATGAAGAAGACAAAATATTTTTTACAATGCGTTCTAAAGCTTTTATAGAAATGTGAGAGAGAGGAAAGAAGAAAAGGCCTAGACATGGAAGTGCAACTTGTAAAAATAGGAAAAATCATGTGTGGTTTATTTTATTTCTCCAAAAATAAATCTTTTGAGTGAATCGTATACATTCGCTCTATTTTCTTCATTTTCCTCTAAAACTAATCTCCCTACATTCCTTTTATCCAATCTTGTTCCCAAAATAAAATCTACATTCCCTAAAATAGATTTTCCTCTATTTTTGCATGTATTTTTCTTATTATTAAACCTTCTAGATGATAAAACAAACTTACCTTGCATGTTTTCATCTATTTTGAACTCACCATACTTTTTTTTTGACAATACAACTGTGCTAAAAATAACATCCCCGTGTTTGAAAAATAAAGCAACTATTTCATGGTTAAAATGGTTTCCCCCACTTTTATATTCTTTAATAATGATATTCCACCTATTTGTAACCTTCTCATGCTTTTAAAAATCTAATTTTTCCTTTTAGATGGATTTGAGAGGTTAAAAATGAAATCGCTCATACAATTTTTTTAAAATTTTTCCTTTCAGTAGCGCGTCTTATTCTTTGTAGCACTACTTTTCCTTTGTAGTGCAACTTTTCCTTTTTAACATAAATTTTAATTTGTAACATGAATTTTCCTTGAAAATATGATTCACTTCTTTTAACTCTAGATCGAGCTCCAAACTTATCTTGAATAAGTTGTACAAACAAGCATGGGGAATTATTTGGATAACATTACAAATCTTAAGATGCATCCCAAAATAAAAACATCTAGATGTCTCCCAAAGTAAAAATATCTAGATGCCTTCTAAAATAATATGTGAAACATAGTATCAAACGAGGTTGGGTCACTTTATGGCCTTGTTCACAAAGAGTTTTTGCCTCACAAAAAAGAGAGAGTACATAATGAACTTCAATCTCTAGGAAATACAATCATATTTACACCTTTGGTGCACCCCCATACCGCTATGTTCTATGTCAAGTCCAAGACCTAGTTATGCACACATAAACATAAAAACAAACTCATCAAATAATTGAAAAATAACACAATTACATTTAAGACGATAAATAGCCAAAGATGTATTGAGATTACCAAATATTTATCTACATAACTTAAGTCACTAACTAAGTCTCATCATTTTATTGTTCCACAAGGATATATCAAGCGCTACCATGACATACTACACAAACTAGGTTTCCTTTTGTGTTATATAGTTGTTTGAATTTGATGATTTAGTTAGGATATAAATTTTCACAATGTTAATTCGACTAACAAGGTAATATCAAAAAACCAAGCTATTGTTTACGCAAAATATTAATGTAGTTGTATATCAATATTAATCACATTGATTCAAGAGGTTGTTTATATCACCATCCTCTCATTACACCAAAAAGGATCACTAAGGTTTAGTTAGGCGTTATAAGATTATTGTGTTTTCTCCTCCAAGGGACTAGTTTACCAAGATGGGGAACTTTATTAAATACAATTTATGATAATTTAATTAGGAATGGGTCTCATTTGGCCCATCTAAATGGACCCATGCCCCTTTTTACTGAAAAAATAGGTAAATTACAAAATACATATTTTAATCACCCAAACCCAAAAAAATAAGCCCACTTTCTTAATTTAAAAATTCAACCTTATAAGATTTTCAGGTAAGTGGAAAAACCTACGATTAATTTTGAGCCTTTGGATCAAAACTATCATTATCCATTTTTCCCTCCTTGGAAAAATGGACAACTTGGGAAAATTAGACTTGGGGAGTTTCATGGGATCTTGGTGTTAGAAGCACAATGGACTGAGGGGGGGTGAATCAGTCCTTATAAAAATTCAAATTATATTTCAGATCTGAAACTCAAAATACCATAAGCATACAATCACAATAACCACTTATTCAACTCTTAATGTGTGCACACCATAAACCATCAATAAAACATGTAACCATGAAAGAAAAGAAACACCATAAGAACACAAGATATAAGTGGGAAACCCTCAAGGGGAAGAAAAACCACTAAAAAAATCTTATATTGATATGTTTCTGAATTTAGTGAGGCACCAACCCCACAAGGAGCACCAACCCCTAGTTTAGTATAACACCAACCCTACAAGGAGCACCAACCCCTAATTTGTGAAGCAACAACTCCACAAGGAGGCTACAACCCCCACGATGATCAAACATAAATTCAAACACATTATGATTTATATATCTCTATTTTTTATGCCACAATTGATGGTTATTCAATATTCAACTCACATTTCTTCTCTCAAATGCTAGGTGATCAATTTTCACAAAACAAGCTCTTAAAATCATCAAAATCTTGCTCTCATGTCCTATAATTTTTATCAGCTTGAAACACACTTGTTTCAGCTCCAAATAATGCTAAAAATCCTACAATCACACTTCACCTAGGTCGCTCCACATGCACACACACAACTAGTTCCAAAAACACCTAAAAACATACTTTTATATGCTTATCCACATTTCAAACTCGGAATTTTTTTTTCCCTCCATTTTGTTCGAACCATACATCAAGGAAAAATTTAAAATTTTAAATACAATAGTCACAAGTGACCCAATTAGGTCATCCTAGCTAAAACCCACATTACAAGTGCCAAAAATGGCTCAAAACCCCATAGGCACATTCTTAAAAATGTCCTAACATTAGTACCATACTTTTTCATGACCCAAAACCCTTACATATGAATAAAATATCATAAAAAAATATTCATACATGGTCATAATTAATATCAACCAATTAAATTATTTCATTTACTAGGCCTAGTTCCCTTTATAATTCTCAAAACAATTGTTTCTGCACCCTTCAACACCTTGGAAACTTCATCTGATCACCAAATCAATTATACTCAACCAAAAAATTTCATGTGACCACTAAAAATAAATTTAAAAACCTGTAGAACACTTCTAAGCAAGTTATAAGTCATGAAACATCATTCACTTCAAACCACATCAACATTTGCCTTCACCATATCAACTTGCCAAAAATATCTTTCCAAAGATTAGCTCATAAAATCATTTCTACATACATTAAAGACCTAAAAATGGATTCATTATATCCCCAATTCATACCTCATCACATTATAAGTGATAGGAAGCATCACCCAATCCATATCATGCTTAAAACAACATCAAACTTTCACAAAAATAGATCTTGTCTTGAACTGCCAAAAACCTTCTTGATCGAAGAATGAATTGAAAATCCTGCCAAATGACCTCATCATGAGGTAAGAAATATATCAATGGAAATATATCTAAATATAATTTTTAGCACAACTTGAATCACCTCAAAACTCCACTTGTAGCTCAAGTTATGACCATTTTAATATACCTTGGCCTTTGAGACCCCAAAACAGTCCTTTAACCAGTCAACCTGTTTGGACCTCAAAACACCATGAACCTGCATGAAAATGTCTTGAAACCTCCATTTACATAAATAAAAACTCCCAATCATCATGCACCATCAATTTTGTATGCTACTCCTTTGGACCATCTTGTCCTAAAACCTTCTTCTCCAGAAAATTCTATTTTTAGGTGGGGCCCACATATCACCATGACCTCAACCATACATTTATGGAAATCCTGAGGATTCCTATACAACATAAAATCATCAATTTTTATGAATCAATCAAAACTAGGTCACAACACTTCACTTTTTGTCAATTGCTCCTAGTTAGGGTTTAACTAGGGTTTTAGATCACTTTACCTTCTTAACATTCATTCATAAAAATGTGACGATAAAATGACCTCATTATTTTTGTGAAACCTTCTAAAATCACCTTATAAGCATCCATAAAATCCACAAGGTCCCATGAAAATAACACTATTCACAACGAGCATCAGAAGTTCAAATTCAAGCTTGATTTTCACTGTTCTTGACCCTATCTTACAAAATCAGTCATATCTAGAAAAATAAACAACATGGGAATCTGAAATTTTTATGAGAGCATCATGACTCATCCCTATAACATCTCCAATCATCATAATATCAACAACATAGATCAATATATCCAGTCACTAAGACTTACCTATGCTTGCATGTTAGATCCTCATAGTAACAACTAGGGCCAACTGAAATAATGCAATAAATGAAAATATAACCTCTACAAATGACCAAAAAATACCTCATTTTCCATGATACACCTTATTTCATGCTTCCATGAGCTCAAATGGCTCTAATCCACATTGTCACTTTTCCAAGTTTATATACTGCTCTCAATGAACACATGTAACCAAGTGAACCCCATATACCTGCAATATACCACCGATGGGAGTTCTCAATCACCCTAAAAACATTCTGTCCATCATGTGAAAATGATTCCCAAGTAACCAAGAAGCTCACATTGTCAAGCTACACCTCCTAGGCACTGTATGGGCTTGCTAGAGCAAGCACACCTCACTGAATCCCATTGTAGCAGCTGATAAACATATGAACTAGTATGTTAGCATCATATACAACATCATGAAATAATCATACAACATTCAATTTATCATTAATGTGGTTTTTCATCAATGACAACACCTATTAGGACACCATGCCAACAATCTCCCCTTTGTCATTGATGGAAAACACCTTGAACTTCTCCCCCTTTTTACATTAATGACAAAGGAATACCTATAACACACCTTATTCACCTTATTCAACTTCATACCTCTATTATTTGGTTAGAAACATTAACCAAAGGTCTCAATTTGCTTCATTTTCTTTATTTTCCCCAAAAATGAAAGTTTGCCTTCATTTTAGGCATGCAAATGCCAAACCCCCTAGAAAGAAAACTTCCAATCATCTGAAAACAATCAGTACACCATGAAATAAAAAATATCTCACATTGTGATGGGCTTAAATCTCATAAATAATCTCCGAGGCATGCAAAACACCAATTTTCATATTGTACCATGTTTTAGCCTTCTTAAGGTTACTTTTACAATAGATATCCGAACCATACAATCTCTAAATCATGCCAACAATGTCATGAAAGACCAGAATAAATCATTACTCCATCAATATTGACAATGAACCATCATTTCTAGGCCTAAATTCATGCAATACAAGGCATCTTCATACTCTTCATACTATACCTTGGTGTTAAAGCCTTGAACAACCTTTTTAGTGCAAAAATGACAAATTTCAACATGCAACTATAGATCAACCATGTTTAGACTCATGCAACAATTACTCCCCCTGGACAAAATTCCTTAAATACTAACTCAAAATCACAAGATAGGGAAACTAACCTTGCAACCATACCTTGAAATCACCATTATAACCTTTTGCGATTCCTAAGCACCATTTTCGGTCTTCTTGAGTCATGTTCAACTAAGACAAGCCAATGCATACTTATACAAGCATCAACATGGAGGAAACACCATTTTCTTACCTATAAATGTATAGAGAATGTCATTTCACTCCCTTAGATGAACAACCAAGTACTCCCCTATCATGGAGAGCTTGCATACACCTTGAACAACATTTTTCTTACAAAACTACATTTTCAATCACTTTGTTAGAGAGATCTAAACCAATATATCAATACCACAACTTCATTTTGAGGGAAATAAGGTGTCTTGTGGCTCCTAATAACTTACAACCACTAGGATTGAGGGATAAATAATACTCCCCTTGTCCTTAGAAGAAAAAATACAACCTATTATCACCAAAACACATCTTTGAGTCATGTAGTTGAGTATCATCCTTCACTTGGAGGTCAAGATCAATGAATTGACCTAAAACTAGATTATTTCAACATACGAGACACACTTCTCCATTTATATCCATCATTAATATCTCATACCAAGGATTTAACAACATTATTTATCCTACATCACCACTTTGTTACCATGCAAAAACCTACTTCTACAAGCATGTAGAGAGCTGTTTTGGAGAAAAACATATCTTTTAACGCTCTCTAGAAATTTAAGGAATTATCATAACACCATATTATTTCTTAATCATGAATATGTGAATGAATCACTCCTTTTTCAGATGAGTGGGAGCTTTGAGAAAAACTTCATACCTCTAAAACAATTCAACCTTGCCACACTAGACACTGTAGGTGACCATCTCCTTCATGAAGCACTTAAGAAACATTCACAAGCACATGTTAAATTATAACCATCATTACTAAATGTTATCCTAATAATCTTAAAAATACTCCAAGGACTTACCAGAGGTGTAATTATCACCATGATGATGAAGCATTACAACATTATCTGAGAAATCTTTACCCCCCACTTGTATCGCATGTAGAAAGTTATTTTCGCATGAAGCATGGAGAGTCACAACCAAATATTCTTAAACCAAACTAACCATGACAAAAAAATTGTGTAGCCTTTGAATACATCATGAATCCCATTTACAGTAATAAATCACCTTACAAAATCTTTAAGATATCCAACTGTTAGGGTTTTGAAGAGCAAACCCTCTTCACATGCAACTAGAACTAACACTCCAACTTTGTCAAGCATAACTAAAAAAATATATGTACTTTGAGATCAATTTTTTACCTCCTCTATCCGCACATGTCTAGATGATTATTGGAAAATTTTAGACAAAAATTTCATCATTAGAGCCTTCAAACATGAGTTTCCACACCTACCACTCAATTGGGACCATTGTCTTTGTCCCGGTCGGAGGTAGTGAGGTAGCATTTTTGACACAATTTTATCTTATCTCCTCCAAGTTGGAACCAACACCTTTAAAATTCATATTCACATATGATAAAAACCTTCTTTAATGAGAATTCATCAGGGAAAATCACTTCACATACTTGTAGCACTCCAAAATTGCTTGAAAACAAAGCCATCTTGACAATATCACTTTGTCTTAGTCAAATTTCTTGAGAGAAAATTGATCAAGTAGGACTTGATCACCTTAGAAAACCTTCAAAGACACTCAGATAACTAGAAAAACATTTGTAACTCATGATACAGACCTAAAACGTTCAAGAACATGAAAAAGACTTGACATATATGTTGACAAGATTACCATCATTGAGATAACAAGTACACAGAGACACCTAGTGACCAAATTTAGTTCCATAGAACTAATTAACACATTATACCCATGATAGAACCCTTGAACACATGATGGAAACCTCAAAGAAACTCAAAGACACAACATAGAGCCCAAACCTTGTTAACAAGACACCACATACAATATACAAACCTATTGAGGAAAAAAAAGATACATAGACATAGACATCGTACTTCAAGAGCTCAAAGATACACATAGACACCAAAAGGCATGAACAAGAGGCATTATAACATACTGAAGCACCTCATACCAAACACATACCAAGAATACCTCCATACAAACAAAAAGAGCTCAAAATTATGCATCTTATTACATCACCACAGATAACATGATTACTAACATACACTAGCTACTAAAATGAGCCAAGATGCATACTAAAGGACTCAATAACCATGTACCATAGACTCACATGAAGAGATTACATACCTATAATTTTTTTCCTTTGCTAGGAACTGATATAACAATTCTTTCTCCCTAAAAACATACCATAGACCATTTAAGGTCTATTAGGAGCTGAGATTACTCCCAACAAGATCCTTAGATACTCAAATGTAGGATTTGGAAGTGGTTTAGTGAGAATGTCAGCCACTTCTTCCTTGGTAGAAACATTCTCCAAATTTATACACCCTTTTCTCACAAGGTCTAAAGTAATGATACTTGATAGGAATGTGTTTTGTCTTGGAATGTAGAACTGGATTCTTTGAGACACTAATTACACTAGTGCTATCACACAATATAGATGTAGGTCCATCATTATTTACCTTATAATCCTCCAAAGTTTGTCTCATCCATACAACTTGTGAACAATAATGAGCAACAACAACATATTCAACTTCACATGTTGAGAGTGCTACAAGAGATTGCTTCTTACTTGACCATGAGACAAGACATTTTCCAACAAAGTATGCTCCACCACTAGTAATCTTCCTATCATCCATGCTCCCTACCTAATCAACATCAGAATAAGCCCTCAATTCAAAATTTTCACTCTTAGGATACCATAAACCATACTCAATAGTACCCTTAAGATATCTAAGGATTCTTTTCACTACTTGTAGATGTGATTCTCTAGGATCCTCTTGAAACCTTCCAACCAAACTGACTGCTTGAAAAATATCAGGTCTAGAGGTTGTAGCATATAGTAGGCTACCAATCATGGATCTATATTCAATTTGATTTACCTTAGGAGTGTCATCTTCCTTGCAAAGTTTGCATCCTGTAACCATAGGTGTGCCAATAGGTCTACATTCATCCATTTGAAACTTATTAAGAATTTATTTGACATATTTGGATTGAGAAATGAATATACCTTTTTCATGTTGATTTACTTGAAGTCCAAGAAAGAAGGAAAGTTATCCTAACATGGACATTTCAAACTCTTTCTTCATAGCTTTAGCAAAATTGTGAACCATATGATCACTACCTCCACCAAAGATGATGTCATCCACATATACTAAAACTATCAATAAATGATCTCCTTCACTTTTGATATACAAGTTACTATCAACTACTCCTCTCTTGAAACCTTGTTCAATCAAGTAACTATCAAGTCTTTCATACCAAGCTCTAGGGGCTTGTTTTAGACCATAAAGAGCCTTGTTTAACTTGCACACATAATCAGATTTATCAGTCAATAAAAACCATCAGGATGTTCCATATAGACTTCTTCATTTAGAAAACCATTTAAGAAGGAAGATTTAACATCCATTTGATAAAATTTAAATCCTTTAAAACCAACATATGCCAAGAATAATCTGATTGCTTCCATCCTAGCTACAGGTGAAAAAGTCTCATCAAAGTCTATCCCTTCAACTTGAGCATAACCCTTACAAAATAATCTTGCTTTTTTTCTTATTACTTCTCCATTTTCATTTAGTTTGTTTCTAAACACCCATTTGGATCCAATTACATTCTTATCTTTTGGTCTAGGCACAAGTTCCCAAGTTTTGTTCTTTTCAATTTGATCTAACTCCTCATTCATATCCTTAACCCAATGCTCATCTTTACTAGCTTCTACTACATTCTTAGGTTCAATTTTTGAAAGAAGAGATAGGTTATCTTGATTTTGAAGACTTACCAATTTCCTTCTTGTAGTGACTCCGAGTCTTTCTTGCCCAAGATTTGAGATTCAGGATGATCTCTTCTAACTTGTCTAGAAGGAGCCTTTGTGTCTTGTCTTTCTTCCTCATCATCCTCTTCTTGATTCTCTTGAAAAAATTCATCATATTATTCCTTAAAAATATCCTCACAAATTGATTCATTAGCTCTAGAAAAAGATCTCATAGTGGATGATTCATCAAACTTAACATTAACACTTTCAACCTCTTATTATAACATAAATAAGTTATGCTTCTTGAGGAATAACCCAAAAATATACCTTATTAAAATATGGAATCAAACTTACCAAGGTTTTCTTCAGTCCTCTTGATGAAGCATCTACATCTAAATACTCTAAAATTCTCCACATTGGCTGGTCTTCCTTTCCATAGCTCATAAGGAGTCTTGTCACTATTTACTCTTAGTTGACACCTATTGAGAATATAAAAATAAGTACGTATTGATTCTTTCCAAAACCATAAATTAATTTAGACTCATTAAATATGGTCCTTGCCATCTCTTTAACAATCCTATTCTTTCTTTCAACAACTCCATTTTGTTGGGGAGTTTTAGAAGCTAAAAATTGTCTTCTAATGTCATGCTCACTACAAAAATCATCAAATGCATTATACAAAAATTCTCCTCCATTATCAGATATTATACAATTTATCTTTCCATTCTTTTCATTTTCAATGAGAGATTGAAGGATCTAAAAACATCTAAAGCATCATATTTGTTTCTTAAACATGCCACCCAAGTGTATCTAGTGAAATCATCAATAAGAAGCATGAAATAATAATCACCTAAAGTAATTTTAGTCCTCATAGGCCCACATAAATCAATATGAATCAGCTGAAGTGGACTTGTAGTAGACTCATATTCATTAGTCTTGAATCTCCTTCTAGTTTTCTTTCCATGCATACATGCCTTGCACAAAGTATCTTCTGGTTTCCTGAGTTTAGGCATGTTTCTCACACAATTGTTAGAACTGATTTTAACAAGATTATCAAAGTTCACATGGCCTAGCCTCCTATGCCATAACCAAAAATCATCCATCTTACTCATAATACATCTTTCATTATTAATTTCTTTGAGAACAAACATGTTACCATCAGTCCTTTTTCCTTTTGCAACTAGTCTACCAGATTATCCTTTCCTTATCTTACAACCTTTCACATCAAAAGTAAGAACATACCCTTTCTTGACCATTTGAATTACACTAAGTAGATTATGTTTCAAACCTTATACATATAGAACATATTTGGTGATGGTCTTTCCATTATCCAAACTCAAAGTGCCTCTACCTAGAATGTTTATGGAAGAATTGTCTCCAAATCTCACTGATCCTACAACATGCTTTTGAAGAGACATAAATTTACTCTTATCACCTATCATATGAGTTGAACAACCATTGTCAATATACCAAATCAGATTTTCATTTTGACTATGAAAGGTAATTTGTGCAAGATTACATACTTCATTATGTTGTAAAGAGGATGAACAAGTCCCATAGATGTCATACCAAATATCAAGGCCTAAAGGATTCAAATAAGATCTCATATTCATTAATGGAAACATATCACCTTGATTCTTAGAACACTCCATAGTTGTGCTTCATAAGATCTCCTTCAAGATGTCAAGCTCCTCTAGAAAGGCCTGCTTTATGATACCAATTGTTAGAAGCACAATGGATTGAGGGGGGGTGAATCAGTCCTTATAAAAATTAAAATTATATTTCATATCTGAAACTCAAAATACCATAAGAATACAATCACTATAACCACTTATTCAACTCTTAATGTGTGTACACCATAAAAAAATCAATAAATCATGTAACCATGAAAGCAAATAAACACCACAAGAACACAAGATATAAGTGGGAAACCCTAAATGAGAAACCCACCTTTGAAATACAATATTATATTGATATGTTTCTGAATTTAGTGAGGCACCAAACCCAGAAGGAGCACCAACTCCAAAAGAAGGATAAAACCCCCAAAAATGATCAAACACAAAATCAACCACCTTATTATGTGTATATCTCTAATTTTTTTCTACCATAATTGATGGAGATCTAATATCCAGCTTACACTTCTTCACTTAAACCCTAGGTGATCAATCTTCACAAAACAAGCTCTTCAAACCCTCTAAAAATCATCAAACTCTTTCTCTCATGTCCTCTAATTTTTATCAACCTAATTTTTTTAGCTCCAAATCATGCTAAAAAACTTGCAATCACACTTCACCTAGGTCGCTCCACATGCACACACACAACTAGTTCCAAAAAGCACCCAAAAACATGCTTTTATATGCTTCTCCACATTTCAAACTTAGGAAAAACCTTTTCCATCCATTTGGTTCAACCCATAAATCAAGGAAAAATTTAAAATTTGAAAATAAAATAGTCACAAGTGACTCAATTAGGTAAATCCTACCTAAAACCCACATTCTGAAGTGCAAGAATGGCTCAAAACCCCATATGCACATTCTTAAAAATACCCTAACATTAGTACCATAATTTTTCATGACCAAAACCACTTAAATATGAATAAAATATCATAAAAAATTCATACATGGTCACAATTAATATCAACCAATAAAATTATTTCATTTACTTGGTTCCGGCTCCTTTACAATTCTCAAAACAATTGTTTCCTACATCCTTCAACATCCTGGAAAATTCATCTAATCAAAAAATCAATTATACTCAACCAAAACATTCAATGTGACAACTAAAAATAAATGGAATAACATTTATAACAATTCTAAGTAAGTTAGAATTCATGAAACATCCTTCACTTCAAACCACAACAACATTTGCCTTCACCATATCAACCTGCCAAAAATCTATTTCCAAAGGTTAGCTCATAAAATAATTTCTACATACAGTAAAGACATAAAAATGAATTCATTGGATGAAAAATTAACCCTATTCACATTATAAGTGATAGGAATCATCACCCAATCCATTTCATGCTTCAAACAACATCAAAATTTCATAACAATAGATCTTATCACGAACTACCAAAAACATTATTGATCAAAGAATGACTTGGAAACCATGTCAAATGACCTCATCATGAGGAAATAAATATATAAATTTAAATATCTATGAATCTAATTTCCAACACAAATTTAATCATCTCAAAACTCCACCTGTAGCTCAAGTTATGACCATTTTACTAGACCCTGCCATTTGAGACCCCAAAACTGTCCTTTGACCAATTAACCTATTTGGACCTCAAAAAACCATCAACATGCATGAAAATTTCCTAAAAATCCATGGAAATAAACAAAAACTCCCAATAATCATGCACCATCAATTTTTTATGCTACTCCTTTGGAAAATCTTGTCTTAAAACCTTCTTCTCTAGAAAATGCTATTTTTAGGTGGGGCACACATATCACTATGACCTCAACCATACTTTAATGGAAATAATTAGGAGTAATATACAAAATAAAATCATAAATTTTGATGAATCAATCAAAACTAGGTCACAACACTTCACTACCTATCAACTGCTCCTAGTTAAGGTTTAACTAGGGTTTTAAACCACTTTACCTTCTTAACATTCATTCATAAAAAAGTGACGATAAAATAACCTAATTAATTTTTTTGAAACATTATAAAATCACCTTATAAGAATCCCTAAAATATACAAGGTTCCATGCAAAGAACACTATTCAAAACAAGCATCAGAAGTTCAAATTCAAGCTTGATTTTTACATGTTCTTGACCCTGTCTTACAAAAGTAGTCATATATGAAAAAATAAACAACATGGGCATCTAAAATTTTTTAGAGAGCATAGTGACTAATCCCTATAACATATAAAATCATAAAAATATAAACACAATAGCTCAATATCTCTAGTCACTAAGACTTACCTATGATTGCATGCTAGATCCTCACTATAGCAACTAAGGCCAACTGAAAATAATGCAATAACTGAACATATAAACTCTAAAAATGACCCAAACATACCTAATTTCATGCTTCCATGATCTCAAATGGCTCCAATCCACATAGTCACTCTTTCAAGATACTATACCTGCTCCTAATGAGCACCTATCACCAAGTGAACCACCATGTGCACTGCACTATACCACTACTATGAGTGCTTAAAAACCCTCAAAACATGCTATCCATCATGTCAACATGATTCCTAAGAAACCAAGAATCTCACATTGTCAAGCTACACCTCCTAGCCACCTATATGGGATTGCTAGAGCAAACACACCTCATTGAATCCCATTGTAGTAGCTGATAAACATATGAACTTGTATGTTAGGATCATACACAACATCATGAAATCATAATAAAAAATTCACTTTTTCATTAATGTGGTTTTTCATCAATGACAACACCTATTAGGACACCATGCCAAAACTTGGTGGAGAATTTAAAGAATTCAAGTATTTTTTTCATGTTTTGGGCATTTACGGATGTTTTGGGAACTTGGGATCATTTGGAGACATTTCCCTTCTCTCTAGACTTCAGAACTAACACTTAGCAAAAATTTGGGTAGAAAAAGATAAAATTGAAAAATTGGATTTAGGAAACTTCTTCTCATCCTAGCCCAGACTCCTCACTTCATATTTGACCCTAAGAACTTAGAAAAAATTGAGAAAAAATGGGAAAAAGGGTCAAATACGGTGTAATGCAGACATATCGGGTCCATGAGGTGCACTGAGGAACAAGGTCCATAGAGCCTCAAGTTCCATGGATGACCAAAAATGCCAAAATTTAAATTATTTTGGGTGGACATAGTGTTATGCGAATCGATGACGAGTTACGGGTACAAAGTGGTCGGTGAGAACAAGTTCCTCATGCTCATGAGTTCTCCGCATTACATTTTGGGCCGCAAGGAATTTTTTTTTTGTGGCTAAGGGGCTAGTGTTGTGTGGGTTTAGGAAAAAGGCCACGGGTTGTACACGTTCTTTTGGGCCCCCATTCCTCGAATACCTGAAATCACCACAAGTTAAAAGGAGTGGGGAAAACAATTAAGTGTGGGCAAGAGGTATTTTGTGGGCCCGTAAGGCTGAGGTGGCCCTATTTCCTTCGGGACCTCGGTACCCCACAAAATTGAAATTTACACAAATTGAAAGGTAGAGAGTTATAAGCAGAGTTAAAGAAGAGATCAACATGCTCATGACCAAGCTCATGGTGAGTTAGGAGTAATGTGGGGTTTTGGTTTGATCAAGGTATGTGTAAGAAATATCAGATCTCGAGTCAAGGCATCTCGAACACATGTAAAGTAATGAATTAAAAAACCCCAAGATTCCACAATACGGGAAAAATGAAAAGGAGTAGCTTGGGTTTACGACTCGCTCTAGCTAAATTCATGGGGGTCAAAAGCCCACAAAGTAGGACCAAGGTGAGTAAATCGGGAAAGCGTCACCGGGTAGCTAGTAAGTAATGGCCTCCCAAACCACGAGCATAGTTTCTAAGAAAGACCAAAAAGTGAAGGAGATGGAGAGTGTAGTGTAGAAATATGACTTGGAAAAACTAAAAGTAATGGAGTCCCAAAACCTGATTCAAGAAAAGAAACTCCAAAGGCCCGTAAGGCATTGTAAGGAGAATTAAGTGGGGCTTGAGCTTATGCTTGTTATGAAGCAAAGGAGTCACAAAAACCTTCAAGTCATGTCTTCTCGAGAATCCCACAAATAAAAGGATATCAAACAGAGTGTTGTGAGGATTGAGCTCGATAGAGTTGGGAAGTAAAGCTAGCTCAAAAACCCGAGCTAAGTCACCTCGAAACCGACATAGCCATAACTTTTGACTCAAAACTCCATTTTTCACAAAATTGGACTTTTTCGAATTGATTCTTCATTCTCTTCATCATGGAACCTGAAAATAAGGTTTTAGGGGGTAGAAATGGGTATAAAATGAGAAAAACATGGGAATAGCACATTTCCTTGAGCTTGAAGCAAAAACCCAGTCAAGTGTCAATCATCCTTTGTTAGTAATCAATTTTGAGCTTCTATAAGGACTGAGACCATTAAAAATGAACTTGAGAATTCTCTCTCTCTCTCTATCTCTCTTTCTCTCTTCTCTCTAGGATTAATAAATGTAAGTGCTAAGGCACATTTTTAGGGGAATGTTCATGTAATGGAACTATGTCAAAATTGTTCCAGAAAAGTGTTGAGTTGCAGGCCCCTAATTTGATTTTTATGGAAGAATATCCTTTCCTTTCTCTTACAATTGTAATGAATTGTGCATCCATTTAATTAATAAATCCATGTTTTATGGCTATTCTCTTCCCTAGTTGTGTTTTATTGTATTTTCCTTTCCTTTCATTGCATATTCTAGGTTTTTGTGCATTCTATGTTCTTCTTGTAGGTTCAAATTTGTTGTGCTCCATGGAAATGATGTTGAAAAATGTAGTTAGGGACTATGTCACTTGTTTTTAACTCTCTCTTTCCCATTATTCATCTCATTTTCACTCATCTGGATGTTTTCCCACCCTTTTCTTGGTGTAATCACCTATGTAGCTTAGGATTTTTATTTTCATGCAATATTTTGCTCTCTCTAGTTCCTTGGAAGATTAAGATAGAATTAGATAGAAGAATTTCCATTCTAAGAGTAGTTTAGCATTAGGATAAGGTAGAGGAAGCCATAATTCTTCAGAGGTTTTCTTAGTTAGTAGTCCCACAATTGAGAGATAATCCCATGTTACCCAAAAACATTGGTTGCTCATTCATAGATTCATGATCAATACTAGAGGGTACTATTTTTTTGGTGATAATAGTTTCTAGCACACCCAGTGGGAAATTTTTTGAAGGATTTATACTTCACAGGTGTGCATCCAAGTTATTTTAGAGGGGGTTCCATTACCCTCCCTTATGTGCAAATTTCATTTAATTGAGTTTTATGTGTCCTTGGTGAGATCTCAACCTTTGGAGGCATGTTTCAATCACATCTGGTGACTCCATTGATCCAAACAACCCATTATCTCATTCAAAAAACCTTTCCCCTTTATTTTCCATCCATTTCCATCCATTTTATTTCCATATCTTTCCTTTTTATTTCATTCATGAAGTTGTGCAATCATGACTTCATTTCCTTCTTGGAATTCCCATTTACATCAGAGCAGTGAAATTTAAATCCATCTTCAAGATGTTACAACACACCTCCAAATAAGATTTATGATCATCAAAATCAATGTGCATATTCCTATTAGCTAAATGCAAATCAGTTTGGTCATTCACCAAACTATGGAGTTGTTCAAGAGTAGGAGTATGCAGATTTTGGAGGCCATTCTACACCTGGAGATGAAGATTTTGAAGGCATAATTCAAAGAATGGAGTATATATTTCAAGATATCAAGGGAAAAATAAAAATATTACATGCTAAACAACCTATTTTTAGGCAACCATATCCATGGGGAGATCCTATACCTAGTTGGCTTAGCCCACAATAAAGGCTTGAGGTAATGAGTGAGTCTCTCATTCAAATGGTTGGTTTCATTTCTTCATTGCAAGCATTAGAAACTGATAAACCTAAGGTTAGATAACCCTATAAATGGGATGTCCCTAACCTTTTCCATGTTAGTATCCAATGCCTATGCCTTATCAACCACCCAAGCCCAAGTTTCATATCCCTAGCTTTCTACGTGCTTTGCGCCCATTGAGGGTTCCATTTCTCCATCTTCTACCCTTTCATCACACCTTCATTTCTCTACCCCTTTTCCTTCCAAACATAAATCCCCTCCAAAAGAAAGTGAAAAACCTTCCCCTTCACCACAAGAATTGAAAAAATTAGTTGAGATCCAACCCAAACCTCCTCTTGCATTCCCAAATCCATTTTGGGAGGAACAGAATTAGGAAATAGGTCAAGGGGGGAAACAAGTTGAAGAAACCAACAAAGAAGAAATGGAAAGAAACTTGAAAAAATGGGCTGTAAAGTTTGATTCCAATCAAATTCCACATTTGGTCAAGCCTTCAACAAAGGTTGAGATTGAAGAATAAAAGGTGGAAGATGTTTTTGTTAATGAGCAAGCACAACAATAAGATGATCATCAATCCTTGTGTTCTGAGTGTAGTGTACATGATGGCACTATATTCATGAAGGATCCTATTTTATCTCCATAAGATTCAACAAAGGAGGAGGACAAATAATATTTAGAAGTCTTGGATGAAGAAGAGATCATAGGGAGATTTTTTCTTTCTTTTGTTAATGAAATTTCAGATGCCACTTCCACCTCATCCTTGCAAGAATCCGATTGTGCGGATGAGTTTGATTTATCAAACTTTGTGCTAAATAGGTTGGAGAACTTCGAGGAAAATCCTTTCCAAATCAATCTTCATGAAGAAAATGAATAAGAGTTTGATCTTTAAAACTTCATGCTCGAGTAGGAGAACAATGATAACACCATTAAAAAGTTAGAATTCATCATGGAGAAGGTAGTTTTGAAAGAGAAAGAGTTGTTTGTTGAGGCACCACACAGTCTAAACCAACTTACAAGTAGCTCCTTTTAAGAAATTCTACAAGATGACTCCATTCATAGAGTTTAGTTTCATATCAACGGGAAGGTTCATAAGATTAGATTGTGCCCAATCAAATATTTGGCTTCTTTAGAGCCAAGGAAGGAGTTGCAACCAGTCATTCTTGCTTGAGCATGAGGAAGATTTTTAAAGTTCCAAGGATCAGCTGTAATTCCTCTCAAAACAAAATGCATAGCAAATAAAAGAGGTATTTATTTTGTTTCTAGTTGATACCTTGGTGGGATGGGTGGAAAATGAGCTTATAGTCAGTTTTTCACTCTCATTACTGACCATGTTCAGTTTGAAATCAGTTGCATGGTCTCAATTTATGAGGAAGGGAAGCTAGTTATCCTTTCCAATTGCTGGATTTTTTTGAGTTTCCTTTGCCTCCGGATAGAGTAGATTAGGTAGGTTTGTTTATTTTATCCTAAGTGCTTGTGCACACTCTACATGTTCCAATTGGAACATGTATGTATTTTCATGTTTGTATATAGTTTTTCTCCTTTGGAAATCTCATTTTTGAGCCAATCAAATAATTTGGGAGATTTCTAAGCTTCATCTAGAGCCATGAGTTCATTTCAGTTCATTTGGGAGGCAATGTACATGGGGGACTCGAAGAAGATATGTTCAAGAATAAGGTGTTTGGGACATTTTCCAAGTGTATGCACTTCATTACTAAATCAATATGTGATCCAAGTTCTACAATACTTCATCCTTTCTAAGAAATTAGTTTAGTTCTTCATACTTGATAGAAATCATATTTTAGGACAACTTTAGATATTCATCCTTCATCTCAATAGATCAATTGCAGAGGAAACAAGTGAAAAATTTGATTCAAAACAATTTTCCACTCATATAAAACTTAACTCAACAAAAATTTCTTATCATGTGAATGGTCAATTCAAGCAACATACTAGCTTTAGGTCTATTTAAGTGATTCAAGTGGTCTTAGGGGTTTGTTCTCTAGTTCCGGATCAGCTTTCAGTTTATCAATAAGGATTCATGCTTAATAGATAATCCAAGGCCACTGATATTTCAATCTAGTGGGAAGATTACCCCCGGCGGTCACCAAATTGTTATCCATTTTCCCCTTCTTGGAAAAATGGATAACTTGAAAAAATTAGACTTGGATAATTTCATGGGATCTTGGTGGAGAATTTGAAGAATTCAAGTATTTTTCCATGTTTTTGGCACTTACAGTTGCTTTGGGGAACTTAGGATCATTTGGAAACATTTCCCTTCTCTCTAGGCTTCAGATCTAACACTTAGCCAAAATTTGGGTAAAAATGATAAAATTGAAAAAAATGGCTTTAGGACACTTCTTCTCATCCTTTCCCAGCTCCTTAGTTCATATTTGACCCTAAGAACTTAGAAAAATTTGAGAAAAAATGGAAAAAGGGTGAAATAAAGTGTAATGCAGAGATATTGGGTCAGGAGGTACACAAGGAACAAGTTCTATAGAGCCTCGAGTTCCCAGATAACCAAAAATGCCGAAATGTAAAGGATTTTGGGTGGACATAGTGTTATGTGGATCGATGGAGAGTTACGAGGTGCAAGGTGGTCGGTGAGAACAAATTCCTCACACTCATGAGTTCTCCACATTCCCTTTTGGGATGCAACGTAAAAAAAAGTTGGCTAAGGGGATAGTGTTGTGCGGGTTTGGGCATAAATGCCCTAGGTGGTAAACATTCTTTAGGGCCCCCAATTTCTTGAATCCTCATAATCTCTGCAAGTTAAAAGGAGTGGGGAAAATAGTTAAGTGTGGGTGGGAGGCTTGTTGTGGGCCTGTGAGGCCAAGGCGGCCCTAGTTATTTTGTGACCTCAAGTACCTGCAAAGCCAAAATTGTTGCAAACAAAAGGGCGGGGAGTTATACGAAAATTTGTAGAAGAGATTAGTGAGCTCATGAATGAGATGATGACAATTTTGGATTAATGTGGGGTTTTGGTTTGATCGAGTTGTGATTAAGAAAGCTCGGATCTCCGAGTCAAGGCATCTCAAACCCCTACAAAGCAATGAAGTAAAACACCCCCAATATTCTGCAATACGGGAAAAATGAAAAAGAAGTAGCTTGGGTTTACGAATCACTCTAGCTAAAGTTATGGGGGTTGAAATCCCATGAAAGTAGGACTAAGGTGAGTAACTCGGGAAAGTGTGTCGGGGATTTGGTAAGTAATGGCCGCCCAAACCTTGAGCAAAGATTCCTAGAAATACCACAAAGAGAAGGTGATGGATAGTGTAGTACAAGAATATGACTTGAAAAAACTAAAAGTAATGGAGTCTCGTAAAGCTCGAGTCAAGAAAAGCAACTCTAAAGGCCCACAAGGAATTGTAAGGAGAGTTAAGCGGGGTTTAATCTTGTGCTTATGCGAAGCAATGGAGTCTCGAAACCTACAAGTCAAGTCATCTCAGAATTTGAAAAAGTAAAGGATATAAAATAGAGTGTTGCAAGGATTGAGCTTGATAGAGTTGGGAAGTAAAGCTAGCTCGAAAACCTAAGATGATTCACCTCAAAACCCGCATGACCATAACGTTTGACTCGAACTCCATTTTCCACAAAATTGGACTTTTTGGAATCATTTCTTCACGCTCTTCATCATGGAACCTAAAAATAAGGTTTTAGAGGGAAGAAATTTGTAAAAAATGAGAAAAAATGAGAATAACACATTTCCTTGAGCTCTAAGAAAAAACCCAACCAAGTGTCAATCATCCTTTGCTGGTAATCATTTTTGAGCTTATAAATTCTCTTTATCTCTCTCTCTCTCTCTCTCTCTCTCTCTTCTCTTTGGGATTAATAAATGTATGTGCTAAGGCAAATTTTTAGGGAAGTCATGTAATAGAACTCTGTCAAAATTATTCCAGAGAAGTGTTGAGTTGTAGGCCTCTGATCTAAATATTCTAGAAGAATATCCTTGCCTTTCTTTTGTAATTATAATGAATTGTGCATCTATTTAATCAATAAATACATGTTTTATGGCTATTCTCTTCCCTAACTATGTTTTATTACATTTTCCTTTCCTTTCATTACATATTCTAGGTTTTTGTGCATTCTATGTTCTTCTTGCAAGTTCATATTTGTTGTGCTCCATGGAAATGATGTTGACAAATGTAGTTAGGGATTGTGTCACTTGTGTTTGACCTCTCTCTTTCCCATTCTTCATCTCATTTTCACTCATTTATATGTTTTCCCACCCTTTTCTTGGTGCAATCACCTATGTAGCTTAGGATTTTTATTTTCATGCAATCTCTCTCTCTCTCTCTCTCTCTCTCTCTCTCTCTCTCGTGGTCCCTTAAAAGCTTAGGATAGAAGTAGATAGTAGAATTTCCCTTCTAGGAGTAGTTTAGTAGTAAGATAAGGTAGAGGAATTCTACCTTCTCTAGAGGTTTTTCTTAGTTAGCAGTCCCACAACTGAGAGACAATCCCATGCTACCAAAAAAACTAGTTGCTCATTCATAGATTCATGATCAAAACTATAGGGTGCTGTTTTTTGGTGATAACACTAACTACACCATTAATTTTTGGGATTCCTAAAATCCCTAATCTCCTCTTATAATTTCTCTATAGAAATTCATTTCACTTCTCTTCATCCCTATCTTATTTTCTCTTGTTTTCATGTTTGTAAGGAGTTTTCATGGGTTTTATAGGAGAATATATGAGGAATACCATCCATTTCTTTAATTAGATATATTTATTTAGTTTTTCCCACACTTATTAGGGGTTTACGAGAGAATATTTCATACATTAAAAATGTATTTTTGCAGGTGTAATGAGCACTCATCCATAGAGTTCCATAATTTATTTATTCTTTTTCTTCCAGTTCTTTAATTGAAATCCTCATTATGGTTTGAGTTAAGGATACATCTCGAGAATATATACAAATGCACACATTTATGTATATATGTACATGTGCATATATATATATATATATATATATATATAATTTTATTTAACATGTAAAAGAGTAAACACATTGTATATATATATATATATATATATATATATATATATATATATATATATATATATATATATATATATATATATATATATGTATGTATGTATGTATATTTCATGGTCGAGGGGAAATGGGTTTGGTAGAGGTCGAATGGTCTCGAGAAAAAAATGCATTCACGTGGATGTGAGTCACATAGGGTTATAGGGGAAATAATAGATATGTAAATACATATGAAAAACCCAAGGGATGGAGGTCATAACCTGTTTCAAGGGGTAGGTTGTAGGAGAGGACACGAATAATGTAATAACATGCCTTGACCATAAGAGAGGATTCAAAACTTACTTTTATATACTTATATATGTATATATAGATTCATTTCTATCACAATGTAAACCCTAATATGAACCACCACCAATTTCCATAATTTTAATTTGCTAATTTAAACAAGGCCATATATATGTATATTTATAAATATGTAACTATTACACACACACACACACACACACACACACACACACACACACACACACACACACACACACACACACACACACACACACACACACACACACACACACGCACGCACGCACACACACACACACACACACACACACACACACACATGCCAAAATTTGTAGTTATAAGAAGACTATCAAAGTATTTTTTTCCAACGTCTATCATCGGAGTTGACCTCACTTACAATGTTGGTCATCCAGAGATAGGCATATATTTCATATTATGTGATGCATAACATTTAGACCTACAAGTAAATTGGTTGAGCTCACATTAAAAATAGTCCAGAGCTCGTAGTAGCAATGGTTTGGAGATAAAAGTAGAATGGTTCGAAGGTAGTAGTAAGAATGGTCCGGAGCTCAAAGTGAAAATTGTCTAGAGCTCACCCATAGTGTAATGCCTATCATCCGGAGCTAGAAGTAAAAATGGTCTAGAGCTCGGTGAGTTACGATGTTGTACATTCAAAGCTCACTAGAAATATGATTAGTCCAAAGCTTGGAGCTCTCTCTCATCCACCTATTTTTCCTTGTTAATATCTTGAATTTTATCTTTAGTTTTTAACTCAAGAAGAACTACGAGAGGGATCTTTTCTTTGTAGTGGTTTTGGAATTTCAGAATATAGAGTCCACTTGTTTGTGTTTTATTCATGAGGAATTCACTGTAATAATTTTTGATTACCCTAATCATTGTGCAAATAAAATCATTTCAAATATCCCCTTATTTGGTGTTTTGGATGAACCATGGAGTCTTCCTTTATATTTATGATCAACCTTATTTTGGAGACCATCCCTTGTCTTGATATTTATATTTAACTTATAGGTGACCCATGATTAGCAAAAATAATATCTATAGGTATATAATAAGACATAGTTAAAAATAAATTAGAGTGATTGTGAGAAGGAAGTGAAAACGATTGAGGAAAAGAGTGAAGTGACTAATGAAGATATCATTTTGAGTCTTAAAGATATTTTTGAGTATGGAGTAATAACGAATTACTAAAGAGGAAGAGAAAACTCAAGTAGACTAAAATGGTGAATTAATGAAGAGAAAGGAGGAAAAATTAGGGCATGAAATAATTGTAGTATGGAGCGAGTGAAGTATGTAGAGGTGAGAAAGAAAAGAGAGTGAAGTGTGAACAAGTGCAAGTGAAATGAGTGGATAAGAGTGGGATACTAAAAATATATCAAGAATATTTGAATAAGAGAGTAAAAGAAAAATAAAGAGATCTATGGAACAATGATGAAGAATAAGAAGGAAGAGTAGAAATATAGAGTAATCTAAATTGATTAATTTTCTTTGACAAGGTGCTCGACATTGGGGACCGGGTCTCCAGTGAGTTGGTGCTTGGTGTCTCCGGTGACATAGTGCTCACGAAGTGGCTGAGTTGGTGTTTTACATTAGGGATTGGTGTCTCCAGTAGGTTGGTACCTATACACAACCGTAAAAGAAACTAATTTTGTGACTGGATTTAGACAATAGATCCGAGTAGTCCTATGTGGTTTTCTCCTAGAAGGGTTTCCACATAAATCCCGTGTTTTGTAATTTTTGGATATTATATGGATGTTTTTGTTGTGGATGTTAAAATTCAAAATAATTAAAATATTGTATAATACTAATTCACCCCTCAGTATTAGTGTGTTCTCTTCAATTGGTATCGAGTGAGTTACCTAAATAATAGTTTAACAACTAGAAGGTATATATCAAAAGCAAACATGATAGGTCAAGAAGGTTTCTCCTAGAATAGAGCTCCATTGTTTGATGGAACTAGCTTACGGTTTTTGGAGTATAAATATGCACACCTATTTAATGGATCTTGGTTTTGATATTTGGTATTTAGTTATGAATGGGTATGATTCTCCAACAACTCCTCCAACATATCAAGATGGAAAGAAGGCAAGTGGGAGTAATTAAAAGGCTATGAATATAATACTATGTGGTTTTCCTTAATAAAAATTTGTTAAAGTGATGCATTGCATTTCAGCCAAAGAAATGGGATAAAATAAAAAACGTCTATGAAGCAGATGATAAAGTAAATAAAGAAAAACTATAAATGCATATAAGTCAATTTGAGTGTTTGAAGATGAGAAATTTTCATCCTATCTTATTCACATAAAAAAATTTGTCAACACTATTAGAGGGATTGGAGAGGAAATTAAATATGAGATTATTGTGCAAAAATTGCTAAGATATCTTCCTTTGAGGTTTGATGCCAAAGTGTCTACCATTGAAGAAATGAAGGAATTAAGCACCCTAACAATGGATGAGCTGCATGGGATTCTCATGGCATATGAGATGAGAAATGAAAAGGATAAATCATCCAAGTTTAAGGTAGCCTTGAAAGCATCAAAGAAGTTGAACAAAAAAATCCCAAACAACATGACTTCTCCAAAAATGAGTTAAACAAGGAAGAATCTCATTTTTCAGGAAGTTGAAGAAAGGATCTGGAAAATACAAAGGTAAGTTACCCTTCAAATGTTTTAATTGTGGTAAAGTAGGGCATTATGCTAATAAATGTCCATATACAAAAATGAGAATAGTGATAATGAACAAGATCATCTTTGTGAAGGAAGGTAATAAGTATTATTAATCTAAGAAGAACTATAAGAAAGGAAAATATGAGAAAATAAATAACTTCTACAAGCACAAGAAAACTATCTATACCAAGGAGGAAACTAGTTCATATGAAGAAAATGAAGAAAGTAATATTGTCAATGACAAAGAAGAATCATTGTTCATGGAAATAGAGATAAAATAATGTGAAGAAGAGATGGTTTCAAAAGATGAAGAAGATGTTGAAGTTGAAGGTGAAGTAAATCTTGAAGAAGAGCTCATTTGTGCCCTAGATGAGATCAAAATACTAAAGAAGAAGAATCTGAAACAAAAACATCAATTTCAAAATTTTGAAGAAGAATATGCTACCTCAAAATAAAATTTGACACAAGATCTTGAAGAATATAATAATATCATCATTAGTCTGAAGGTTCAAATTGAATATATGAAGAAGATGAATGATTATATTAGAACCCAACTGAAACAAAAAGAATAAAATTGTGAGAAGCTGGGATCTAAAATTATTTCCTTAAGAAAGGAGCTTGAGAAAAAAACTACCAAGTTGAATAGATGTCTCAAGTTTGAAAATATCACTAACAAGATGGATGATATGATTAGTTTTTAGAGGTCACTATTCAACAAAACTGGTCTAGGTTATGAAGAAAACAAGAATTTTGCTAAAGATGATTCTAAAGAGCCACCAAAGGCATTAAAAACAAACTTTCCAACATATATAAAGAGAAGGAAATGTGATTACGAGAAGTTTTCCATAAGGTCATTCTGGCCACATAATTAAATATAGTTGAGAACTTAGAGGGGGTGGATAAAAAAATCAAGGTTTTACTTGAGAAGGAAACTAGATCCCAACCAAGGCTTAATGACCCTCAATACTAAAAGGAGCATGGGGGCATTTAAAATCAAAAACTATAATGAGAAGTGGATTTACATGGTCATTAAAATAAATGACAAAGGGAGTCAAAAGAATGATTATATTGTCAATCCCTTCTCATATTTGAGGCATGTGAAGGATTGTGGTAATAATTGTGAGGGGGAAAAGGTTTATTAGATTATGGAAAAAGGAGGAATAGGAATTTGAACACTATTCAACTCTACAACTTTGGAGTAGAGCTGGCACATGCATTCTTATAACCTTAAGGATGGGAGGAGACTTGGTAAGAACAAAGCTAGATATGATGATTGAGATCTATATGAAGCTAAAGAGTTAATTGAACGTGCAACTATGGCTTCCTTCTTCAAAATTTTTAGAGGCCACAATGAGAATTTAAGTATGGATGTTGCAAAGTCATGGAATAATGTCAAGGTACTTTTAAGGGGATTTTCCTTCTCAATTACTCCTAAGCTAATTACCAAGGTCACTAGTCTACCGATGGAGGGGAGAATGATTTTCAAGCCTAAATCTAACATGCATATGGAAATCGACAGTTTCTTAATCGGTAAGGAAACCCTTAAACAACATTTTGCTGGTTTTGATAGGGAATCTCTACCATTTCCCTTTGATGAAATTTATCTTCTTTTGATGCAATATGTGACACTTGAGGGAAGGTTTAAAGTGGTTTTTTCCTATCATTTCCTAATGTTGAACCACATTAGACATGAGAAACTATACTGTTTTCCTAATTTTTGTTTAGATCCCTATCTAAATCAATTTACTAAGTGCAAAAGGGAACTTTCATAGTCCCTCTCCATCAAGCCATTATCAAATCCCTAATTCACATAAGGATACCAAATGTTAGCGGGGATGAGGAAATTTCCCCAAACTTTGTGAATCCAGGACATTCGGAGGTTAGGAAGACTTTAGAGAAGTAAACTAGGTCTAACAAATCTAGAGAGAAGGGTGAAAGGAAGGAATATGTGGGTCTTGACTAAAATGATGGTAAAAGGGATCCTAAAGTTGGGGAGAAAGATCGGGTGGAAGGTGCTTGAGGATAGAAATATTGATAAAGGAAATGAAAACCAAGATAAGAGTGCAAAATTTGAATTGGAAGACTTAAGAAATATGGGAGAGACCTCTCAATATGCCAAAATATAGACAAGGAAATGGAAAATCATACCCAAAGATATATTGAGGAATCCATTGACAATCTCAATTTTCTTAAAGTGGCTCAAAGGGATCTATTTGCAACACATGAAGGAGTGGTAAAAGCTAACACTTTCAAGAATGAATTTGAAAGTTTCAAACTTGATACTGATATTAAAAACACATGATTATTATGGTTTCTAGGGAACTAAGAGAGGTCAAGGAGAGAGTGGATAAAATCACGTCTTTGGTGGTCAATGATCAACAAGAAACATTACAAGAGGTGTGATAACATGGAAAAAGAACTTCTAGGCATAAAGGACACTATGATGCAAATTAAAATCCTCCATATCCTTAATATTAAAACCAAAATTTCTCACCTAAAAATGATGGCCGAGTTGTTTAATGTGAAGAAAAATCCAAGTAATTGGAAAAGGATGGAATTGTCCCCAAGAAAGAGATGATTAAACCAAACTATGAGATGTGGAGAGTAACCATAAAAGGTTTTAAAAAGAAAAGACAAACAACATGCACACTCTGGATGACTATGTAAAGGATTAAATGCTTTTTGGTTGTTACATGGATGTTTACTATGTGTTTGGTTATTTTTGCACCCTTGTTGGTTGTTTTGTTGCAATGCCATGTATTGCTATTAGTTTGTCTACCATTTTGCTATTTCTGTACTTGTTATTACTTTGAGGGATTCAATGGGTATATCCTTGGCCCTGGCTTTGTGATCTTGGATCGAAATTTTTGTATGGGGTAGGGTCCCCTTAACCATTCTTTACTGATAGCAAAAAAATAATTTATGCAGATTATCTTAGAAATAATGATAACAACAAGAAGAAAGAGTTATAATGTTCCTAGAAATACCAACATTCCTCCTAAAGACAACTTAGATAAACAAATAAGCACCTTCCCCCAAGGCGACATTTCATGACCAAATTTTAATATGATTTTTATGGTTATTGATTTCATGTAGTCAATTTTTCACAGAGCAACAAATTGTAGAACTCATACAAGAAGTTTTAGTATGAAGAAGAATGCAAATGCAAGTCCTTATATGTCCTCAAACGAAACCGCAACTCATTTTCTTCTTTGATGGAATTTAACATTAAATGTTATAAATGCCACAACTATGGGCATATAACATGTTTTTGTAGAAACTCCTAGAAAAAAATTAGAATGAGGAAACTATGGATAATCGAAGGATGAACTAGAAAAATTTTGGAAGAAGAAGCTAGAGTGAGAAAAGAATAAAGAAAAATCCATACTTTTTTAGATAGTGTTTCATGCACAAAATGAAGGAAATCAATGGTATATTGATAGTGGTTTCTCAAGCCACATGACTGGAGACAAAAGTAAGTTTCTCACTTTGAAATAAGTGAATGGAGGAACTGTAAAATTTGGAGACAATGCTATAACAATAATTTTAGGTAAGGGTACTATCAACCTTAACAATGGAAAATCAAAAATTGAAAATGTCTTGTATGTTGAAGGACTAAAGCATAATATTTTGAGTGTGAGCCAAATGATTGATCAAGGGTATACTATCACATTTCATGTTGAAGGATGTGAGATCGAAAGGTAGTTGATTTTTGCGGGACAACTAATAAACTTTACATTATCGGTGAGATTAAAGGATACAAATGTTATATGCGAGAAAATATACGAGAGCTAATTATGGCATAGAATAATGGGCCATATTATTTTTGATAATTTATTTTAAATTAGTTCCAAGCAAGCTATTAGATACATGTCAAAGATCACTAAATCAACAAACACATTTTTCAAGCAATATTAGCGTGGGAAGCAGAAAAGAGTTACATTCAAGATAAAGGAGTATTCAACTACAAGGTTTTTAAAACTTGTTTATACTATTTTGTGTGGGCCTACCAGGACTCAAAACATGCAAGGTTAGACTTATTTCATGTTATTTATTAATGATTATTCTAGAATGACATGGGTTACATTTCTAAAAGAAAAATTTGAAGCATTTGAGAGGTTTAAGGCGTTTAAATCCTTAGTTGAAAATGAAACTGGGAAGAGAATCAAGTTCCTATGATATGACTATGGAGGATAATTTATTTCAAATAAGTTTGAAGAATTTTTTCATAATTATGGAATAAAGATACATTACTCGAGTTCTAAGGATTCCATAGAAAAATTGTAGAGAATGAATACAATGGTCTAGGAAATGGCAAGAATAATGCTAAATGATTCTAAGTTGTATGATATGTTTTGGAGAGAGGCAGTCACCAATTTTTTTACATTTTTAATAGAGGTAAAATTAGATTAAACATCAACAAGACACCTAATAAATTATGGAAGGGCAGACCAACAATAGTAAAATAATTCGAGTTTTGGAAGCACATGTTATATCAAAAGAGATGATGAAGATTTGGGTAAGTTTGAATCCAGATATGATGAATGTATTTTTCATGGTTACTCTTCAAGAAGCAAGGTGTATAGATTATAGAATATAACAACACAAGATTTTGAAAGTGAAAATGTGAAAGTGGATGAGATCAAGTATAAAAAGAATAAGAGACAAGAAATTGATTATTCAAAGGAAGAAAGCAATGAAGATCAAAAGGAATAATTTGAAAGAAAGGATACCAAAACCCCATCTAGATCATTCCAAAATAATCATTTAGAAAAATAGATTATAGGTGATAAGAACACTGGAGTAAAAACTAGAAGAAGATTGGTGAATACAATGAACATGCAAATTTGTCTTTACTATATAATATATAACATAATAATTTTATTGAAGTAAGCGAAGATAAGCATTGGATCGAGAGAAATGGAAGAAGAGATAGATTAGATTGAGATAATGAAATGTGGGAACTTAGCCCAAGGATTAAAGATAAAAATGTGATTGGCACCAAGTGGGTTTTCAAGAACAAGATGAATGAAAATGGAAAATTTATAAGAAATAAAGCAAGGTTAGTCTCCTAAAGGGTATGCACAAGTTGAAGGTATTTACTTTGAAGAAACTTTTAATCCTGTTACATGTTTAGAAGACATTAGAATGTTTTTAGAATTTTCTTGTTTTAAAAACTTTAAAGTATATCAGATGGTTGTCAAATCAACATTTCTAAATGGGAATTTGGAAGAATACGTTTATATTAAACAATCAGAAGTATTCATTTTATCAGATGATAAGGATTATGTATGCAATTTGAAGAAAACTCTTTATGGAATGAGACAAGCCCCCAAAGCCTAATACTCAAGACTAGAAAAATATCTACAACAACATGATTTTAAAAAGGGTATTGCGATAGAAATATTTACATCAAAACCAAAGGTGGAAATTAGCCAATTATTGTGTATAGTGATGATACCATTTTTGGAGAAAGTAGCAACAAGATGATTCAAGATTTTTCTGTTCAAATGCAAAAATAGTTTGAAATGTCCATGTTTGGTGAGTTATCTTTCTTTCTTGGTTTACAAATTTCTCACTAAGAAAAAGACATATTTATCTCACAAACCAAGTATGTTAAAGAGATGTTAAAGAAGTTCTTAATGGAAGATTACAAACCAATTAGTACTCCTATGGTCACAGGTTGTAAGTTGAGCAAGAATGATGAGTCTCCTAATCAAATCAGACCCTTTATACATCAATTATTGTAAGTTTATTATATGTACCGGTGTCAAGACTATACGTGATGCAAGCAAAGTAGGTTTGGTATCATGCTTTCAATTTGCTCCAAAATAAACTCATGTGAGATCTATCAAAATAATATTCAAATATCTGAAAGGCACATTGGATTATGGATTTTGGTATCCTAGGGATGAATATTTCACTCTAAAAATGTATACATATGCAGATTGGGCTGGTTTTGTTGACAATAGAAAGAGTACAAGTGGATGAGAATTATTTTTGGGAAATAACTTGATATATCAGTTAAGAAAGGACAAAAATTCCATTTATTTATCTATAGTTGAGGTAGAATACATCACAACATTGTCATGTTTCCCATAAGCTATATGGATGAAGCAAACATTGAAGGAAATGTTGAGTTTGATTTTCCAATTTCCATATTTTGTGACAACACTAGTGCAATTAACATATCAAATAATCTAGTTATGCACTTTAGAAGTAAGAAAATTCCCATCAAGTATCATTTTTTAAGAGAGAAATTTGTAGACCATCAGCTTAAGTTTGAATATATTGCCACAAAAGAACAATTTACTCGATATTTTTACTAAACCTCTTCCAAAATAAACATTTGAATGTCTCAAACCAAAATCGGGGTTATATATTTCTCATCTAGTCACTAAAAGGGAATATTCAACAAAGATGGAGCTAATCCCTATATTATAACTCCATAGTAATGTCATGCCAAAATCGAAGGAGATGTTACCTTATTGTAGTCTCTAAGCAGGTCAACATTTGATAACAACCAACTTGTTTTTAATAGCTTGCACAAGGTACCATGATCTCTCTCTTTCGTAGATACAATGGAAACACCTCAGGTCTGTGGGTATACCTATTTTGAGGTGAGTCTCTAGTATCAAGGCCGGTTCCTTATTGGTGTATCCTAAACTAATTTCTGGGAGTTTGAGAGTAAAAGATGACTATAAAATGATTAAAACTAAGGTGATACACCAAATTTGTATGAGGGCTTTGACTGAGTATATGCACAACTGATTTGGGAAGGATTCTTGATGCATGAACCAATAGTTTTTCTGTCAGAATGTCTAAGGGAAAAACACTTGATTGTACTGAGGGAGAATCACAACAGTACTAATAAGTTAACATGCACATTAAAATTAAGTAGAAAAAGACGAATTTGCAGTAGGGTAAAGTGATTGATCAGGGAATTTGCATTCACAAGATTAATATAAAAATACACAAGACTACAAAATAACTTGGAAAGGCATGGAATACTTCACACTCAGAGGGAAAAACTGGAAAAATTTGCTTCAGTACTCATATATCCAAAAGTCCTCTAGAAGTTCCCCTTTGTGCTTTGCAAAGGCACACAATATATAGCAAAAATAAAGTTCACCCTCTCCTAAAAATAGCCTAAGGCTTGTACTCACCCATGCATCTTATTTTTATCCTTTATTTAATAATAGATAAAGGAAAAATAGAGCATGCAATTACAAATAGGCATTATTAGCCTTACTTACATTATCAGTCAAACTGAAGTTGACTGTTCTATTTTTAAGAAAAGAAGGATGAATAATTTGCTAAAAATAAGGTTGCTTGTTAGGAAAGTCTCTTTCCATGAACATGCAACTCTATCTTCTTCTCTATTCTGTCCTATTGTGAAGGCATGCAAAAATACAACTCCCTGTATGTGAGCAAAATAATTACAATACTTAGTAATATTTGCAAAAATAATTCCTCCTGTGGGGACCACCTGCTATGTGCACATGTTCTGATATTGACATCTCCTTTGGAAATGGCATAGGCATCATAATACATTCGACCACCCCTTTGATTTGTTTGGGCATAAACTAAGCAATAATCATAGTTTTAATAATTAAGCCCCTTTGCATAACACATGGTGTATTATATAGTCTGCCACCTTTGATTATGTCGGCCTTGGCATATTATAATATTCACCTTTTTGGTGATCATGATATATGATTTGGTCGCCCTTTTAAAATTATTTGAAGCATGCACTTGGGTTAGACTTTGAAAATTCATTGCAATGATTAATTCGGTGGACACGTGGGTTGTCCCCTTCCATGGTGACTCACCCCTTGGTGACTTGGTGGTGGCATCAACTCTAGTCAGGTTAACTATTACCCTTGTGGTTTATTTTGAAATTTTGTGCCTTGTTCTTTGTCGTTGATCTTTGTACCTGTTTGATCATGAGACCATCGATTTATGACCTGTGATTAGGGTTTTGGCTGGCATTTAATGTGGGTGGTGGCATCCTAACTATGGTTAGCATTGATTGTTGTGATGATTTGAGGATGTTGATCTTGTGTCCTTGGTTTTGATGCCATCGATCTCTGACTGTGGTTGAGTTTGAGTTAACCCACTTCTTGGGTTCGGATGGTAAAGGGAACTTGACCCTAAAGCACATTCATTTGGATTTTTTTTGTATGGGTGAAGCCTGGAAAATTTTTCTCGACGCCATTATTTTGTTCTGTCGAGCTCGGCTTTCACTGTACTTTGGAGCTCCTTCTCTGTAAAAGACTCTCTGTCATATCGGGTTTCACGATTTTATGTGTCAGTGGTCGTGCTTTGGTCATTTTTGAGCTTTTCCTGTAAATCTATTTTTTTTTGCCATGGTGGCTGTTACTTCAAGCTCGGTCTATTCTATTTGGTATTTTGTGGTGAAGCCTATGAGATCGAGTTTTCTTTGTGAGTTGAAAATTTGATATCTCTGCCATTTCTTTCTTTTGATTTTGATCTAGAATTTGAGATAGCTCTAAGAAATGGTTTCTTTAAGCTTGGCCTCCATGGTCAAGTTTCATGAGGTTTTGATTTGATTTCTCTCTTCTTTGTGATCTCCCTTATATTGGCCACCATAGTCATTTATAGGTGAGATAATCTCTCTTGCATACATACTCTTCTGTTTTCTTTTCTTCTTTAGATGTATCACTGAATTTTGGAAATATTTGTGGGTTCTGTGATTTGTTTCTCCTGATTGACTCCCGAGTTTGAAACTTCATGTGGCCTATGGACCTCTCACTTCATCATCTGGTTGCTCAAAATTTCTGACCATTTGATTATCTACGGTGAGTGTGTTCTTCGGCCCAATCTGCATTATGAATTATAGATCTATATTTTCTGAGTTCTAGGTATCTGTCATGTTTGGCCATTGCTAAAATGAGCTTAAAGACTCTGTGATTATGTGTTTGTTGTTATGAAACTCTGATTTACTTTTTACTTTCCTTTTTTTTACTATGGTGGACATAGAGTACTTTCTTCTTTCTGGATATTCATACTTCACCTCTTCTCTGTATGAGTTCTTTGTGCTAGGAAAACTGTTACCTCATCATTTGTTGAGAATATTGTAGAAGATGGTTATGATTTTTTGTAAATATAGTTCTATACATTACTTTAGGTCCATTCTGAAATCTTTGGCTCATTTTTGTATTATGGAGAATCCATTTGTTATAATTCATTGTTTAGGATCAACTTGATTCTTTGAAATCTCTGTAGCACCTTTTGAGAATACTTGCTTTAATCCTTTTCAAATTGAGATCACTTGAACATTGAATTTCTCCATGAGATGAGTGTTTGAAATGCAATTGTTTTCTAAAAATCACATCTATTGAATGCTTGATTGTAACAATATTCTTGACTTTCTAAAAATAATGTATACTATTTTCTGAAACTATGCATAACATATTATTTTTGGAACTCTGTTTACAACTCCTACACGTTTGGACAATTCAAGTTTTGTCAAAAATGTAGTTCCATTTTCTTTTGTGCTTCAATGTTGTACTTGAGCTTCACTGTAGCAACTAGCTTTGATTTTTATCTTTCTGCATAATCAATTTGAAATTGATTCTTTGTAGCAAGCTTTTTAAAAAATTTTTTCATAGCCTAAAATTTTATCTTTAAATCGAAAATTATCTATTTGAATTTCATTTCATTTTTAATATAGTAGTTGAAAATTTATTTCACCATGTAGAAACTTAAAAAATCTTTATAGTGTTGATTTTTTTATGGAAAAAGCCCTATCAATTTTTTTTTCAAGAAACTACTTATCTTCATTCCTTTCAAATGTGACCTTCTCTTTTAGCCAAACATCAGCTTTCAAATTCTACTTTTCATTTTTGTTGCAAACTGAAACATGTGCTTCTATTATTACTAGTCTCTCTCTCTACTACTCGTAACTTCTTCTATTTTAGAACAAGTTGTTGGAACTTTGAGTTACATTCTTCCTTTTATTGCATGAACTTATGACTTGTCTATTTTCTCTTTAGTTATAACTGTACCTACACACTTAGGAAAATAGTTAGAAAATAATTAGGCTTTTTGGCCTCTCTTATGTCCATGTTTTTTCTTCTTTCTTTTCTCTTTCTTCTTTTTGAGTGAATAAAGCATGCATGTAGTTTTTTCTTTAAGTAGAATACATCTCTGTTAGGAGAAGATTCATATGCATGAAGTAGGATAGTGTAGGAATATGAATTGATCCTGAGCTCGTAACTGACAGTTAATTCTTTTCTTCTTTTTAGGTCACAATGGCTTCTATAATGAAGATGAAGGAGAATGAAAAAGGTGGAGATGAAGATGTTTCAATCGAAGAAAAAAACCCCAAGGAAATGATGGGTTCACTCATACTCCTTTGCTTTCTCTTTCATGCATGTGTACCTTTCTTTTAGTAGTTGTACTTTACTTTTTAGTTACATCCCATGGCTTGTGTGGGAAACATTTGACTCTCCTTGTGAATAAAACATTGAATTTCATAAAATGAGTTGTGTATTTCCTTGTGCATTCTAGATTTTCTGTATGGATTGTATAATGAACTAAACAACTTAGTAACATAATTGAATGTCTTAATCATGAAGGAAAGAACATTGATGAGAACTTGTAACATTTAGTAATGAACTCTGATTTTTGTAATCTACATTTTGTTTGTTGCTTCAAAACTTAGCACTTCACCTAATTTGTAATTTTTCATCTTCATCAAGAAAACATAGTTGTCCTTTGGGGATTTGTGTTCTTTTGTTGAAGATGACATGAAATTGTAGACTATGTGATCTGTTTTGTTTTGAAACAACACACATAACTACAGATTTCATTTAATCTTGTAACTAATTCAGCAGTAACAAATAACATAAAACTTCCTTAGCTTAGGTATACTTCACCCAAGACTTTTCATCATCGTAATGATGAAGTTTTGAGTTGCCCATTTTTACACAAGTGCAAAAATTGTCAACATTTCTGGCGATCCTGGGAAAGCTGCTGCTAGCTTAAAGACTAGTGCCTTGCTCTTGTCCATTGGGCATGGAGTCTAAGCATGTAACAAAAATTTTCTTTTCGAAAGGTCCAACCCTTCCAAAAAAACTAAATTTGGGAAAGGATCTTGGTAAATAGATCACGTGCATGAATGCACTTATTGAATTGAAAAACATTGCAATGTGTAGGAACTACACTTATTGAAGGAAATCCTACTCTAACAATCATTGTAAGATTTTCAATAACAGTGTTTGAGAAACATACCATTCATAGGAATGGGAAGTTCCTCTCCATTCAGCTTTGAAAGCTGAAAAGCATTGTGTTCTTTGCAAGCTGAAATCATGTAAGGACCACTCAGAGTGTATCAAACTTTGAGTGTCTTCTGGCTTTGCATGATCAACATCCCACTTTAACACAATATCTCCTTCATTGAAGACTCTGAATTTGGATTTCTTGTCAAAAGTCTTCTTCATTTGTTTTGATTTTCTCCATATTCAAATGGGCTTTATCTCTTAGCTCTTGTAATTCCATTAACTCTGCATAAAAACTGTAATGGTTCATTCTCAAGCAACTCCATTTGATGCAGCAAATCTAATGTAGGTAACTCAACTGAAATAGGCATTCTTGCTTCTTTTCCGTACACAAGTTTGTATGGTGAATTGCCAACTGATCTTTTAGGAGTCACTCTGTCAGCCCAAAGTGTTGAATTCAACATCAGATGCCAAGCTCTTTGATTATCCTTGAGTGTTCTTTTGATGATCCTTAATAGATTCTTGTTAGTACTCTTAGCTAAGCCATTACCTTGTGGGTAATAATTAGATGAAGAACTTAGATATATTCCATGTTTGACATCCCAATCTATTATCTTTGCACCAAGGAATGCTAAAGCATTATCTGATATGATAGTTTTTGGAACACCAAATCTGTAGACTATTCCTTCATAAAAGGATAGTATCGAAGCTTCATTAGCATCCTTCAAGGCTATTGCTTTAGTCCATCATGTAAAATAATATGTAGTAGTTAAGATCCACTTGTGTCCTTGTGATGATGGTGGGTTTATCATGCCAATAAAGTCAAGACCCCACTACATAAAAGGTTGATCAGCTGAAATAGGTTGTAAAGGGAAGTGAAGCTAACATTCTTTTCAACAAAGAAAGCACATTTTTACACTTTCTAATCCATTCAAAATAGTCTTTGAATATGCTAGGCCAATAGTAACCAGCTTTCATAATTTTTAAGGTTGTAGTACGTGCTGAGAAGTGACCTCCTGTAGGTCCTTCATGGAATTCTAATAGTATTTTCTGAACTTTATCATAATCAACACACCATAACAAGATTCCATTTATATCTTTTTGAATAACACATTATCAATGAAGATATAAGGTACAACTTGTAATCTGAAATACCTTCATTTATTTTTGTCCATACCTTCCGGATAGGTGCCCTGCTATAGATAATTAACCAAATCAGTCATCCATCTTGATTCTGAATCTCGTGAGTGAGCTCAGGTTGTTGATTTTCTGGTTGAACCATAATTTTTGATTGTTGATACGTAATTTCAGCATGTTGTTTTGAATCATCTGGTTCTGTAACTTGTTGTTTTTCCATATCAGCAATTAGATGCTCACATAAACCTTTCCCTCAAATTGTCTTAGCAACCCGAATATCAACATCATATTCCATGACCTTTGTTATCCAGTTTTCTCTTTTCTCATTCAATTCCTTATTTAGTAAGAATGCTTTCACACTTGGATGAGAAACAAGAACATGGATTTTATTGTTCGAAAGCATATACTTGAAATTATTTAGTCCTTTGACTACTGAAAGTACTTTCTTTTCAAGAAATGTGTACCTTGTTTCATAATCATGCAAGACTCTATCCAAAGAAAGCAATAGGTTGCTCAATATTTTCATCATTGACTTGAGTTAATATAGTTGAGATTGTTTCAGCTCCTGCAAGTGCATACATTGTAAAATATTTATCAAAATTTGGATTTGCAAGAGTAGGAGCTTGAGAGATAGCTACTTTGATTGCTTCAAATCCTTCTCTTCCTTCGCTTGGTCAAGAGAAAGTTTTCTCTTTTTTCAAGCATAGTTGTGAGTGGTTTAACCAATGCTGCAAAATATGGAACAAATCTCTAACAAAGTTGATTTTTCCAAGAAAACTTTGTAATGCCTTCTTATGATGAGGAAATGATAGTTGTGATATGGCTTCGATCTGAAAGGATCAATTGCTAAACCCTACTTAGAAACAATATGACCAAGTAGCTTGCCTTGATGTACTGAAAAGATAGACTTTAGTGGATTCAAAGATATTCCAAATTGCCTGCACAACTGAAAAGTCTACCTTAAGTGTTTTAGATGTTCTTTAGAATCTTTTGAAAATATAGTAACATCATCTAAATAAACCAGGATGCATTTATTTAATAAGCTGTGAAAATCCATGTCCATTGCACGTTGAAATGTTGCACCGACATTTGAAAGACCAAAAGGCATCCTTTTGTAAGCATAAGTACCCCACTTGGTGGTAAAAGTTGTTTTGTATCTATCTTCTTCTCGAACTAAAATCTGATTATATCCATTGTAACCATCTAGAAGAGATAGTCTATCTGAACCTGAGACTATTCTTAAATCTGATCCATATTTGGGAGTGGGTAATGATCTTTTAATGAAGCCTTATTAAGATCTCTGAAATCTACACATAGTCTGATTTCACCGTTCTTCTTCCTAATAGGAACAAGATTGGCTACCCAACTTGAATGCTTAACTGGAAAGATAATACTTGATTCAATCAACTTAGATAATTCTTTCCTCATTAGAGGCTCTATCTTGGGATTCATAAGCCTCTTTTACCTAACAGTTTAGAATTTGGCTATGCAACTCAATTGTATGTTGTGCTAGACTGGGATCAAATCCTTTCAGATCTTGGTATTTCCAAGCAAAAACATCTTTAAACTCTTTGCAAAGATTAATAAATGACTACTTTTAGTTAAGGAACATACCTTTCCAAGAAATAGCTTTTTCCCTTCATCAACCAAGATCTCTTCGTAATTGTCAGCGTGAGTTGACATTTTAGTCTTGACCTTTCTTAACTGATCATCAGTGTTGAAGATGTCTTCTAATGTGACTAGACCATGAGGTAGTTTATTTGTCTTCAACTAAACAATCTGGTCACCATATAAGTGTTGTAATTTATCCTGATTAAATAGAAAACTCAACTTCTTGCTACAAAAACCCTAGATTTGATCATCACTTTCAAAAACTTGCCAATTTGAATCATTATCAGGTATTGAGGGCCTAACAATTAACTTTATATGAGGCTGGATTTTTGTATTTTCAATCTGTTCAGCACTTCAAAACTAGCCCCAACTGCTGCAAGTCTATTCTGCATGCTTGTTTTTCAGCTCTAGGAATAGACTGAATATTAATAGCATTGAAATCTTCCATTAAGTCTGAAACTCTGTGTCTGTAAGACTTCATTAATGGGTTCTTACAAACATTGAAATTTTTACTTGATTAATAACCAACTCAGAGTCACCAAAAATCTATAGAATGTTGATACCTTTCTTTCTGGCCCAAAGTAAGCCATGAATTAAAGCTTCGTATTCAGCTACATTACAAGTACATGAAAATTGGAGATTCAAAGTTGAGAAATACCTTCATTTGTTGGGGAAGTGAGCATCAGACCTACTCCTATCCCTTCTTGTTCTTAGCTCCATCAAAATGAAGCTTCCAAATCCCTTCTTCTTGAATCTTCTATTTTGGACAAGCAAGGAAGTGGTGTATTCTCTTCATGCATATAATACACACCAAACAGGTGTTCTTCAACTTCCTTAAAAGGATCATGAGCATGTTCTTCCACTATATTTTCATCCATAAACATGTTAGAAACACCATCTAATGCTGAAACATGAGCTACCTCATCAAAATCAGACTGATCTAAAATTTGAATAATTAGCCATTGCATTTGAAGAGTGAGGCTCAATGTGAAATCTAGCCAATGGCTCTGAATTGATAGTAACTTTAGTACCATAATGAGTAGTGAAAAATAAGGACCAATCTGAAGAGAGATAACCTCCTATTTTTTTGTGAAATCTCTAGATAAGCATAAAGCAAAGTATGGAGGTAAGTCTACAATCAGTAACATCTTGCAGAATAGAAACATTTGGGCAAGCATGTAACGTCACTTCTAAATTTTTGATTATACCAACTATATTAGTTGTAGTTCCATCAAGTTGTAAGATGCTCCTTTTTGTAGGCTCATACTACAAACCCAATTTTTTTCTGCAATCACTTTTGGCATAACTGTGCTACTTGCACCATTGTCCACCATGCAATTATGAACTAGATTTTCACCGATAATCAGTGATAAATAAAATGGTGGTGGTTTCTTGATGTCATGAGCATTCAAAACTTTCTGAACCATCCATTTAACTTCTTTAATGCGGTCTTGCTCAAACGTTCCAAGGACCATGTTTTCCTTTTGAACTTCCTTTTTTGTTGTATTTGAAGAAATATGCAACTTAGCTAGTTCATGAGAAAGTAAATCTTGTTGTCAGGAATACTTAGAGCATCCCACATTGAGATATTAACATTATGATTTTTCATTACATCAACAATGTTAAAAGAAGCAACTTTTTTAGAGACAGAATCAATTGTCTTAGAGTAGGCCTTAGCAAAAATTGATTCTGCTTCAATGCCTTGGATATCTGAGGTATAAACAGTCTTCTTGGATCAGGGTTGTAGTAGCTTTTTGATGGCCTTTATCAACTGGAACACTTGTTATTTTTTGAGGAACAACAAGGTTGTTAGTTGACTTTGGAGCTGTAGATGTTGTCTTATTAGTGATAGTAGGTAGGATAGGCCTATTTTGTTTTTTTGATTTTCAACAGCCTTCCCTTGAGCCCTAGTAGTGACTGCAATGAAATCCTCCTCATTAAAACTGACTAAATTTTGTTCAGGTGCTTTCTGAACATGAGTTTCTTGTTGCCCACCCTCCATTTGAGGCATGAACAATGTTTTAGATTGAGGTTGTGCAACAAGATTTAGATTCAGAAAAGCATTTGGGAAAGTTGCAATTTGAATGAGGTTGATTGCAAGGTTGACACCACTCTTTTGTAGCCATATTAACTAGGACTAAAGTGTTAGATGAACTAGGAGCCTTTGGGTCAAACTGCCTTTGTTGGTAAGGTTGCCTATAATTTTGATTATATTGGTAGGGCTACTTGTTTTGTTGATTCTGTTGATAGGGCTGATAAGGAGCCTGATAGGGTCTGTTAGGTAATGTAATTTTGTTCTCAATTGAAGTCAATTTATTTCCCATAGTCTGCAAAGCTTTAAATACATCATCTGATGGAGCTACAACAGTAGGCTCTATGATAGTAATAGGCTGAGGAATAGGTGCTAAATCTACCAAAAATGGCATTGATGGCCTTGGTGCTAATTTTCCATCTTGAATAAGACTATTTTCAGCTTGGATAGCAATATCATAAGCATCCGGAAGTGTCTCTCCACCCATTGATTGAATCATAGTTGAGATATCACTGTTTAATGCTCTAAGATAATAAAGAAAGCATGATCACTTGAGGCTTGACACTTGCTGGAATTCTCTCCCAAGTTTTGGAAAAATGGATATTGAAGCTAGACATAAATTCATTGGGAGCTCTTTTAATAGTAGACAATTGTTCAATGAGAGATAAATGATCTGAATTATCTGGAACTGTTTCAGCAAATTTTTCACCTAAGTTATCCCAAGTTCTTATGCTTCCAATTTCTAGGTTTCTATACCATTGCAAGGCCTACCCTTTAAAAGATGTAGCTAAAAGTCTTAAAGCTACATCTTCATGAGTGATATTATGGACTGCACATAGGGCTGCAACATCTTTAATATGTTCAGCTGGTGTAACCTGATTTTCACCGTGAATGATGGAAAAATTTTCATGGCAGCATTAGGAATGTCATGGTAAACTGGGATTACTAATGGACTGCCATTAGTAAAGGTCACAAAATTCCTTGGTGGTTGGATAGCCATTTGAAAAACTGGGATATTAATTGAGAAATTGATACGTGGTGAAGGAATATTAGGAGGAGGGTTACCAAAACCAGGTCTATTATAAGGTAAAGTATTACCAACTCTTCTCCTTCTAGCAGAATTCAAAGGTAAAGAAACAAACTCAGAAGGAATTCCTCTTACCGATGATCTTGTAGTCACTTTAGGCATGGAACATGCTATCAATACTGGTCTGAAATCAGCTTTAACGGAGTCACGCCAAAAGATCCTAGAATCTTTAGAATAAAATTGCTGACTTACTCTCCCAAAAAAAGTAACTTTTAATTTGTTGTAATTCTGCTTATAGATCTCTTTGTAGAAATTTGTAATTGCATGCAAGATCTGATTCGTTGTCCCTTTGGGCATGCCAAACTACTTTTATTATCTCTCGAAAGTGCACCCTATAGAGAGATTGTTTCAGGTTTTCTAAGCTTGCACAAATGATCTCTCTCTTTTGTAGATATAATGGAAACACCTCAGAGTCTGTGGGTATACCTATTTTGAGGTGAGTCTGAGTATCAAGGTCGGTTCCTTATTGGTGTATCCTAAACTGATTTTTGGGAGTTTGAGAGTAAAAGATGACTGTAAAATGATTAAAACTAAGGTGATACACCAAATTTGTATGAGGGCTTTGACTGAGTATATGCACAACTGATTTGGGAAGGATTCTTGATGCACGAACCAATAGTTTTTCTGTAGAATGTCTAAGGGAAAAACACTTGATTGTACTGAGGGAGAATCACAACAAGTACTAATAAGTTAACATGCACATTAAAATTAAGTAGAAAAGACTGAATTTTGTAGTAGGGTAAAGTGATTGATCAGGGAATTTGCATTCACAAGATTAATATAAAAATACACAAGACTACAAAATAACTTGGAAAGGCATGGAATACTTCACACTCGAGAGGAAAAACTGAAAAATTTGCTTCAGTACTCATATATCCAAAATTCCTCTAGAAGTTCTTTTTGTGCTTTGCAAAGGCACACAATATATAACAAAAATAAAGTTCACCCTCTCCTAAAAATAGCCTAAGGCTTGTACTCACCCATGCATCTTATTTTTATCCTTTATTTAATAATAGATAAAGGAATAAAAATAGAGCATGCAATTACAAATAGGCATTATTAGCCTTACTTACATTACAGTCAAACTGAAGTTGATTGTTCTATTTTTAAGAAAAGAAGGATGAATAATTTGCTAAAAATAAGGTTGCTTGCTAGGCAAGTCTCTTTCCATGAACATGCAACTCTGTCTTCTTCTCTATTTTGTCTGTTGTGAAGGCATGCAAAATACAACTCCATGTATGTGAGAAAAATAATTACAATACTTAGTAATATTTGCAAAAATAATTCCTCTATGGGGACCACCTGCTATGTGCACATGTTTTGATATTGACATCTCCTTTGGCCATGGCATAGGCATCATAATACATTTGACCACCCCTTTGATTTGTTTGGGCATAAACTAAGCAATAATCATAGTTTTAATAATTAAGCCCTTTTCATGGACTTAGCATATACATATGTTATTATATAGTATTTGCCACCTTTGATTACCTTTGATTTATTTGGCCTTGGCACATTATAATATTCACCTTTTGGTGATCATGATATATGATTTGGTCGCCCTTTTAAAATTATTTGAAGCATGCACTTGGGTTAAACTTGAAAGTCATTTACAATGATTAATTTCGGTGGACACGTGGGTTGTCCCCTTCCATGGTGACTCACCCCTTAGTGACTTGGTCGGTGGCATAAACTCTGGTAGGTTAACTATTACCCTTGTGGTTTATTTTGAAATTTCATGCCTTGTTCTTTGTCATTGATCTTTGTACCCTGTCTGATCGCAGACCATCGATTTATGACTGTGATTAGGGTTTTGGCTGGCATTTAATGTGGGTGGTGGCATCTGACTATGGTTAGCATTGGTTGTTGTGATGATTTGAGGACATTGATCTTGTGTCCTTGGTGTTTTGATCATCGATTAATGATCATGTTGTGGTTGAGTTTGAGTTAACCCGCTTCTTGTGTTCGGATGGTAAAGGGAACTTGACCCTAAAGCACATTCATTTGGATTTTTTTGGTTGTATGGGTGAAGCCCTAGAAAATTTTCTCTTAGATGCCATTATTTTATTTTTTTGAGCTCGGATTTCACTATACTTTGGAGCTCCTTCTCTGTAAAAGACTCTCTGTCATATCGGGTTTCATGGTTTCTGTGCAGTGGTCGTGCTTTGGTCATTTTTGAGCTTTTCCTATAAATCCATTTTTTTTTCCACCATGGCTGCTTACTTCGAGCTCGGTCTATTTTGTTTGGTATTTTGTGGCAAAGCCTACGAGATCCAAGTTTGCTTTGTGAGTTGAAAATTTGATATCTCTTCCATTTCTTTCTTTTGATCTGGAATCTGAGATAGCTCTGAGAGATGGGTTTCTTCAATGGCCTCCATGGTATTTTTGAGGCTCGATTCTTTCTTTTTGTTCTTTGAGATCTCCTCGGTATATTGGCCACCATAGTCATTTATAGGTGAGATAATCTCTCTTGCATACGTACTCTTCTATTTTCTTTTCTTCTTTAGATGTATCACTGAACTTTTGGAAATATTTGTGGGTTATGTGATTTTTTTCTCCTGATTGACTCCCGAGTTTGAAACTTCACGTGGGCTTGTGGACATCTCTTCTTTATCATCTATTGTTGTTCTTTGAATCAATTACATTGACCATTTGATTATATTTGGTGGTGTGTTGTGACCTTGAGAATTTTCAACATTATGAAAATACATATAGATTTGTACTAGTTTTTCCAAGTTAATTGTAGGTATCTGTCATGTTCGGCCATTGCTAAAATGAGCTTCAAAAAGAGTTTGTGATTATGTGTTTTGTTATGAAACTCTGATTTACTTTGTACTTTCCTTTTTTTTTTGTGGTGGACATAGAGTACTTTCTTCTTTCTGGATATTCATACTTCAGCCTCTTCTCTGTATGAGTTCTTTGTGCTTTAACTTCTAGGACAAATTGTTACCTCATCATTTGTTGAGAATATTGTAGAAGATGGTTATGATTTTCTACAAATATAGTTTTTGTACATTACTTCAGGTCCATTATGAAATCTTTGGCTCATTTTTGTATTCTGGAGAATCCATTTGTTACAATTCATTGTTTCAGGATCAACTTGATTCTTTGAAATTTTGTAGCACCTTTTGAGAATACTTGCTTTAAATTTTTCAAACTAAGATCACTTGAACATTGAATTTCTCCATGAGATGAGTGTTTGAAATGTAATTGTTTTATGAAAATCACATCTATTGAATGCTTGACTATAACAATATTCTTGACTTTTTTAAAAATAATGTACTTGTTTTTGAAACTATGCATAACATATTATTTCTGGAACTTTGTTTACAACTCCTACATGTTTGGACAATTCAAGTTTTGTCAAAAATGTAGTTCCATTTTCTTTTGTGCTTCAATGTTGTACTTGAGCTTCACCTGTAGCAACTAGCTTTGATTTTTTTAATTTCCCATATTTGAAAATTTTTTCCCATGCTTATTGAAACTTTATCTTTTCCGTAGAAATTGAAAATTTTAATTTAACTAACTTTAATTAAATTTGAAATTTATCTTCCCATATACTTTGAAAATTAAAGTCCATTGATTTTTATGGTGAAGCCCTATCAAAATTTTTTTAGAAACTTGTCTTCATTCCTTTCAACTATGACCTTCTCTTTTAGCCAAACATCAGCTTTCAAATTCTACTTTTTCTTTTTGTTGCATGTGCTTCTATTGCTAGTCTCTCTTCTACACTATAACTTCTTCTATTTCAGAATAGTTGTTGGAACTTTGAGTTACATTCTTCCTTTTATTGCATGAACTTATGACTTGTCTATTCTTCTCTTTGGTACTAACTTGTACCTGCACACTTAGGAAAATAGTTAGAAAATAATTAGGCTTTTTGGCCTCTCTTATGTCCATGTTTTTTCTTCTTTCTTTTCTCATTCTTCTTTCTGAGTGAATAAAGCATGCATGCAGTTTATTCTTTAAGTAGAATACATCTCTGTTAGGAGAAGATTCATATGCATGAAGTAGGATAGTGTAGGAATATGAATTGATCCCTGAGCTCATAGTAATGATAGTTAATTCTTTTCTTTTTTTAGGCACAATGGCTTCTACAATGAAGATGAAGGAGAATGAAAGGTGGAGATGAAGATGTTTCAATCGAAGAATAGAAACCCCAAGGAAATGATGGGTTCACTCATACTCCTTTGCTTTCTCTTTCATGCATGTGTACCTTTCTTTTTAGTAGTTGTACTTTACTTTTCAGTTACATCCCACGGCTTGTGTGGGAAACATTTGACTCTCCTTGTGAATAAAACATTGAATTTTGAAAATGAGTTGTGTATTTCCTTGTGCATTCTAGCTTTTTTGTATGGATTGTATAATGAACTAAACAACTCAGTAACATAATTGAATGTCTTAATCATGAAGGAAAGAACATTGATGAGAACTTGTAACATTCAGTAATGAACTCTAATTTTCTATAATCTGCATTTCTGTTTTTTGCTTCAAAACTTAGCACTTCACCTAATTTGTAATTTGTCATCTTCATCAAGACAACATAGTTGTCCTTTGGGCTTTGTGTTCTTTTGTTGAGGATGACATGAAATCGATGACTAGATGTTTTTCTTTGAAACAACACACATGAAATATTTCATTTAACTATGTGATAACATCGAGACTTCTTAGCTTTTGAAATACATCACATAAGTTTCAAGTTGCCCATTTTCACACAAGTGAAAAAATTTCATTTAATCTTGTAACTAAGCAACTATGCGAAATGGAGAACATGATTTCTAATTTGTTATGCGGATAATGATAGAAAGAGAGAAATGATAGAAGAATAAACTTGTTATGATGGAAAAAGAGAAATGATAGAAGTTGAGATAGGAATTTGACTATGAGAAAACATCATGAATGAGATTACAATGTGGAAAAATCAAAAGCATCCATTTAGGGGGAGCTAAAATTCAGGGGGATTTAATCAAAGACAACTCATAAAAAATTGCAATGGATAGTCCTTTTTTCCATTGATGTAAAAGGGGGAGAGTATTGTAGAAAGGGAGAGAAAATTCACATGTTATTTCTATATAAGGTGGTATGTTTCAATAAATGAAAAAGGGGGAGATTTTTGGATTTACTGTCATTGATGTCAAAGGATTTGGTCCAATGTCTATCATTTGAAGCTGAGATCACTTACATCATTGGTCGTCTAGAGCTAGGCATAGCTTGCCTATTATGCAATGCATATCCTCTCCGGATCTATAAGTAAACTTGGTTTGGAGCTCATACTAAAAATGGTCGTGAGATAGAAATAGAATGTTTTGGAGTTCATAGTAGCTTGATGGTTCGAGATCATAGTAATAATGGTCCGAATCTCATGGTAATAATGGTATGGAGCTATAAGTAGAATGGTGCTGGAGCCAATAGTAACAATGATCTAGCGATTGAAGTGTAAATTTTCTAGAGCTCGCCCATAGTGCAATGACTATCATCCAAAGCTAGAAGTAAAAATGGTTTGGATCTCATCGAGTTACGAATTTTCTCATCTGGAGCTCACTAGCAATATGATTGGTCTGAAGCTTGGAGATATCTCTCATCCGCCTATTTCTCCTTATTAATATCTAGAGTTATATATTTAGTTTTAAAACCAATAAGAACTATAAAGGGCTCTTCAATTTATAGTGATTTTGGAATTTTTGAATATAGAGGCTATTGGTTCGTGTTCATTTGTGAGGAAGTCATTGTAATAATTTTGTGATTACACTAATATCTATGTAAATAAAATCATTTCAAATATGCCCTTCTTTGGTGTTTTGGCCGACCCATGGCATTTGCATTTGTATTTATGATCAACCTTATTTTGAAACCCCTCCATTGTCTTCATATTGATATTTAACTTATAGGTTGATAAATTCTTGGAACCAAAGAAGATCTACGGGTATATAAGAAGATATAGTTAAAAATAAATTAGAGTGATTTTGAGAAGGAATTTTGAACTTCTCGGGAGAAGAGTGGAGTGACTAATGAAGACATCCTTTTGAGTCTTGATAAAATTTATAAGTATGGAGTAATAAATAATATCTAAAGAGGAGGAAGAGAAAAATCAAGAAGAATGAAATGGTGAATTAATGAAGAGAAAGGAGGAGCAAAATAGAGCATACAATAATTGAAGTGTGGAGTGAGTGAAGTATGTAGTGGAAAGAAAGATAAGAGAGTAAAGTGTGAATAGGTAGGAGTGAAGTGAGTGTATGAGAGGGGGACACTAATAATATATCAAGCATATTTAAATAAGAGAGTATAAGAAAGCAGAAAGAGATTTATGGAATGATAGTGAAGAATAAGAAGGAAGAGTAAAACATATAGAGTAATATATGAATTGATTAATTGGGTGAGTAGATTCTTGACATTGGGGATTTGTGTCTCCGGTGAGTTGGTGCTTGGAGTTGGGGATTAGTGTCTCGAGTGAGCTAGTTCTCATGAAGCTCCTGAGTTGGTGCTTAGCATTGGGGATTTGTGTCTCCGGTAGGTTGGTGTCTACTGAACATTTGTAAAATAAATTAATTTTGTGATTGGATTTGGATAGTAGATCCACGAAGTATTTTCTATATCCAGTTTTCTCTCGAAAGGGTCTCCACATAAATCTTATGTTTCATAATTTTGGATCTTATATGACTACTTGATGTTGTGAATGTTAATGTTTTAAATAAGTAAAAGTTATATAATCTTGATTCACCCCACTCAAGTATTAGTGTTCACTCTATATACTTTAAACTGAAAATACCATTTGTATTAATTAAATATTTAATTATATATTGTAATAATGAAAATAAATATGATTATGTGTATATTTACTTATATATATATATACACATAATTTCTCTTATAAAAATAAATCTCGAGAATTAAACAAATATATATATATATATATATATATATATATATATATATATATATATATATATATATATATATATGAATTATCACTAATACAATATTCTATTAAATTTCATTAAAATAAATCATACTAAAACTAGATAAATAAGGCATATTTCTAACTAAATTCACTATAATGAATTGCAATCAAATTTCCTAGCCACATATGCGCGAAGGAAAGACTTTAAGCAAGTATGGAGAATAATATACCCCCTAAGTAATTCTTTATTATTTCACACACCATAAAATATCAAATAACTATATATACAAATAAATCTCAAACTCTCTCCCATTTAGATCAAATAACATTGAAATACCAATTTTCTTCCTCCACTTTTAAACAAGAAGCAAGTAAATGTATATTTACAAATATTATCAAGATTGATCATAACATTTAGTCTACATTATTAAATTTAAAATATAAATAAGAATGAACTCTACTCATGTAAGCTAAATGAGGATAACCTAAAGACAAATCCATTGGAAACCAAGATAAATATGGGCTTCTCTAAACAAGGTTAAATAATACAAAGCCATCCCAACCTTAATAATAATAGGATTTTCAATCTAGTACAAAAATTTTAAAAGAGGAGAACATCAAGACCTCTATTCGAACACAATATTGAGATGATAAGGAAATCAAGAGTTTTTTTACACATGCTACCAAATTTTCATTTCCAACAATATTTGTAAAAGATAAACAAATAAGTTTCCCATTCTAACACAAGAAATCTTACATTTATTCCTTTCTTAAAGTTTTACAAGAAAACTACATCTCTAAAATGAAAGTGAATAATCCTCTCAATAATGGGAACATTATGTCAAATTTTTGATTGAGAACGTCATGGATTCTTCAAAAATAAACAAATTCCATCTACATCTTCAAGTAGCAAGTCTCCATACACAGAGAGTTGGTTTGGTTTTCCACCAAACAAAATGGAATCATCACATGCCATGTATAATAAAAAGGACATGCTAGTCTCCCTCAAAGCCCATGGGGAGAGAGGATGCATACCTCTAGGATGCACAAGGAGAAAAAGGAGGAAAGACACCAAATCATATACTCAAGGGAACAAGTTTGAAGCAAAAACCATGCAAAAGAAGCTCCAAACTTCTGAACCATGGGGAAAAACCCAACCATAAAAACCAAACACCAATCCACATATAAGAATTTACATGCTTATCAAAAGGGGGAAGAGGTGGAAAAACAACCATTTTAATCTCATTTTTCATATACCAAGTAAATTACAACTTTTCCAAAAGATCACAAGCCTCAAAAATCCTTATTTCTCGCATAGATCATAATACACCATACCTCCTCCTTACAAGGAAGGGATATGGGATTTAAACCTAATGGAATTCATCTCCCACATCAACCAAATGAAGGGAGGATTTTAGAAATCCCCACATGGATTTCTCATCAAGCCATGTGGAAACAAGAGGGATTCAAACCTCTTCCCAAACACTCCGAAATTCACTCTGTAAAAGGGGTGGATGGAGAAAAATAAATAAATTCAAATGTAACACAATAACCACATGAATACCAACACATAAGCACAAATAAAATCAAATAACCAAGGTTCACTAATAACACTAGACAAGCTATAAGGTGTGATGCCTACCTCTCAAACTAATTAAGCCCAATTTGAAAATCACTCCAATACTCTCAAGTTACTTGCTCCGGCAAGCTCTCCCCAAAATATCCAAGTGCAAAAGTGATCCAAGAACCCCAAAACCTTCCAAAATTGAGGGTTAAGTAAGGAGGAGAAAGAATATTCCAACCTATTGGATGGTGACATGTGTCACCCATCCCTTTCTCAAATCCATGTCACCCAATGTCCTTATCAAGCATAATACAAAATTATGAATGGAGGATAATCTTTCAAAAATAAAAATAAAATTAAAATTCCCTCCCAAATCCCAAATTATTCCCAAAATCAAAGTCATGATGATGATTGGGACAAGTGAGAGTCAAATGGGAGGAAAACCATTTTAAACCTTGTAAAGATTCCCCTACCTAGTTCATGATCAGGTGGCCCAAACCACCCTAAACCAAGATAAAACTAATTAATTTATCCCAAATATAAGTTGGCACCATTAAATAGATAAAATTGGTTTAATCATGTTATTAGAATAAAAATACCAAATTTATTTAAATGGAGAAAAACCTAGGTGACCAAGCTAAATGAAAAAGAACATACAAAGGTGATGGATTTCTTATTTCCATCTTAGCCAATGACAACAAGACAACATCAAACAACAAGGGAAGATAATTTGGCCCAAACGTCCTATTGTGCAATCTTAGAGATGCAACCCTTGAGTCCCATGTTTTCATGTGGCATGACTGTTGTCTACACATTTAATTGCAAACATCATACCTTCTCAATAAAATATACTAAATGAATAAATCACACACATATCAAGTAGTTACACCATACATATGTGATTAACCAAATAGTTACAAATTCATTTGTCCTTTATACAATTGTTAGAAATCATGAAAATTTGTCCATGGTATGTTTCACAATTTGTTGTACAAGATGCATGAAACTCTACAAATACATAAAATACCATATAATAAATCACCCAAATTGATTATTCCACAACCATACTTCAATGATTTCAATAACCATTACGAAAACATAATACATCTAAAATATCATTCATGTAATTCTAACATCAGTAATATCCATAAAATTGTAACTAAAACAAGTAAAAATAATAAAATCAGTAAATTGGCATTGCATCCCTCATACATCTTCATGCCAAGAATGTGTTAGTCACTAAGTATTAACATTACAATAAAATCATAATTATTTAAAATAAAAAGATATGATAATATCATTTTCAATGTCCCAAAAAGAATGACACATGGAAAAAACGTCAACAAAGGGTGAGAAACTAGAGGGCATTACATCCCCCTCCCTAGAAATAGAATTTCTCATGAATTCAGTGGAAGGGATAAAAAAATAATGAGATCTCAAAGGCATTAAATCGCATAATGCATCTATTTATCTCAAAAAAACATGTCTTTGCCAAACCCTAACTTGGTTCAATGCCAAGTATGTAAAGGAACAATATACTATTAACCAAGAAAACTTTAAATAATAAAAAGGTTCATTAACAACATCATCCAACCTCTTTACAAGGTTCAACATAAGTGGATGTACAACAATAAATGCCAAGCTTAAATAAACTATTGATGGGTGAGCCAATGGAATAAAAATTGTTGTCTTAGAAATGTTGAAAATTTATGTGCACATGATGTGCACTAAACAACCCATGGGTGTCAGAAAAAGCATACAAGAAGAGAGAAAATTTTCCATATTTACATGAGGATTCACTTCCTATCCTACACTTATCTCTAAAATATGGACAAACTGTTCAAAGACCCTCAAGTTTTTCCTAGTATTACACTATTATTTTAGGGGTCAATGGTGAAGGGTCACATAACACCAAGCATAATGAAAAGGTGATGAATTGATTAGGTAAAAATATTTACGTGCACATAACACAAGTAACAATAAATTTATATGCATCATCCAAACAACCATATAGTTAAGATTAGTTTTCTAGTTTTGTTTTGGGGTTCCGTAGGTTGAACCCTTTTCTCAAACATCATAATTCATACCCAAAATTTGATTTAGAAAACAAATAAAGGATAGATCAATTTGTTATTGTTTAAAATTTTATCAAAGTTTCCACCATGAAAATCCAAATTCCACACTACCACATCCCAAAAAATGCCACTATCACTTATTGAAATAACAAACAACTAGTTTTAGAACTCAACAAGGCATATTATAAGTTTACTAATATTACAAACTTTACCATTTTAGCCAAAAGAAACATGAATGAGCTAGGTGGAAAATTTATTAAAAATGGGGTTTCAAAACTTATCAAAGTTCCTAGGAAAATAACAAACTTATTACTTGGAAAAGCCCAAAATAGCTTGTCTTTTCATATTTTCCCCTAGAGGTCAAGAGGAAAACAAGAAACATTTCCTCCAAATAGAAATTAGATTACAATGTTTTCTCAATATCCTTGACATATGTTGTTTTAAATCATGAATTAAACTAGGTCAAAAATGATCCAAAAATCCATAGGAGGGCATTCTATTTAATCTAGAGGTATGAGTTCACTTTTGAACATGGAAATTTAAATTTACCACCTTGTTGAGTGGTAAAAAAATGGGGTTACGTTGGTCAAAAGGACCCTATTAACAACAAAAACTCTCATTCTAACTCCAAAATCACATAGTATGGCTAGAGGCTACATCAATTCAAAGGATTTCATTATCCAAGGAAAGTGAAAGGATTAAATAATCGCCATTCTTAGATTTCATGATGTAGAGTTAAATAATTTCTCTAATATCCAGTAACAAGATTTTTCCAAGGTGATTAAAATATTTTACAAGAATCTCCCAAGAATCAAATAACTAATGAAATATACCAAGTGTAGACGATGCTGACTCTTTATTATTCACATTACTTTTACTTGTATCAAGAGAAGATAAGACAAATGCATCAATAAACTTCACATGACCAAAACATCTTTGTGTAACCAAGAATATAAGAACACACATTGCAATCAAGAATAATTAAATATGCTAAGATCACTTCTAATATATATTTTAGGGGTATTGATAATAACATTATCCTAAATCCAAGGTTACTCATATATATATTCTATGTGTTCCCAAATACATATAATTGTCCAAATTTTATTTGTAGTTATAAGACACAAGTTATAAATACACTTATAGATATGATTCTTTTGGGTTTCCAATTATTTCATTTTTATGCTTAGTATCCCATAATTTTTGACATCATGGAACAAAACCCATGTTGGCATGAAAACTCACCCACCAAGTGAATCACTAAATTTAAATTATTTGTCTTCTAGAGAGAGGCTAGATAATACCTTTTAATTTCACATAATCATTATTTTTCCTCATACGAGTTAAGGTTAGAGTGAGGAAATGATTCCATAATGTTATCATTTAAGAATTTAGTATTGAGAAACATGACTACCTAAAAGTGTTCTTACATATTCAAGATCATTATGTTTACAAAATTAAATTGAAAAAAACAACAATGTCCAACCATGTTGCATTGTCACAACCAAAGAGAAAAAATTTAACGAGGTGACCAATTATACGTATTACAACTTACTAAATTTGAGAAGGGTTCTAAATAAATATGAACATAATATACATACTAAAAAATCCCCCACAAGTCATAATAATGGTCTCAATAAAATTTTAGCTATAGAGTCAAAAGTTTTCTTCTAACAATTAAAGGAATTCTCAATTATGTGATGAATAAAGTGGGTATAGAATAACCCCTAAATAAAATCACCCGCCAAGTGGATAATAAATCCAATACCTTCATATCATTTCTTAAATAGATGAAAACCTAGGAAGAGTTAGTAAAAATATTTTTTCACCCTTTTTTAAAGCCAAACTATCCCAAGAATAATTTGCAAGGTTTTAAAGGTCACTTTTACTATTTCCGCATGACATGGGTTGCGCAACGGTCATTTTAATAATTTCTTAGGGAATTAAATTTTTCTAACTCATATGCTGATAATTTAAAACCATAGAAAAACATTCAAGAGAAAAATTGTCACTAAAATGTAGAATTTTTTTTGTTTCACGCCCATTCCAAATGGGCTTTTCTAGGTCTAAAAGGGGTGTTTTTAACACTACAAGCACATGCTCTAAATATAATGACTCAACTAGGAGTAAAATACCAAAATGTTTAAACACAAAGCATTCCCCTAGGCTCTAGGGGAACAAATATACACTCTCTTATCATATTACCAATTATTTATAATACCAAAAGCAAGGCTCCATAGGGGTCTAAAATGACAAAACCAAAGCAATATAGTTCACACCCAAAAATGCTTCCTAGCACCTAACTCATCTGGGTCACATAGTTTAACCAAGAGCACACATAAAAACATGTTTATAGTATTAAAATAGTCTTCACCCACCAAGGGTGTCTCGAAACGTCAAACATGTCAATAGGGCCTAGTTCCCCATTTCATGATCTAGTTCAAATGGCTACAAAAAGCCTACCAAAATGATTGTCAAATGCACAAATGGAAAATATAACACATATACCCTATTATATGTTGTATAGAGAATCCTACGAGATTTAGAGAACTTAAAATTGATATGTAAAAATGGAAGGAATTCTTTGGAGCTATTTGTTAAAAGTTTGTTGCATTTCAATTTTTTTAGCCAAAGTGGCTACAAAATAGGGCTTGAAAATAAGCATATACAACTCAAAATCACATTAAGTAAAATATCATTTAATCTCACACATATAGAAAATTTAATGCAATTTATGAAACACATTTGTGATAACAAGGCACACAATGTAACCTCCTTTCGAGTCAATTATCATAATGGGATTGTTTGTTTTTGCTACTGAACAACCAAAGGCCTACAAAACATTCTTGAAAATATATCCTAAATCATTTTGATCAAAAATAATGGTTGAAATCAATTGACATGGTGAAATTATAGAGGTTTGTGGTGGTAGATTTTAGTTTCTCACCATGGATCCCTAAACCAAGGGTATTGTTATCACCAAATTATAGCACCCTTTGATTTTTCATGTGTGTGTATGAGCTACCAATATAATCAAGTAACATGGGACCATCTCTCAAGTTGTGGGACATACTACTTGACATGGACCTCTAGAGAAGGCTACTCGGCGGCAGCGGTGGTTTCGTAACAATGGTGGTAGGGTGGATTAGTGGTTGTCTCGGGTGGTCCGCCCCTCTAGTGAAGTGAGTGATGCCAGAACCAGACTATAGTGCCATACTATAGTGCCCTCTCTATATACATGAAACCCGTGAGCCCCGCCTAGAGTTCGGCCCTCCAGTGAAGTGAGTGATGCCCATCCGTAGCCTAGAGTTGTATATTCCAGATTCGCCCATCCCCTGTTTCTTTTTTTTTTCGCGGTGATGCGGTCTATACGTAACACCCATCGGCCGAGTTGGTTCTAGAGGATAGGAAAGATTTGACACAGTTCAAGAATCTACTCACCACCAAATCTCGAAAAAACACAAGAACATAAACCTAAAAATGTGAGAAAATACGCAAAAATAAAACAACAACAAAGGAGAGGCAAGAAAATACAAGAAAATTGCAAAAGGATTGTGAGGACACCAAAATGCACAATTTTTTTCGCTAGGAATTTGCACAGTCCATTAGAGTTATAGAATAGAGGCACCATTAAATTTTTAGAGCTCATGTGAAGGTTTGCAACTCAATGGAAAAATGAGAAACAATTTTTCAAGAGTTTCCCCTTGAATCCTAGAGAGAGAGAGAGAGAGAGAGAGAGAGAGAGAGAGAGAGAGAGATCCTACACTAATCGGTAGTGATAGCACCAAGAAAAGGGGTGTTTCTAGATAGATTCCCATGCTTGAAATGAAGAGAGATGAGCATGGAGAGGAGGGACATGCATCACGGACCAAAGAGATTAACACAATGCACCATTTCATTTCCCAAGTAAACACAATGCACACGAACCTATAATGAACACAAGAGATGCACAATATAACTAAATAATGAAGAGAGGAAACTTAGAGACGATGAAACTAAGCAAGGATGGATAAATCATCACAACACATAAGTTTATTACTCCAATGGATTTTTCATAGTACATCATTGGGGGTAAGAGGCAAGAATGTTATTATAAAGCTTAGGAGGAAGCTTGAAGCTCTCACATTCAACCTAGAAGAGAGGAAGAAGGAGGGGGAAAGACAATATTTTTTCTATCTCCTTGAAAGTTTTTACCCCCTTTACATTTCATATAGGAATAATAGGTGAGAGGAGAGAAGAAGAAATTAATGCATATTAACCACCCATTGAAGGCAAGTAGTGCACCTAGGTCTGCTATTTGAACTGTATCTCCCTTCTTAAATTTACCCCTTATACCCTAGGAATATTCTAATTTTTATGGATCCCTATTGTTGGGCTTGAAAATACCTTTCGATGACTATAAATTTGTAAAATTATGAGATCATGGGTGAAAGATATTCATATTTTGTGGGGGTTACATTTTGGTGTTTTAGGCTCCATTTACCTTCTCCACCACCAAGCTCTTCACCGAGATACTCCACCTACCCTCCTTTACTTCCCACATAGCTCACCGCTTCACCTTGGGTGGCTCACCATTTAGCTCGGTGGTCTCCACGTTTGATTCAGGTGGGATTTTGATTACATTGACATCATCTTAGCCGAGTTATGATCGATGCACATGTATCCCCGAACCGGCTCCCACTTTGACTTGCCCTCGTAACTGAACTTTCTCGAGAAGATGCGGGATCTTCATTTCACCAAAAAAAGATCTCAAGTTTCTTTGATTCCTATGCTTCTCAAAGCATTTTCTCCCAACACTCGCTGACCTTGACTCTCTTTCCATGTTTTGCGGGGCGGACCACGACTTACACCGCACATCTCCCACACCAAATTGTATTGGCTCCATGTTTCCCTAAGCCAAATCCTTGACACACTCCACCGATTCACCTACCTCTATATCATGTTCTGCGCAGCATGGAACTCACTCACCACACTACATCTCACCTCATGCCATGTACCATGTAAATGTGCCTCCGCGCCTTGTAACTCCGATACACTGTCTCACCGACATGATCTCGATCCTTTTCTCTCGTGTGCCCCGTGATGTTTCTGCTCTCGATCTCAGCTTTCCAAGCTGATTTTAGCTTGACACACCCATGTGCCTTAGCTCGGATGAGCTTTCTCAAGTTTTGTGAACACCTCTATCCCCTTTTGAACAATTTAGCTTGGTGAGTTGCTCGGTGAGCCATTTTTGGCCTCGGTTTCCCAATTGGCCCATTTGGGAATTTTATCACTTTATTGCATTTTTTCTAATATTTTTTCCAAGCCAAAGCGATGAGGAGGGGCCATGGAGTTCCTAGAACATGAAATTCAACATTTTCTTGAGATTTGGAATTTTTAATTGTTTTAAGTGAACGTGGGCCCCGGAGCTCTTCTTCACTTTAAGATCAATTTGAGTTCCTTCAAAACCCAAAAGAGGCAAAATTTCTCATACGGTTCTAATCCTTCTCAAGAAATTGCCAATGATCCTGAAGCATGACCTTTTCCTTGTAGATCTCATGTTCACCTTTGAGGGTCCTGCTCAACATTGAAGCTCATCTTCCCAAGTTGGTTATTTTTACGTGGGGGTAAAAATAGATAACAAATTACATTGGAATGACAAAAATACCCTTATTCCAAATGTATGCTTAGTCATGACCCTTAATCCCATATTCAAAATAGCCTTATTTAGGAAGCACTATGGTCACATTGTTAAAACAAATTTCCCTATTTTTGTACACTTGCTCAAAGCACTACTAGAGGCTAGAACTACTCATAAATTCATAAAATTTTCAACCTGAACAAGATCTAGTGAGTGAGGAGGGATAATTCAAGGTTAATCTTGATCAAATCCTAAGAGAACCTTGAATAAAATGAGAGTTGTTGCCATCAAAAGCCCGGAACATACAAAGTACCATGAGACTCGCCATTTGTAACATAACAAACTACTTCAGAATCGATTTCCTAATTTTGTAAGAGGCATGAGAAGCTCAACTATGGCTGATCGAAGGGACATGAGAATGAAAACACCAAAATCTATCCCTAAATCTGATTTTATTTTCTCTGCATTTGAAACATTTTTATAACTACAACCGTTTCTTGTAACTTTGAACTTCTTCCTACAATCATTCTTTTCTCCGGACATATTCAACTTGCAAAGAGACCACTAGGAGAAATAGAACTTGTTGTAGTCACAAAATCAAACACTTACTTTTACATTTATACCGCTAAGTATGTTATTTTATATATGGATATCGCGTAATAAAAGTATTCACTAATGACATATCCCTTAGTCCTATCGTCGGGTTAGTTGGTCATCATTGTTATTTTTATGGTACAATCATTAGTTATCTATACCATTTTAGGCATCTCTCAAGTAAGTTTCAAGTTTCTTTATTTTGTTATTTTTAGTCTCTAGTATATAACTAGGGCACCTAGGGTAGCATTGGGGTGCCCCAGTCCGTGATTTTAGGCATCCTAGTTTTCATAAATCTTGGTTCTAATTTGTTTCTTCAAGGTCAGTCCTTGTTATTTCCCCATTCATTCCCCTAGGTAGTAGTCAGCGTTTCGGGTCATTAGTGTCAAAATTTGAACAAGAGATCCCTATATAAACATAGCATACTCACTATATTATGGGCGGACTATCATCTATCAAGGGAAGCTATCTACTAAGGAAAGGGACTGCATTTGGGCATCTTTTACATCTACATCACACAAGTATAGGGGGAAAGGGTTGTATTCATTATATTCCATCCACTATTTGAATTCTTACATCTAGTTATTACCCCTACTGTTTCATTAGCACTAGGGCACCCTAGGAAGAAAATTGCACACACAAGAACACAAAACTACATTAGGTCTAGAATGTAGTGCAATGCTTAGTTGTAAGTCCAACATTATGGAAGCAAGGTTAGTTTGACCCCTTCATTTGCATCTTTATTTTTAGGAATTGATGCTTTGTGTAGGGTTTTGCAGGTAGATCTTCATATTAGATTATTGGCGACAGAAGAAAATATATTGCAACAATTGTGTGATAGATAAGAAGAGAATGCGAAGACCTAACAAGATTGTCAAAACCATATCCCAAGATTTTCTATAGACCATTGCACCTATACTATAGACAAGGGTGCCCTTAGGTGCCCTTTTTCACTCCCAGGTGCCCTAGTTTAGCCAAATCTCCAACTTCTACAACTTCTAGAACAACATATCCACATCAAGTCCATCCTGCATATTGACTTGTTCATGTCCAACACATAACGAGGTAATTTATATTCAAGTTAGTATCTTATCCCTTCTATTTCATTTATTTCACTTCATTTAATCTTGAATAAGAAGTATTTAACATTAGTATTTCAGTTCATTAATGTTTCTATCTATATTAACTTAGATAAAATTACAATTTTAGTTAATCATTTTGGTGAACCCGTCTTTTGAATAGTTTTCCCTAGGATCCAATCAAACCCTAATGGATAAAGATCATTCATCTTCTTCACCCATCATGTCCCACTTTAGTGTTAATCCTATTTATGATGAGGCTACCATAGTTGAGCTCAAGGCTCTACATAGTTTTATAATCCCTACACCCGATCACATCCAACAACATCTCTTAGACGATCAACAACATATGCCTACTATTTTTACAGATTATCCTATAGGAATTAGCATTGTCTAAGATCCTATAACATTTACTCATTATACACCATGTAGTAGGGTCACTTATAATCCTCCTTCGATCTTTTGCAATAAAATCTAGATGATTCTCTTATTGATTACTTACTAGGTATTGATACCCATCCACGAGTCCCTACCGATCCTTCTATTTGTTCGGTCTCTCGATATGGTTTCTTCTCATAACCCTACCATTTCTAACATTTCTTCCCCACTACATCTCATTCTAGCTTGCATTCTCCTTCAAATTATGTTTACGATCCTATTGATGGTATTTTTAGCAACAACCTCGTTCCTCTAACTCCATCTACTGCTAGTGAGGTAAATGATAGTCATGGTTCTCCTTCTTTCTATACTACTGAGTGTGATTCTCCTACTTCATTAGGATCCTCTCCCGAGACTCGCATCCATTGTTGTGTATGACTCATTGCCACTTGATGTCTCTTCCTCTCATATTCCTATATAATCTACAACTCCTAGTCCATCATCAAACCTATATATTTCATCATCCATCACCTCACCTATTAGGGATATTGTCAATGCTAGTCCCACTATTGCTATAGCTATTCCATCTCCATCTTCTACTCCTTCGACACCTACTACTACGTGCCTATAACATTAGACTCTTTTGTGTCATCTCTTGGCATCCCTATGATCACTCAAAATGGAAAAATGCAACCACTTAATACATTATTACCATCTTCCACCATTCCTTCACAAGATATCATCACTCACATGCATGTTGTAGGTCAGCTCTAATCTCAAGTTCACTCCCTCACCTTCGAAAGTAGAGCTTATTATGCTTCTCTTGATAACAATTCGTTACATGGTAACTTAGTCCCCAAGAAGATTCATATCTCGATTTTACCTAAAGAATTTATCATGCCTACTTTCACATGTTTTGATGGTACTAGTAACCCTCATGCTCATCTTCTACACTATTGTATGCTTATGGTCTCTCATTCTAATGATAAATTGTTTCTTAAGGCCTTTTGATATTGTCTTGTCAATGTGGCATTACAGTGGTATACTCATATACTTTTGGGTCTATTAGTACTTTCTATGATATGGTGGATGATTTTCTCCATTGTTTCATCATCAATAATGGCCCTAAAGTCACTTAGGACCATATATCTACTTTACATCAAGGATCCTCTGAACTGTTACAAATTATATATTACGATTCAATGCTTGCATACATCAGCTCATATTCCAACCTATTGACTTAGAGAAGAAATTCATTTTTTTATCATGGCCTAATTCCTCCACTTAAGCAAATATTACAATATGATACATGCGAGTCATTCATTCTCCTATGTTATAAATTTATTGACCTAGAAAAATATCTTCTCTCATCACATGTCATTGATCCTACACATGTTTCTCCAGCCATTGCTTCCTCTAGCCCTCCACCCACGCCTCCGGTTGAGCATCCAAAGTAATCTCCACCTTTTCCTCACATCAAAAACAATCAAGCTCAATCCATTCCACCGAAAAATCATATTTCTCTAGCTCCATGACAAGATACTACTCCCACCACTCCATCTAGGTCACGTGACCCTTTATACTTTCTCTCATGCCTCATGCCTGCATGATGTGTTGTGTGTGTTACTTAATGAGTGATTAATTTGACTACCCTCAAACCAACACCATCCCCCACATCGATTGTAGTAGTAACATGACAAACATTATTGTAATTATCATCACATAAATGGCCATAGGGACAATGATTGTCTCATCCTACATGAAAGACTACAACAACTAGAGGATACGGGTATTATCTCCTTTGGCCCTCGTGAGCGGTCTTTGTCTCTTTTACCTCGTCAGTGTAGGCATACCCAACTTGAGTATTATCCATCAGGTACTCAATTTATAGGTCACTCATATCCTTCATATGCGTGCTCTCCACCGCTTCTACCATCACATTCATTCCATTCACTACATCCACCACATCCACACTCTCCATCGCTTCATGTTGCTACGTCACATGCGCTCCCACAACCCTCTACATATCCCATTGTTACTCCATATGACATTCAATTTGGTTCATACAATCATGTTGCATCCATTCCACACGCTTCCACTACTTCACACCGTCTTGGTATTTAGTAGGTGATTATTATCACCTTCCTCCTTGATGATGCACTTGTGTTCTTACGGTTCTTACATGATTGTTGAGGATTTTTATAAGAACCTATCATCACGTGTTTCTTCATCTCATCTAGTGCACTCAATCATTTCCCTTGACTGCGAGGGTCTTAATTAAATGATCCTTTCCATTCACACAATGGGGCATCCTTAATCATTGAGCCTTTCATCATATTGACATATTACGACTACATTAAGTTTTCATAAATTCATTATGATATCTTAATTTTACTATCATATATTTTCATCTATTTTACTATCATCATTATACTAATTATGTGCTACATACTACACGTTCATCCATGTTAGGTTGTGGATCCTGTTTTCATGTGAGAAAGTGTCGAAGATCGTAAACTAATAATCTGTACACTTTCTACGGTTGTCTCGCTTGAGGGTTCGAGGGAGCAACCCCGAGAATTTTTTTGGCCTTAAAATGTGCCCGATATACTGGGAAACGTTCTTTTCTCATATGGGCAGGATTTTGACCCATATGTTTATGGGATGGTTTTGGCCCATGGTTTTGATACCCACGGTTTTGTAAAACTACTTAAGTAGTTGTATATTTATATGGTTTTGTGCATATGGTAGGTAATATAAAAACATTGCAGATGTGTTTTGAATTCGGGTGTGAATTCTATAGAGTTTGTTGAGCATAGCTCCAAACAGATTTGGGTATTGTATTGAGAGAGCGGTAGCTTGTAATAAAATATGAGCAAGTGGTTCTTGTTGGATGTAGCCCAAATTGGGTGAACCATGTTAAATACTGTCTTTTTGTGTTGTGTTATTTTATTCTATAATTTTATTTGAGATCTGTAATATTTTCTGTATATTAGTTTCTACTATTGCGATTTTTCCTGGTTTGGTTTGTTGAAGTGTTGAATCACAGTGAAAGTTTAATCTTGAGTGGGAGCTATGGTAGATGATGGAAGATCTAGGGTTGATAAGTTCAACGGGAAAAATTTTAGTCTTTGGAAGATGCAGATGGAGGATTACCTTTATTAGAAGGATCTTTATATTTTGCTGTCTGAGAAGGTGAACAAACCCTCAAGCATGAAAAATGTGGAATGGGATTTGCTAGATAGGAAGACACTTGGGACAATCCAGCTATGTCTTGCATCTTTGGTATTATTTAATATTTCAAAGGAAAAGACTACAAAAGAATTGATGGATGCATTAGGGAAGTTGTATGAAAAACCCTCTACCTCTAATAAGATATTTTTAATGAAAAAGTTGTTTAATATGAAGATGTCTAAGAATGGTTCAGTAGCAGATCATTTAAATGATTTAAATATGATTTTAAATATGCTAGCTTTGGTTCAATAGAATTTGATTGAGAAGTTAGGAATTTATTAGTTCTTCTCTTTACGAGAGTTGGAATAGCACTGGTAATGGCGGTAAGCAACTCGGTTCCAGCTAACTCAAAGTTGAAGTTTGAGGATGTTGTAGGGGTGATTCTAAGCAAGGAAATGTGAAGAAAAATATCTGGTGAATCTTCTACTTTAGGGAATTCTTTTGAGTGGAAACTAGAGGGAGACATAAGAATAGAGGAAGTTTTGGAAAATCAAAGGATTGGGTAAGGTCAAAATCAAAAAGCAAGATAGTATGTTGAGTACTGTGGAAAGTATGGGCATGTAAAGAAGGACGGGTTGGGAGCTTCGGGACAAGAAGAAACAATAGGAATAAAACAAGGAGGAAAATTTGGCAACGGGTAATGTATGTTAGGATGATTTGATTTTTTTTTGCACAATATTACTTTGAATCTTGGGTTTTAGATTTGGGGTTTCTTTCCATGCTACTCCACATAAGCATTATTTTATTGATTATGTTCAAGGAGATATTGGGCACATTGTTCTTGGTGATGATGAGACTTGTAGCATAGATGGAAAAGGTTCATTCAAGTTAAGATGCGAGAATGGGAATACTTGGCTATTGAATGATGTTAGACATGTGCCTACATTAAGACAAAATTTGATATCAGTGGGACAGTTGGGAAGTGATGGTTATACTGTGATATTTACAACAGACTCTTGGAAGGTTACCAAGGGTACTTTTGTGGTGACAAGAGGTAAGGAGGTTGGAACCTTGTATTTAACCACTTATAGCACTAATGTTTATAATCTTATGGCTTTAGAAGTAGATACAACATTGTGGCACTATAGGCTCAGTCATATGGTCCATAAGGGAATGAAGATCATAAAGAAGGATTTTCCTGGATATATGGAAACAAGTTTGGAGTTTTATGAGGACTACATATGTGGGAAACAAAAGTGAGTAAGGTTTCTCAAGCTTGGACCTACAAAGAAAGAGAGTAAGTTAGAGCTGGTGCATTTTGATGTATGGGGGTTGGCTCAGGTATCATCTATTGGGGTTCAAGATATTATGTTTCTGTTATTGATGATGCAACAAGGAAAGTTTGGGTTTATTGTGTTAGAAACAAATCTAATGTATTTGACACTTTTGTTAAATGGAAAGCCTTGGTAGAGAATGAAACATGTCTTAAGCTAAAATGTCTCAGGTCAAATAATGGAGGGGAGTATTGCAGCAATGAATTTGATGATTATTATTCTAAGAATGGAATCTACAAGAAAAATATGGTTCCAAGAACTCCACAACAAAATGGGGTGTCAAAAAGGATGAATATAACAATAATGGAATGTGCTAGGAGTATGAGGTTACATGCATGACTACCTCTTTCTTTTTGGGAAAAAGTAGTGAACCTGTTGTGTACTTGATAAACAAAGGACCCTCAAGTGCCTTGGATGGAGGCATACCTGAGGAGGCTTGGTATGGTAAGAAAGTTGATTATTCATTTCTTAGAGTCTTTGGATGTGAGGTGTTTGTCCATATAGACAAGGATGATAGGACCAAGCTAGAGGCTAAATCAGAAAAATGTACTTTCATTGGTTATGGTGGTGATGAATTTGGATATAAATGTTGGATTATTAAGGAAAAGAAAATCATTCAATCTAGGGATGTGGTCTTTAATGAGAAAGTCATGTATAAGTAGTAGTTGCAAGAAAATAGGGAAGAATCCAAGAAAGAATGTGTAGTGGCAGAGGATCTTCTGGATGGAAAAGTGACACATGAAAATTTTTAGGAACCTCCTCAACAGGAACCCCAAAATCCTATATTGAGGAGGTCTACTAGGGTAAGAAGAGAACCTGAACATTTTTTTCCTTCTCTTTATTATTTATTACTCACTGATAGTGGAGAGCTAGAGAGATTTGATGAAGCAATGTAGGTATATGCTAGGAAGAAATGGGAGCAAGCCGTGGATGAGGAGCATCAGGCTCTCATGGAGAACCAAACATGGGATTTGGTGAACCTACCCGAAGGTAAAATATCATTACGAGAATAAGTGGGTGTTTAGTCAAAGAGGAAGAAGGAGGTAAGAAAAAATACAAGGTCCAGTTGGTGGTCAAGGGTTTGCACAAAAAAAAGGTAAAAATGCGGGGAAATAAAAGTACTCAAGAAGTAGCTAAGTGAATCCTTTCTTTATGAAAGATTTGGGGGCATCCAAAAAAATCCTTGGTATGAGGATATCTTGGGATAGGAAGGAACAAAATCTGACTTTATCTTAGGAGGAGTACATTAAGAAGGTCTTGGAGAGGTTTAACATGTAGGATGCTAAATCGGTTGGGACTCCTTTGTCAGCCATTTCAAGTTATCAAAGGAGCAGTGTCCCAAGACAAAGCATGAGAGAAACTAGATGTCCAAGGTACCTTACTCGTCAGTGGTTAGCATTTTGATGTATGCCATGGTGTGCACTAGGCCTTATATTACCTATGTAGTGGGAGTGGTGAGTAGATTTGTGAGTGATCCAGGTAGAGATCACTGACAGGGAGTAAAGTGGATCCTTCAGTATTTGAGAGGGACCATGGGGACAGGTTTTGTGCTATAGTGGAGCAGATTTCAGTTTATGTGGTTATGTAGATTTAGATAGGGCTAGAGATGTAGACAATAGGAGGAGCACAACAGGTTATGTTTACACTTTGTAGGTGGGATAGCAGTGAACTATATTTCATGACTATAGAAGTTGGTGGCTTTGTCAACCACAGAGGCTAAGTATGTTGTTTCCACAGAGGCAAGAAAAGAAATGATTTAGTTACAAAAATTTCTTGAGGAGTTGGGGCATAAGCAAGAGGAAGGAAAGATGCATAGTGATAATCAGAGTGCTATACACCTAGCTAAGAACTCTAATTTCCACTCTAGGACGAAGCATATATAGTTAAGGTACCATTTCATCGGGAAAATTTGGAGGAAGAGAAGTTCAAGCTAGAGAAGATTCATACTAGTCAAAATCCTACATACATGATGATCAAGGTGGTCAAAAGGGAAAAACTGAAGCTGTGTTCAGCTTTGGTTGGTCTTCATGGAAACTAGTGAAGGGTTGAGAAGCTTGCTCATAGGAAAACTAGTCTCCAAGTGGGATATTGTTAGGTTGCGGAGCCTATTTTCATGTGAGAAAGTTTTAAAGACTGTACACTAAGAGTCTGCATCAGATTTCCACAATTGTCTCACCGGGGTTCGGGGCCGAGTTGGGCCCCGAGCGGGGTTCGGGGGCGGACAGTGAGGGGTTCAGGGGCAACCCCGAGAATGTTTTTTTGGCCTTAAAACTTTCCCAATATACCGGGAAATGTGCTTTTCTCATATGGGCAGGATTTTGACCCATAGGTTTATGGGATGGTTTTGGCCCATGGTTTTAATACCCATGGTTTTATAAAACTACTTAAGTATTTGTCTATTTATATGGTTTTGTGCATATGGCGGGTAATATAAAAACATTGCGAGATGTGTTTTGAATTCGGGTGTGAATTCAGCAGAGTTTGTTGAGCATAGCTCCAAAAAGATCTGGGTATTGTATTATGAGAGCAATGGCTTGTAATAAAATCGAGCAAGTGATTCTTGGTGGACGTAGCCCAAATTGGGTGAACCACATTAAATATTGTCTCTTTGTGTTATGTTATTTTATCTCGTAATTTTATTTGAGATCGTAATATTTTCTCGCATGTTAGTTTTCTCAACATTGCGATTCTATGAGGGATTATCCCACATATTTTATCCCTTATATCATAACAATCGATAACATTACATTTATTATCTATTATCATAATTCACCATACACATTTTCTCTACCATTACCAACATTATATGGCACATCTACACTAATCAAACAATACACCACACAAATGATAACTATATAATCACACATCATCAATCACATTGCGACATCAATAGATAACAACATTCATTCATCATATATCAATAGCACATGTCCATACATATACAAGTAAAATCATCATCACAAAACATTTCTCATAACTGGGGGAAAAGGCCCCCACATCATATACAATAGTCCAAATCAGACCTCATCATCATTATCACTCTCGGGTACTACGAGAGCCCTAGAACTAGATGCCTCTCCACCAATGCATATCCACTTGTTCATGGCTGCATGGTACCTCTCAACCTACCTCCACAATAAGGTAATATTTGTAGCTTGTTTTGAGAACTAACACTGTAAATCTATATACCATGTAAACATGTCCTGGGCTAAGGGACCACCACCTACTACTTCCCTAGCTCATCAATTCTCCTCATGTTCCTCATACCTCTTTCCTAGCAGAACTATACAAGTCAAAGCTGCTATTGGTACTAGCTTAAATAGATGGGCATGCTCACCCGTGATATCATCAACACATTTTAGTATAGCTCTACCTAGGGAATCGGTCTACACATTCTATCTCAATGTATGGATGGATGTGTCCTCAATCAAAAAATAATACACATCACCTACAAACAAAACTTACACTACGTTGAAAACCATACAAAACAATATAGGAAAACCAAAAAGTGCACAATTCTACTATAAAAATACTTATGTTCAACTACGATTACTACTATAAGATCGGGGCACGTGTTTCCTCCTTTCCTCCTCTCCCATGAAATATCTCCATGAGACATAGGAATAACGGGTACAACAATACGCATCGATAAGCTTCCCACACCATGCATGCTATTCCTTAGTGCACTCTACATCATATCCATCAACAAGCTCTATCGCCAGATCTACCTCATCCGGCCTTGACGGTACTAATCTGTTTAGTTTGTGGGCCCCGACCTAGCCTCGGATCTCCTAGGTTCTTTGATATCTCTCAACCATATATAGCTTTGGGGGAACATCTTGAGCTATACCAAACTATTGTGACACCCTCTTAACATAGAAAATCTCCAACACACCAGAAAGTGGTCCTTTAGCCAAAAGTCCTCCAAATACATTGCAACTCTATAGCATCCTCGGGCCATCCCCCATAATCATGGTATGGCCTCCATGTAATTGCCTCGAGCCCCATCTTATCTATAAGGGCCATGTAGGTATATGTATCCATCTTCCTACCATGAATGTCGACCCACATCCTCACAAATATCTCTGGCCTATCCCACTCCCCTCGTGGACCTAGAACTAGTCTTAACATAGCTATATGCTAATATGTCCACACTTGCAACAATGTGGTGGACCATATCCCTCCACCATGCTCATCCTACGTAAATTGGTATAAATATCTATATAGGTGGGCCACACACACACTAGCCCCATGCATATTTAGTGCCCTCCTCCTCTATCCACATGACAAATGTCATGCATCTTATACAAGATGCCTATAACTCCTCCCTTCATAGCTATACATGACACAATCACAACCGCTATGAACTTCCACAAGTGCAAAATAATAGACCGCAAAATAAAATCTAGGTAGATATTGGCCTTGGTAGGTACTCAAGTCCCCAAAAATAATGTCTCATGGATTACATCTACCAATCCATATCCTCCACCGGCATAACTCATACCCTCTCCCCATAATTGGTAATTACAATATACGATATACATCCTCAAATGTCACATTCATCTCCCCGTAGGTAACTAGAATGTGCATGTATCTACACACCATCTCTCGCATAGGGAAGTCAACATGGGCATATTATTGGGCACATCACCCATCCATGCTATGTGTTGTAGGCCGGAACACTCCATCGCATCCTAATCCTCATCTATAAAACCCAATCCAAGCAACGTACTCATATTTCGTCCACCATGGAATTCCCTCAAGTGGATATCCTCTGCACACCAAAAATGACAAAAACACAACATTAGAATACATTACAAGACCAAATACACTCAATTATCATACTAGCACCATGTTTAGCAACATTATACATCAACTACACACATCCTGGACTAGGGTGCCCATATGTAGGATTCGGGCACCCAGGAGTAGGAAACTAGCACCTTCTGGGTGCTTTTGTCCCCAAGGTCACTAACACCCTCATTGCTCTTTTCTAGGTCTCAAACATCGAGAAAATAAAAAAATCTCAAATTTTCAAAAATTCAACCAAAATGATTACTATACCATACATTTTGTGAAATATGATGCACTTACCAACTCATGGTGGTCATACACGACACTACGATAGTATAATCGTCACCCTCTCAAATTGACTAGGACATGCTACTCTCGCTTGCGGCATTCTCACTCACTTCGTGCCCACTCCCACAATCACATAAATCACAAATGAATTAACTAACCACGTTTTCACTTTACTTTTTATAGTTACTTCTCATCACTTACTTTCCTATAGTCATTATTTCACACTTATTTTTACAACTAATACACACTACACCGTTTCTATCATATCTTGAGTATTTTTACTCCGATTTACACCCGTTTATGGAGTTATTTTTAAAATTCCTCCCACCACCATACTAAATGCATTTTTCATGCATTATCCCTCTTCAAAGTTTTCTTCCATTAAACTTGTATACATTTTGACGATTCTTACCACGCTCTATCTATTTCGGCTTACTTTTGGCTTAGCGTTTGTTCTTTTCATCACTTCCCATTTCACCCAAATGGGGGCATATCATTGGGTTCATCCCATAATCCCCCTACATTACACACGATTAGTAAAACCTACTAACTCACCATTTTTTTCAAACAATTACTAATCCACTACGCAAAAATTCATCATTAATCCCCCTAATGACCTAATATACGGAAACAAACATTTAATTATTCCATATGCTATTTCATCACTTCCCCCTAATGACCTAACTTGGGGGAAAAAAGAAATTAAAAATATTTTCATGTGACATCTCATGATTTCTATCGACTTCACCCTAATTTCCTCACCTAGGGGCAACTTACACAAAATATCTCCATGAGTAACCAATAAAAAATTGATCAATCAATCAATCAATTAATTCATTCAAAATTTCTAACAAATTGACATCATTCAATCAATACGAGTTCAATATAATTTTCCTCCCTAATGACCTAACTTGGAAGTTACATGTGTCCTCTCAGATGACCTAACTTAGGAGATTGAATTCATCGCTTTTCCCAGATGACCTAACTTGGGAAGTTATTCTACATTTTGTGCTTGCTTCTAGATGACCTAGCTTGGAAGCCTTCTCACCTTTTGCACTTGCTTCCAGATGACCTAACTTAGGAGCCATCATCCATTTCATGTTTTCTTCCATATGACCCAACTCGAAAGGTATCACAAAGGTGTGCGACACCCCGTGGAGTGGGGGCAAGAGTGCCTTTCCTAGAAAAATCCTATATGGGTCAATTGTTTGATCAAAATCATTTGGATCCAAAACCACAAAATTTTATTTGAGTCCATATGCGGTGGCTAGATCTTGAGTGTGTAGTTATAGATTGGAGAACAATACGCTTTATCCCTACACTCTTCCTCTAGTGGCGGGATGCCCGAATCCTTTGGTTATTCATTCGTATATAAGCGTTTGGGTTGGGAATTAGTCACTCCCTACCCAGCCTATTTGTCATTATATTGCATTCAAAATATTTATACATCCTAGTCATCACTTTAATTTAGCACACTTCATCTCCACATTTACACTTTTTTTTTTTTTTACACTACATGGATCAACCCACTAATCCATGGTTCAACACACTTTTATAGTTCTATCAAAGTATGCTTCTACTACACATCAGTGTGTTCTACAACAACATGGGCTTCTCTAATTTTTCTCAGGTACACATCTCTATCTACTTTATGTTACTGAGAATTATGATCACCAACATTAAGTAGGTGCAAATGTAGTCACAAAATAATGCACTTACTATGACATTTATACCACCAAGTATGTTATTTTATATATGGATCTCGTGTAGTAAAAGCATTCACTAATGACCTACCCCTAGTCATATCGTCGAGTTAGTTAGTCATCATTGTTATTTATTTGGTATAGCCATCGAGTTATCTATACGATTTTAGGAATCTCTTAATAAGTGTCAGGTGTCATTATTTTGTTGTTTGTAGTCTCCTATCTATAATAAGGGAACCTAGGGTAGCATTGGGGCACCCAGTCTATGATTTTAGGCACCTTGGTTTCGTAACCTTTGGTTCTAATTTGTTTCTTCAAGGTTAGTCTTTCTTATTTCCTCATTCATTACCCTAGGTAGTAGTCGGTGTTCAGGTCATTAGTGTTGAAATTTGAACAAGAGATCCCTATATAAACATAGTATACTCACTATATTATATGCATCTTGTCATTTATCAAGAGAAACTATCTACTAAGGAAAAGAATTACATTTGGGCATATTCTACATCTGCATCACACAAGCATAGGGGAAAGGGTTTTATTCATTATATTCCTTCTACCCTTTTTATTCTTACATCTAGTTATTTCCCCTACTTTTTGTGTCATTAGTGCTGGGAACCCTAGGCACAAAATTACTGAACATAAATACATTGGGTGCTGGAATGTAGTGCAACACTTAATTTTAATTCCAACATTATGGTAGATAACGTCGGTCGACCCCTTCATTTGCATCTTTATTTTTTAGGAATTGATGCTTTGTATGGGGTTTTATAGGTAGATCTTCATATCAGATTATTGATGACATAAGTGAAGATATTGTGACAACTGTGTGACAACGATGAAGATATTATGAAGACCTAGTGGCACTATCATAACTAGATCCTGAGCTTTTCTCGTAGATCAAATTACCTAGATTATAGACCAAGGTGCCCTTAGGCACCCGATTCACTCCCAAGCACCCCAATTCAGCCGAGATCTCCAACTTCTACAAATTCCGAACAACATCTCCACATCCAGTCCAGCCCACATATCAGCATGTTCAAGTCTAGCACACAACGAGGTAAGTTATATTCAGGTTAGTATCTTATCCCTTCTATTTCATTTATTTCACTTCATTTAATATCAAATAAAAAGTATTTAGCATTAGTATTTCAGTTCATTATTGTTTCTATCTAGATTAACTTAGATAAAATTCCAATTTTAGTTGATTACTGTGAAAAGAACTTAGGGAAAGAAAACGTACTCTAACAATGAACAATGTGCTACAAACACTTGGAGGAATTAAAAATCCTAAACTAATTTGTACAAATATCAGAATTTACTTTAGTAATAGTGCTTGAGGTAGATTCCATTGATGGAATCTGTAGTTCTTCTCCATCCAACTTGGAAAATTGGAAATCATTGTTACTTTTGCACCTCATGATCATGTAGGGACCACTCCATATAGCATCAAATTTGGAATGCTTACCTGGTTTTTCCCTGTCAACATCCCATTTTAGTACCAAATCTCCCTCTTGGAAACACCTAACTTTAGCCTTATTATCGAAGGATCTCTTGATGAAGGATTGAAATTTCACCATGGTTTGCATTTCTTTCTCTATCGTCTCCTCCAACTCCATGAGTTCCACATATCTATCTTCCATGGGCTCAAATTAAGATAATTTGAGCTACTTATGAAGTTCCGTGTCTTGGTAACTTGAAAGATATGGGAAGCCTAGCCTCTTTTCCATAGAATAGCTTATAGGGAGAGCTACGAGTTGACCTTTTTGGTGTGATTCTACCATCCCATGAGGCTAATTTGAGCTTAGTGTGACATGTCCTCTAATTTTCATCCAAATTCCTTCTAATAATCCTAAACAAGTTCTTGTTTGTGGACTCATCTTTCCCATTACCATGGGGGCAATAATCGAGAGGAAGTGCTCATAAATATTTTGTTCTTGAAAACCCACTCAAAAATATTGATGCCAAGGAATGATAGAGCATGATATGATAGTGGCTAGGACACCAAATCTGGTAACAATTCCCTCATAAAATTCTAGTATACTAAACTCATTTTCCTCTTTGAGTGCTACCACCTCAGTCCACTTGGTGAAATAGTGTTTATGTGAGAATCCACTTGTGGCCTTGGATTGAGTTTAGATTGATGACCCCAATGAAGTCCAATCCCCACTGCATGAATGGTTGATCAACTGAGATTGGGTGAAGTGGTAGTGCTGCTAGCTTCTCTTTTCCGTGAAGAATGCACATTTCTTACACTTTTTGATCCATGCATAGTAGTCACTAAACATTGTGGGCCAATAGTAACCATCTTTTATGATCTTGAGGGCTGTTACTTGTGGAGAAAAATTACCTCTAGCTTCTTTGTCATGGAACTCATGTAGCACTTTCTCAATCTAATTTTCTAAAACACATTTCAAGAGGACTCCATTGATGTATTTCTTGAACAAGATACCATCAATGAGAACATATGGAATGGATTGGAGTATAAAGTAACTTCTTTTTGATTTTTTAATTTTGGAGGGCATATTCCTATTTTAAGGAAATGCATCATGTCTTAGGTCTAACAAGGAGTGGGCATTCCATTTGTGATTTGTTCTTGACCATCTTGGAGCATTAGGATGGCTCCATCTTCATCTTTGACTCATCATGCTGAATAGAAGCCAACTGTTCACATAATCCTTTCCCATAGAATAATTTTGTCACCTTGATTTATATTTCATACTCCATGACACAGGTGATCCAACCCAACCTTTTCTCATTTAAGTCCTTGTTGAGGAGAAATTCCTTTAATCCAACATGAGATACTAACAACTGTATTTTGTTGTTTGAAACCAAATTCCTAAAATTATTTAATCTACTTATAACAAAGAGGATATGCTTCTTAATGAAAGAGTATCTCACCTCATAGTCTTCCAAGCTCGAATAAAGAAACCAATGGGCTATTCAGATTCTTATTTATTTAGGTGCACCAAAATGGCAAAGATTGTGTCCAAACCACTAAAAGAATAGAGGATGAAGTATTTTGAAAAGTATGGGTTGATGAGAGTTGGAGCTTGAGATATTGCTTTCTTGATAGCTTCAAAAATCTCTTTTCCCTCCATTGTCCACTTGAATTCAAGGTTATTCTTCAACATCATTGTTAATGGCTTAACAAGAGTGGAAAAATCAGGCACGAACCTTCAGAAAAAATTGATTCTTTTGAAGAAGCTTTGGAGAGCCTTCTTGTGACTTGGCAGTGGTAGTATATGGATAACTTCAATTATTTCTAGATCAATTACCAATCCCTCCTTAGACAAAATGTGGCCTAAGAGCTTACCTTCATGTGTGAAGAATATACATTTGTTATGATTCAAAGATACTCCAAATTTCTTGCATCTCTTGAACACTTACCTGAGATGAGAAAGGTGATCTATTGCATTCTTATAGAACACTATGATACAATCAAGATAAAAAAGAACCATCTTATTAATTAGACCCTTAAACAACTTGTCCATTTCTCTCTAAAACATAGCTCAGACATTTGATAGGCCAAATGGCATATTGCTATAAGCGTAAGTACCGCATTTTGTGGTGAAGGTAGTCTTGAATTGATCTTCCTCTTTCATCATGATTTGATTGTATCCTGAGTTTCCGTCTAAGAAAGAGAACCTTTTTGATCCAGATACTACTTGTAAGATTTTTTCCATAGAGGGAAGTATATAGTGATCCTTGAGAGAATCTCTATTCAAATATCGAAAGCGACACACAATTTGATTTCTCTGTTTCTTTTTTTGATCGAAACCAGATTAGCAACCCAAGAAGAGTGCTTGATTGGAAAAAAATACATGCCTCAATGATCTTGTTTAATTCCTTTTTTATGAGAGGTTCAATATGATGGTTCATCAGCCTTTGCCTCTTTCTAATAGGATTATATTCTGGATCTAACTCAATAGTATGTTATGATAATTTTGGATAAAAGCCTCTCAAATATTCGTAACTCTAGGTAAACGTATCCAAAAATTCTTGACAAAGTTGAATGAAATCAGATTTTTATTGATGAGTACTTACTTTGCCAATTTGGAGCACCTTTTCTTTCCTAACCAAAACTAGTTTTGAATCTTCACCCCTAACCTGGATACTAGCTTTTTCCTTTAAGAATTGATCATTTGGGTTAAAAATTTACTCTAGTGTTACCAAACCTTTTGGGAGTTTGTTTGTTCTTAGCTTGACCATTTTATCTCCATACTACTGCTCCAATTTATCCCAGTTTCTTGAAGAGAACTCAACTTATTCTTGAAGTAAATTTATGATTTGTTGATCACTTTCAAACACTTACCATCTTGTGTTATTATCCAGAACAAATAGTCTCACAACCACTTTGATATGAGATTGGGTTTTATCCCTCTTGATACTCTCAACAACATCAAATGTTGCTCCAATGGATACAAGCCTATTTGTAACCTTATTTTGTTTCCTTGGTATAGAATAAATGTTGAAAGCCTTAAAGTATTCAATGAGATACCATATCCTATGTTTATATCTCTTTAGGAGATCATTCTTGGCAGCATTTAGTCCTCTAATCTGATTTACAACCATCTCACTATCTCCAAATACTTGTAAGTTCTTTATATTTCTCTTTCTTTCCTAGTGTAATCCATGGATTAATGCTTCATATTCAGTTGTGTTATTAGAAAAACTAAATTAGAATTGGAAAGATGAGTAGTACTTGTTACCCTTGGGAGATACAAGCATTACTCCTCCTCCTACACCTTGTCTTCTCCTTGAACCAAAAAAATAATTCCATACTTCTTTGTCATCTTTGTCATTTGGTTTCTTGATGCTAGGAATAGGTAAATTTTATTCATGTTGTTGATAGATGCCCAACTCAGCCTCTTTCATTTCCTTGTATGGATCGTATCCATGATTCGTTTCCATTCCCATCAAGAGTCAAGTATGGAATACTTGCAACCTTAGTTTCTGCGTATTGAGTGTGTGGGTAATCTTCTTGATTGAAAGACAAGCAACTGAAATTGATTGGACTTGGTATGTGAGTCTCAATGTGGAAATTTACAATAGGTTCAGATGTGATTGTATCTTTAGCTCCATACCTTATTCGAAGAGCATGTGTGATCAATTAGCTGACAAGTATCCACCAATCTTAGCAGTGAAATCTCGAGATAAAAACAAGGCAAAGAGTGGTGGTAAGTCAATGAATGATATGTCTTGTTAAAAAGTGACAATGTGCATGAATGTAATGTAAGGTTCAATGCTTTGATCACTCCAACCGTTGTTCACTTCTATCCCATCCAATTGTATCACTCCTTTAGAGATAGTTTCATATTTTAGACCCAACTGATACACAATTTTCTTGGGCATTACTAAGCCGCTTTCACCTGAGTCTATCATGTAATTGTGGAAAAGGCTATTTCCAATTATCAAAGATACGTAAAATGGTGGAGGTTTCATATTTCCCTTTGGATGACCTCCTTCTTGTTGAGTTACATTAGTTAGTACCTTGTCTTGATCCTTGGGTGCATGATTTGGAATGGATAATTTGGCCATGGCTTCCCTTAACAAATCTCTTTGTCCTAAAATTGTTAATGAGTCCCACATAGAAATAATCACATTCATCTTCCTCATTTGATCAATGATGTTGAAAGGGGATGGATTATATTTTTTCTACCCCATATTTGGAACAACTTTCTCTTACACATGAGATGATACAACAGGTAATCTCGTATGATTTTGTGAGTTTGGGACTGCATTTGAACTACTAATGCCTTGGGTTGTGAGAAAAGGCTGAGAAGGAATTTTATGTAATGATTTTACTTTCTCTATATTAATTTTCTTGGACCTTATGTTCACTACTACACCTTGAGGAGGAAACTGATTTATCCCACAAAAATCCTTTGATTGCAAATTCATAAGTGAGGTGTCACTTAGAGGAGCCTTTTGAGTGCTTGTTTCTTTGCTGATTTTATTCTTCGTTTGTTTGTTGAGACACACCAATAGTTTGCACCATTAAGGCTTGATTCAGAGCACTGTTGAAGCATGTTGCTTGATTATGAGGTTGATCACAAGGGAAAAACCATTCATATTCATGTACCAAGTTGTTCTATACTGGAGCCAAGGCTCTAACCAAGAGGCAACACTAGGATTGTAAGGTTGAAATGGCTTGACAACAGGAGGTTGTCCTTGGTTCTGGTTTTGATTAAAAGTTTGAGCTAGAGGTCTATTTGATTGACATGGATGCCTATTTGATTAGGATCAAGGATAATAATGTTTGAAATTTTGGGCTTATTTCCTTTTAATTGTTACCAACTCATTTCCTAGATTATGCAATTGTTTCATGACTTCCTAAAGCTCAGTTGAGGTGCTAGAAGAAGTGGAAGCTTCATTAGAATTATGATTTTTGGGAGTTGGGATAGGAGCTAGTGTAGGTGCTTGACTAGAACTAGGATTACCCATTTCTAGATAAATAGGAATAGGTGGCCTAGGTGCAAGTTTACTTGGATTGAATTAGGAAATTCTCAGCTCTAATAGCTATGGCATAGGATCCTGGAAATGTTGTCCCTCCCATAGACTGTATCATCATAGCTATATCAGAATTAAGAGATTTTAGGAAATAGAGAAATGCACCTTCAACAGTTGGTCTTATGGAAATTAGAATCATGTCCCATGTCCTTTGGAATCTGAAATTGAAGTCAACCATCTATTCATTTGGTGCTCTTTTGATTGTAGTCAATTTCTCCAACAGAGACAGATTGTCTACCCTCTCTCTAAATTGGTCACAAAGAGTTGTACACAATTGATCCCAATTCTGAATTGAACCTTCTCTCAAGCTTCTAAACCACTACAAAGATTTTCCTTTGAAAGAAGAAGCTAAAATTTTCACTACCACATCCATTCAAGTAATTTCATGTATGGAACAAACATTTACAATGTCTTGGATATGATTAATTGGGGTTGTGTGATTTTATCCATTGAAGAATGAAATATTCTTTAAGGCTACCATTGGAATTGGGTTTTGTGCATTGAGGGCAAGTGACTTGCTTCTCGTAAAATTAAAAAATGGATTTGGTAGTGGTTTTTATCCATTCGATTGGTCTAAGAACTTTAGTAGGATGTAGAAATGGCCTACCCAGTGGAGATGTTGAAAGAGTTATGTTTGGAGGAGATGGAGATATTTTAATGTGTCTTCCTCTTCTTCCTATGTTTGAAGATAGTTGCAAGTATTCAAATATCCCTTCTTCTCTAGTTCTTGACTGTGTTTTGATGCTTCTCATGAAATTGAGAAATATGAGATGCTAAAATCACTTAATTCTAATTCGGGAGTCATTAGATGTGCTGATACAAAGCCTCCAAATGATACAAATTCACAAAGACACACATCAAATCTTGATAAACATGGAATAATTGACTTATGTCCCACCTGCGGTGTGTGCCAGAATTGTTATCACCAAATCACAACACCCTCTAATTTTTCATATGTGTGTGCATGAGCTACAGTGTAATTAGGTAATATGGGACCATATCTAAAGTTGTGGAACCTGCTACTTGAGATGGACCTCTAAAGAAGGCTGGTCCATCATCCTAATCTAATGCTAAGACTAATCCTAATGAAGTAAATGCAACTAACTACTCCTAATCTATAATTCCCAAGGGACCAAAGAGAGGGAGAGTGCATGAAAAGAAGGAAATCCTACACTAACAATGCTTATAGAACAAAGAGAAGGGTGTGAACTATTATACCGAGGAGAAGGATGAAGGGAAATTTAGTTGAAAGAGGTCAGATAATATTTGACATTGTTCCAAGAATGCACTCACCAAAAAGTCTCCAACAAACCTTCACACGAACTCTACAAATGTAACGGTGCCTCTATTCTACAATTGTAATAGATTTGTAAATTTCTAGCAAAATAAAATTGTGCATTGTGGTGTTCTCTCAACCCCTTTGCAATTTCCTTGTATTTTCTTGCCTCTCCTTTGTTTTTGTTTTGTTTTGTGCATGTTTTCTCATATTTTTAGGTTTATGTTGTGTTTCTTAGGGACTTGGTGGCGAGTGCATTCTTGGGACTGTGTCAAACCTTTCATGGCCTCTTTCAACTACATCCCCCTTCAATTTTCTCCTCGTAGAAATTTTCACACCCTTCTCTTGGTCCTATCACCAATTTTAGTTGTGTGCAACTATTGGGTGGTTGCATCGTCGATTCTTCATACGTCCCCAATTTGTTTCCAATGGCTTCAAGACAAGATTCATCCCAAAGTTCTTTGAGGAAGACCCGTGAGCCTTACCCGAGATAGGCATTCTGTTAAACAAGTATTTGCGTGTGTCAAAAGAAGGATACCAAGGTTTATTCACGAGTCTATTGTGGTCTCCCCAAAACCAATACACATTATCAATGATCTCTCTTTCCTCAAAAGATTCAAAAATAGATAAGAAATAATATTATTGGAGCAAGGATAGAGTTCAATCTTACCCTTGATTTCTCCACATTTTTCATGCGTGATGCCTACTAGGGTAGTTGTAATAATAACATCCAAAAAAATTACTCTATCTATTATAATCTTTTTGGATGTCCATACCCTATTCCAAATCCCCATTTTAGTAAAGGTAGGTAGGATGATAGCAAATGTTGTGTAATTTGGATTTGAGTCTTCCAATTTCTTTTTGATTGAAACTTGTTTAAAGCCTTTTCAACAAATTTGTTTTTGCACATGCAAGTAGGATCCTAGAAAAGGTTGTGGAATTTCACTTTAAATATACCAATGGCATTTTATTAAAATTATCTAAATCCTTTTTAATAAATGTATTTGTGAAAAGCATGCAATGAATGTTTTCCATGCAAATGCATCTCTCAAAGGCATTATGCAAAAAAATCATTTACCTTGTCTATGCCTCCACATTTTATATCCATGTCTACAAGGGTAGTTTGCAACCAAACAACTGAAAAAAATTCCTATATCCTTTATACTTTTTTGGAATTCCATACCCTTTTCCAAATCCCCATTTGACACAAACATGTAGGATGTTGAAAAAGGTTGAAAAATTTAGGCTGTAAATATACGAATTGCATTTTCTTGAAAATTTTCAAAGTATTTTCAACAAATTCATATTACAAATAGCCTGCAATCAATGTTTTCCATGAGAACACATCTCTTTGAGGCATTCCATGAAACAATTCACTTGCCTTGTCGATACTTCCACATTTTGCGTACATGTCTACGAGGGTAGTTGTAACCACAACATATGGAATATTTACATATTCCTTATGGTTTTATGGATGTCCATAGGCTGCCCCCATTTTGGCACATAAAGGTAGGATGCTTCTTTTCAAATTTCTTGAAAGCATATTTCCCATTTAGTGGAGTTTATCAAGCCTAAAGATATATGTTATCATCGAATCACAACACCCTCCGATATGCAAAAGTGCATGTTTTTGAGTTCACGGTGTGACTGGGTAACATGGTTACTATCTCTAAGTTGTGGGACTTGCTACTTGAGTTATACCTCCAGAGAAAATTGGTTCTTGCTCCTAAACTACCTACCACAATTTACTCGATGTAGGAAAGACTATCTTATCTCGAATCTAAATTTCCAAGTGAGTAGGGAGACAAAGTGCATGAAAAAATCCTACACTAAAGTGGTGATACACCAAAAAAGGAGGGAATGAGAATAGCTTTCCAATGTGTGAAAAATGGAAGCAAAGTACATACTAGAGAGGGTGATAACAATTCTCCACAGTCTAGCAATTGCATTCACAACAATATTTCATACACACACAATGATAATGAATCCTATAAGAGCATAAAATAGAAACAATATATTTTCAATAAGGTTGAAGAGGCAAGAAGAATGCAAACAAACACAACAAGGGAAGATACATCCACAAACTTACATCTATTGCTTCATGATATGCACAGTTCAATCTATTACAAAATAAAGGCCTGGATCACCATGCAAGGAGTCCACTACAAGGGCCTGCAACACATTGGCTTCACAAAACCAAAATGACAGAGTTTTTCTACTCAAACTATCCCCCTTACAATGAGCCCAACACTCTAATTTATAGAATTTGGAAGAGAGAGGATTGAAATCCGAAATCTATCTTTCAACCATTTGCAAGAGGTAATAAATGAAGTGAAATGATGGTATGTTTCTTGAAAAAGGATCCCCATATTGTCCCATGACTTGTAGTAGTGAAAAATGTCTACCCATGCTTCATTAAATGCATCTCCAACCACTAATAAAATCATTGTTCAAAACTTGACACGTTTTCCTTAAAATCGTCATTAAAAATTCATCTATTTCTATATTTATTGACTTTTTTTGTGTCCGTCTCAAAAGCACAATCCCAAAGAGACCAATTTTGCATGGTTTCATTAAGAAATGCAAAAATATGGCATTCGAGTGTGAGGAACTATTTTACGTTTATGAGGGATTCCTAGCATTTTATGGGAATGAGAACTTAAATTTTTGTAGGTGTAGATGTTTCTTTTATTTTCACCCACCGAACCTCATTATAAATAATAAATCCATTTTTTGGCGTAGAGGATGTTGCTCCCTTTCCAAAAAGTCAAATTTTGTGAAAATCAGAGTTCGGGTCAAAAGTTATGCACGTTTGAACTTTAGGGATCGGGCATTCCACATTCCCTTTGGGTTATAGGTATTACGGGTTTTCCGGAGCTTACATCCATGTGGTACGTGGGTGGCGGGCCTCCTTTCTTGGCGTCGAATGACTTGGGTTTTTTGTCTCGCGCGTCCGCCGTTGACCGGGATTGGTCGGATCGTTAACCATTGATTTATCCACACCACTCACTGTGGGTATTTCGCCATTTCGGATCCACATTTCCTAGTTGTTTCAGAAAAATTTTTCCACCATCTCCACACTAAACATGATGCAACCAAATCATCTTTTCGGGCATTTCGGGTATTTTTGTCCTAGTGAAGTGATGATGTATTGTTAGCTGTAAGAAAATGTCAAATATACTTATATAGTGATATAATGGTCAAACAGAAAACTTATGTTCCTATAAATATTATGTGTTTGTGGGGTGATCCATCATCTCCTACTACAAGAAAAATATGTACCTATTTATTTAACTCCATCCAACTAGATCCCGACACCCTTTTGACATTTCTTTCTTTCATCTTATTCTAACCTTATCCACATCTTTCCACGTGTTAACCACTTAATAGATATTCAAAAAAGCACATAATAGCATCATTTGTTTGGTTTAGCTCAACAAGGTGCCAAAATCGCACATTTGGAAAAATACACGCAAAAGTGTACTCATTTGGTTTTATATCTACTTGATGCATTTCATAAAATAAACCCAAGGCAACTTTGCTATATCCATGCTCAAAATAAGTTGCAATCAATGTAGTCAAGGAGACCATGTCCTATTCGGTTATTTCATTCAATATTCTTTGGCTATCCTCCAAATTCCCATATTTAATGTAAAAGGTGATGAGCTTGGTGCGCACATTGATTTTAGGGGTGAATCCAATTAGAATGATGTTGGCATGCACCAATTTACCATACGAAGAGATTTGAAGTTGAAGAAACTATGCAATAGAAAACTCTATAAGAAAGAGTCCTTCAAAATGTAAATTGATTTGAAAAAATAGGTTATAACATTAAAAAATATGTCTTACTCAAATTAACATATTGAAGCCCCTAAAATATCATTGCAAAATTATCAACTCGGCATCTTAATGTTAATTGTTTAGGGTGTTGTTTAGATAACCAAGAAGGCAAAGAAGGTTAACCGTGCATGCATAATTATCAATTGTAGATGTGACGTAATAAGGATACTCATCTAATTGAATTTTGTTCAACACTCATCTAAATTAAAAGTTCCCAATGTACAAAATTAATTCTTTTTTTTTTTTTTTGTTGCAAGGTTTGCATGTTGCAAATGATTATGTGTTATTTTGAATATGTAGAAAATATCATGCTTTTTTGTTTTCATTTGTCATAGATTACATTGCTTTGTCTCATCTCATTTCTTCTTCCTTTCTCTCTTTTTTGAGTCATCATGTTTCTTGTTTCTCCATAAGGTGTGGAGTGGCTTCAACTTCCATTATTGGTTGTATGTTACTTTTTCTCTCCACATATATTCCTTAACTCATTATTATCAAATTTAAAAAAATTGTTTTAAATAAATGTTTTGAATCTGAAAAATGTCTTAAATCTAAAAATACACTGTTTCCTTCATCTCCCAAGTGAATTTATCCAAATTTACATAGATCTCTTATGTCTATGGATGTGATATGTTTCCTACACATAAAGTACTTGTGTATGATATTTGGCCTTCAATCCAACTACATCTAGAGATATTTTTTATTCCTCTATCTTTTATCAATCTCCTTAGCATTTGAACCTCACTACACATGCCCACTTTTGCATAAATGTTTGATAGAAGAACATAAGTTACATTAACTAAAGTGTTATGCTCTAAAACCCCCACTTTGGAATAGTCGATATGATGTTGAAAAGGTTGTTGAATTTTTCTTTAAACCTATCAATTATATTTCCTTGAAATTTTCTAAATCATTTTTAACATATCCATTTTGTGCATAGCCTGCAATCAATGTCATCCACACAAACACATCTCTTCTCATGATTCTCGCCAAAAAAATTGTCACTTGCATTGTCTATGATTCTACATTTTGCATGCATGTCGACAAGGGAAGTTACAACCACATTTGAAAAAAATCCTTAATCCTTTATGATTTTATAGATATTTATGACCTATTCCAAAGCCCCCATTTTCGCACAAGGAGGTAGATTTGGAAAATCTTGTAGAATTTTTCTATAAATATCCCAATTGCATTTTCTTGAATATTTCTAAATCCTTTTCAAAAAATTTGTTTTGTGCATAGCCTACAATCAATGTTGTCCTCATGAACACATCTCTTTGATGCATTTTTTCAAATAGTTCACTTGTATTTCCTATGCTTCCATATTTTGCATGCATGTCTACAAGGGTTGTTGCAACTAAAACATCTGAATGAAACAACAATTTATGTTTTGATTTTATTTTCTTAGAGTTCGTAATAATAGCTGAATTATGCTTCAATTTAATAATCGTATGAGTACTTTTTTACTAGCATGCATGTTCTTATTTTACTATTAACTCAAGAGTTTAATTTTTTTCATTTCTTATTGTTACAAATGTCCAACAAACATGAACACTTCTAGCATAACCAATTGACCATAAATTGATCTTTTTTAATAGAATTAGTCATACTATCCTTCAAGGGATTGGTCTATAATGAAATATTTCCATTGTAACGCTCGCTAAAACACACCCCAAATACAACACCAAAAATCTCGGATATATATTTTTTGACTTGCATGGAGTTTACACGACAACACAGGTGACTAGAAAGGGCTATAACCAACACTCAAGAAGTTTGACACAACCTTGACCACATATGCAACAAGGAATCATACAACACCCATCATGAATAATTCACTTTACTCTTCAACAAGGCACAACATAATAGACCAACCACAATACACACTTACAGTTAAGGACCTACCAAAGAGTAAAATCTTTGAAAGTTATTTATCTACTAAAAATGTATTTCAAAAGTTGACTATGATCTAGAAGATTCATGTTTCAAGATTAGTGTAATTCTTCTTACAAATGTGAACTTCTTTCTTCTATATTATTGACTAATTAGCTTAAGATCAAGTCTTCTAGAGGAGAATAATTCTATAATATGTCAATAACTTGCATAATTTTTTTGATTTAAGAAACTTTTTCATTTCTCACAAGGTTAATTAATTTTACTCAAGACATTGAAACTTATTCCACACCTCTATTATACAAGTGATAAGCACAAGATCCAATTGAGGGAAAGTACCATTTTAGGTTCAGAACAATAATTTTCTTTGTGCAAGAATCAACAATTTAACATTACTTAAGAAATATTACAATGAACCAAGGCAAGGGTTAAGGGAAACAGGTAAAAAATAATTCAGCTTCAGGGTCTCATTGCTTATTAACAGTCTTTTATTGAGGCTAAGAATTTATCAAGATTGGTTAAAAGTTTCATTTAGACTTTGCTTGATTAAGTTTGACAAAGGAAAAAAATTTACATTTCAAATGATTGAGAGATATTGAAGGGTTTTTAAATAAATTTCCTCCTACTTATATAACCTTATTATCTTCCAAAAACTAATCATTGATTTCACCATAAGATCATTTAAGAATTCACCATAAAAGGATAATGTTGATTTGTTTAGCTTGGAAAAAAACAAGGTAAATATATTTTTATTACAAAATATAGTTTCCTCTTTGATTGCTTAAGGGCTCAATGTTATCAAGTAGATCACATCTACATTAATTTATTCATATATATATATATATATATATATATACACATTTATTTAAACCTTTATAAGGATCATCCAACCATTTATTATGCTTAGAAATACATTGTTACTATGTCTTAGAAGGGTTTACAACTCAACATTTTATCTCAAGAGCAAAGTTTACCATTACTAATTTATGGAAACTATACATGGTTACATCAATTATTTCCAACACGACGCACAACCCAAAGGGACAAACCAACTCTATGGAACCATGACTAGGGAACAAGAGAGTAATAACATTGGTCACACCATGCTATACTATTCTTAGAATTTATATAATACATTAGAACCACCCATAACCAAATGGTAATCAACTTTTATATTTTCCATGATAACAAAACAAGATAAAGTTTCAATAGTTACGACAACAATACTCCACAACACATAATACTAAGGCACTGGTTTTCTTCTAAATTTCCCACAGAACCCATTCTAGAGTTTTACAACATAAAATCATATTTACAAAAGAGATTCACAACCAAGTTGACGCAATATCCGAAAATAATTTCCCTCCCCTACTGCATAAGCCATCCACAATTACTAATAACTGAGTCGGTTTGTGATAATTGAGCACGATAAAAGCTATAACATTAAGACATTGTGTGGTTATCTAACTGTTTCTAAAAGAGGAACAATTTTGTTTATGAGAAATGTTCCAAGTACTCAAAATAAGAGTAATTAAAAAGACCGTCCAAAAGTATAGAATGTTATAAATAGAATAATAAATCACTAATTATCATTAGGCAATAACTACCTACAAAATAAGTTAATTAATCCAACAAAATAAAGTCCACCAGTGTTTCAGTCATGAGAATCATTTCAACATGATAAAATTTAAAACTACAGCCATCTATTAAAGAAGATATTTAATAATTTTTTGAATCAATCCACAATAATATCTAGTTAATTCTATAAGCCATAAGTTCCACTATATTACAATCAATCTCCTATAAAAAATCTAAAAGGAATTGATATGCAAACATAATGACTCAACAGAATAGAAAGTTATCACCTATGTCTCTGCTAACCAAATCCTTTTCAAGATCCAAAATGGATGTCATCGAACAAATAAATAATTCAATAGAAAATTAAGTACACTTGTTATACATTCCTACGGAGGTTTATTCTAGTCCATTGACAAGATGATTTAATCACAATGATAAAGAAATCTAGGAGGGTCTATCGAAACAAAAAGAATTGAGATCTAAAATCCATTTTGATCAATACCTTTCTATTTAACCAAGAGAGCTAGCCAATTATTTGATAAAAAGATTACTTGGATTCTCCCCACACATGTTTAGGGGAAAACATCAATTCATGCAAAAGCAAGAACTACGCTACTCCTTGATTTATGCCCATAATGAACAACATTGATTTTTTAAAATTTAATTTAATTTAATTTTTCTATTTTCGGGGAAACACTTGAATAAATTATAAATGTTTACTTAAAATCTTGAATGAGTATTCTTGCAAGAATTCTTTCCATAAAAGTCTCTCACGAAACATAATTTACTCTTGGTGAATACTCATTCAAGAAACATTTCCATGATATTATGTCATAAAAATGAATTATGGTTTTTTATTATCAAAGAGTGTTGGAAGTCATAACATTTTCAATATTTTCTAATAGTAGAATAGATTTATACTATCCTCGTATACCCCTCTCAAGTGTTAGGAAAACCCGGTTACCATTCCAAATGAAAAATGTCCCAACAACCGAGAATTCGTGATTATAAAAAAAAAGTAACCTTGAAGCTAAATTTCCTAGATAATTGTATCGTGAAATTGATTAGTAGTTATGAACCTATGTATACCGACAAGATCTAGCAATGGTAAGGTCACATTAAGAAAAAAATCATGATTTCAGAGCTCAATATAATTCTAAAACTTTGACAGTCCATTGTGGTAGAGTCAACAACTAAGGAAAATCCTCTAGTAGCTATGGAAAGGCTATTCTAGCAAGGATAAGTTAACCATCCTTACCTTATCCATTCCTCATTCCACCCCAAATGGGTCATAAGTTACCTTACTCTTGTCGAGATCTACCTGTACTGATCGGGTTCCAAGTTGAATAGCAAGGGAAAAGTACCCACCACAGATCTACGTGATTACACAACAAATTCATCCTAATAACAAGATGGTGAAACATTTTGATGCCAATCAAAAATCCATTTTTCTATTAAAGTATATTAAAAACAACCCTCATTGCTTAAAGCTAACGTCGATTCTTAACCGACCCAAAACTGAAACCAAGGGCAAGGATATCAATTCAAACTCCCCAGGTAAGCAACCATAATACCCACACATCAAGTGCCCAATGATCTCATTGAAACAACAAAATATCAGAAGATCGGTTACTAATCTTAAGCCAAAATGAAGGATTATGAACCAAATCCAGAATCTGAAAATAGGTATTCTAGAATCGAGTCGACCAACAACATTAATAATACAACCAAATCATATGACCACCAAGCTAAAATAGGAGTTCATTAATAGAGCCCCTTTTTATTTTTTATTATTTATTAAGAACAAGGTCGACCCAACTGGTATTTATTTAAACCCAAAAATAATATAAAAGGCTTCAATCGGCACAGTCATTTCTAACACCAAAACTAATATCCTCCCAGAAATTGTGAAAGAGAAAGGGAATTATCAACCACAAAATAAAACCATCACATGAGCCATTTTTATGAAGAGAAGGGTCATTTAATGAAACGTTTAAATAACAACATAAGACTCAAAGGTATAGGGCATATCGTGCCTGATTTAAGCTCCCACAAGTCGAGTGCACATTGAACAGGTCTAGAACAACATCTCAAGCCAAAATCCATTGTCCTTCACTTATTGGGTGGTCCACACTCTTCTCATGGCCAAGTTTTTCATAGGTAGGGTATGACCAGAGGCCATGGAGTCCCCAAAACATCAATTTACAATAGCCTAAAGGAAAATTTGTCTCAAAGACTCGCAATGATTGAAATCGAGCATAAAAATGCCTAAATTTCCTTGAACCCTAGACGAGCCCTAATCATTCCTCCGGTGTGGCGGTAGGGGGTCTCCCTCCTCCTATTCCCAAAGAATCATCCCGAAAATGTTGAGCGGGTTATTTGCAGCTCGATCGTGGTTGGTGATGATAGGGATGATGTTGGTGGTGGCTTTTCTAGGGGCTCCTTTATGAGTAACCCCTCCCCTCAAGTGTGAATGCCTCCTCTTCATGCTGCGAATAGTGTGCCAACAATAATAACGAACCCTTCTTCTGTCCCTCTCACTAAAGGGGGAAACCATGACTTTTTCTCTCTTCCCTCTGTGATTGGTGGTTTAACGGGTGGCAAAGATCTCTAACAATGGGCTTTCTCTTCACTCTCTATTAAAGAAAGGATTTCTTTGAGCATCGAGTGTTATATGCTTGAATATACTGAGAAACCTTTGGTGGAATCTAGTTATAATAAAATCAGATCTCGATCATACAAGTACCTTTGGTGGAATCAAACTCCACAGGGCAAACAAGAAATATGGTGATTTTACAGAGGTGGAGACAAGGAAAAATTTGATCATGTATCCTATGCATGGGATGGGGATAAAAATAGTGCTCCTTTCAAAATGGGTAAGTGTGGATCTGGTGATGGAATGAGAGATACGAGGGTAGACCAGAACCAAGGAAAACATAACAAGGTTAATACATTTAGATCTTATACTTCAGAGGTATCCAGACAGAAGGAGCATGCCAAAAATGAGCTCTTAAAACCCTCTCATGAGGTCCTGATGCTGAAAATCAATGAGAATCTATTTCTAAGGGTTCTTAAGGAGGAGGAAAATCTTTCCCAGCTAGGTCTCATTTGTAGATTTCACAAATTTTGGCCTAATATTTCTCAACTTCATGACTGGATTGCTCAGAGATGGAGAGAAAATATACAAGGTAAAATTGAGTTGTATCCTTGTGCTAAAGCTTTTTTTATTGCTATCTTTGAATCCCCTAAAGATAGGGATTTAATCTTTAGCCAACATTGGGTCTGGGGGGATCATGGGCTAATTTCCAAACCATGGTATCCATATTTTGATCCCTTAAAAGAGTCTTTTGATACCTATCCGATTTGGGTTCACTTTCCGGACTCCCACTTCAGCTCTGGAATAGGTCTTGTCTCATTGCTATTGGGGATACTCTAGGCTCATGTGCGGAAGTTGATGATAAGAACTCCTTTCAAACCCATACTACTTATGCACGAATCTTGGTTGATCTCGATACCTCAAAACCCTTACCAACATATATCAATCTACAAATCGTTGTGAGCTCGGGTGCAGAGGCTTGACTACGAGAGACTTACCTTCTGATGTCGCGTTTCTTCCAAACTGGTCATGCTACAGTTGCATGTGAATAATCCAAACGCAAGATCAATATAACATGGTGGAAGGATTCTCTTCTCGAACATATTACAATTGATTCAGACCCGGTTGAGGAATCTACCTCTCCGTTGGGGATGCATCGAGAGAAAATGGAGATGCCTCCAGGCTCTTCTTTTAAGGGTGTTGTTTCTAAGTTCAAGGTTTCTTCATTTCCACTTCGTATGGGTCACACCCCTATCAAATCCGTTGCAGTTGTTCTTCCAATTTCAGTGGACGCGGGAAATAATGAATGGACAGTGGTGGATAGGAGAAAGAAAGGAAACACCAAATCTAAATCCCCCCCTTGTTTAGCCAAGGTTTGATTCTTGTCTTTTTGTGCTATCATTGCTATATCTAGACTTTTGGTCTACTGGGTGGCTGCTTGGACAGCCCTGTTTGTTGTTTAGTGGTTGTTTCTTAGCTGGTTTTTGTAGCTTTTTAGTTTTTTCTAGTTTTTCTTTCGCCTCTTTAAGGGAAAGACCAGTGTTTGAGGTCCTTAGTCTACGGGCCAAGTTATTTTGACCTCTTGCTTTGGATCTCTTTTTCCTGTGCTACGACTTTATTCGGGGGCGTTGGGTCTTCATATGTGGTTGTTCCTCCTTTTGGGCATTGATTTTTATCTTCCAGTTTTCTTTGTCGACAGGTTTCGATCCCTTCAAAATCAGTTTTTTGCCCAATCTAATAAAAAATTGAAATCTGAGCACAAAATGGGTTTGATTTACGACCCCGATTCCACTACATATGACCAAAAGGTGTCCAACCTACTCAACCCACCTTCGTAGCCATGCGCATATCTAGAGTTAAGATAATAGCTCGAAAAAGGAAATGACCTCCACCCAACCATATTGGAGAAGAGGCTAGTGTAAACCTTTCAAATTGCAAAGAACTTGGAAAGAATGTATGCAAAATGTGGAGGGGAATACATGGGGTAGGTAAACTACTTGACAAAATGCCTCAAAGATATGTGGTCGTAGGAATGCCATGGTGTAGGATCTGCACAACAGTCCAAGAACAAAATGACTTTGTTAACCATAAACAACCAACATGTGTCCAAATAGCTTAGTTTTCCTATGCAAACATGCACGTAGAAAGTGCCAAAAATGGCAAGAGAAGGTCGCTAGCAGAGGGGAAAGAGAAGGTAAAAATAAAAAGTTTAACATTAAAGGTGGCCCACAAAACAATCATGTCTCCTCCCAAATACTAGGGTCAAAACAAGCTCTAAACCCACAAATGCGAGCTTCCACGAAGGCTCATGACTCATAAGAATAAAGCACATAGATACTAGAATGGGGAAAGCAAGGAAATACAAATCAATGAGACCTAAAATTATGGAGGCCAATAAGCATGAAATACAAGAAGTGAGCTCAACCAGGCTCCCAAAAATCCTCCAAAATGGTAAAGAAAAAAACAACATAAGGCTAAACCGAATATAAGGAAGCATCTGGTCTGCAACCCCAACAGAATCGATCAATTTTAACTAAAAACAACATTACAGAACTTCCAAGGAAGAGTAATGTTTTCCAAAACACATCGAGATGACCCACCATAAGAAAGGGGTTAGACCCACCCAGGTAGAAGCCAACACATTTTTTCATTACAAGAAGATACGAAATGATGACAGCCATCAATTTCTCCCACCAACTCATGCAGCCATCTTCAAATCGGTGTACAATCATTCAAAATGTATGTCAAGTTGGTTCATTAATAACCAATAAAAAGTGGTAGGTTGGTGGGTGAATAAATCAAATTTATCACTAACTTGATAATTAACCATCTGGGCATGCAACAGGATAATTTTAGCATGAATATTCGTAATATGGTGAAAATTTCATTTTAGGAAAATTTGAAAAGGTGAATTATTCGGAGTGGGTCGGTGTCCTGTTCGCCTAAAATATAAAGTATATTTTTTTTGGGGGGTCACTTCGCCTTCATTTGAAAACATCTCCTATAAAAACCTATGTGATTCGCCGGGTAGTATACCTCAAGTAGCTTACCAAATTACCAATACTGTGAAATTTGAACTCGCATACCCTTGAGCACCAGAGATTCATATTACCGTTATCCTGTGATTGTGACGCGTGTGACAAATGCGGTGTTGGCCGACGCCGACAAGGGCAATATTGACGCCGCGACAAGAGCTATCTTGGACCACGCACGACAAGAGTCAGCATCGACGCGCGACAAAGAGTCAGATCGACACGCGACAAGAGCTGTATTGACGCGCGACAAGAGCTATACTGACGCGTGACTTGGGCTAAGAAGTGACGCGCGACAGAGGAAGGGTTGATGCGTGACAGAGGTTGTGTTGACGCGCGACTTGGGCGGTGTTGACACACGACATCGCATGCGGTTCACCCATGAAAAGACCTCAGAGACCTGGATAGAGTCGCTTCTTGGTTCTTTTGCTGACGCAGGACTATTTTCAGAATAATGGAAGGTGCCAGCTCAAAGAATACGAATAACCTAAAAGTAAGTAAGAAATCTCAGAAATCACTCTTCAAGTATTTTGGAAACTCTGCGGATACAGATAATGTAAATACCAATCATATAGATGCCACCAAAAAGAATCAGACATCGATCGTGGTGGAAGGTATTATTGAGGTGGACATGCATTCTGCACAGTATCACAGTCAAACAAATGAAACCTACGATAATATGCCAGATCTTGAAGATATTGTTCCTGTTGGGGTGCAACCAGAAGTGCAGCTAGATATCACAGATACAAACACTCAGCAAAATGGAAGACAGAAATCAATATCAAACTCTGGTCCAAGAAAGAGGAAACCAGGTGATTGCGATATTGCTCAAAATTCTACTCAAAAAAGTAAAGCATTGAAAACGAACAAGAATATGTGGACCATTGGCAGGACATACAAGTTTGATTGGGCAGCTAAATTTCCATTTATTGAACCTGTACAATCATCTAATTTTGAAGAAATCCCATGTGAATGTACATGTAAAATATGTACGTGGAAATTGGGAAAGCAACAAAAATGCAATCAATTTGGACACTATAGAAAAACATTGTGGAAAACAATATTTAATCGTATGAGGGTGGATGGCTAGAAAATCAAAACACATAGGTGGAAAACTGAAAAGGAGTGCATGCATGTCAGATACGCAGCGGAATATGAGGCAGAGCAGAAAAAACACAGACATCTGTTGGAAAAGGGAGGAACAATCACATCGCATATTGGTAAGATGAAAGAAACAAATCTACATGCAAAATTCATACAATTCTCTACTCTTTTTCAAATACTTAAAAAAGGAAGGGCGATGTCAGATTTCCTTGATTTCAAAGTTTTGTATCAATTTAACGGAATGCTGAATGTACCTCAGTCTCATTGGTCTGAGAGTAGTGGATGGGAAATGGCAAAATGCCTCTCGATGATAGAGAAGGAAGATTTGAAAGAGAATGTAAAAAAAGCAAACTTTATCTCTCTTTCAATTGATGAAGTGACAGCAGTCGACAACACCGCATGGGTATGTATCCACATATATACTTTAGAAAATCATATAAGGACTCCTCATCTGTTGGGTGTTATGAAAATGGTTGAAAACTGCAATGCTGAAAACCTATATAAAATAGTTGTTTCTCATTTGAAAGATGTTGCTGGTATGACTGATTATGAAATTGCTACGAAGTTGGTATGCGTTGGAGCAGATGGTGCATCTGTCATGCAGGGTCACCGAACAGGGCTGTGTGTTAGATTACAAACAACAGTGGCCCCATATATGCTACCAATTCACTGTATGGCTCACAGAATGAATTTAGCGTATAAAATGGTAAGCAACCACGAAAATGTTGCTAAATTAGAAGACCTCATAAGAGAACTTCATGCCTATATGTCAAGCAGCCCAAAGCGTTTTCTCGAGTTCCAAAAATTTGCAATTGGAATTACAGATGGCAAAAAACTTCTGAAGGATGTGGAGACTAGATGGATCTCTTTGTATGAACCAGCATGCAGAGTTCGTGAGGAGTATCCTTCATTGGTTGGTTTCATGCACAAATACCGTCATGAAGTTGATAGGGCAAGGGACCTGTTGTTCCGCTTAACTGATTTGGAGACTTTGCTTACATTGGTTGGTATTCTTCCAATGTTAAAGGAGATCAATACACTGATGAAGCATGCACAGGGAAGATTGATCTATATTGTGGATTTTATACGGATGAGGAAAATGGTATGTCAAAGTCTTGATATATTGTATTGTTCCCAGGATAGTTTTGATGCACCTGTTTTTGAAAATTGGAGAGATTTATTAGATCTTAACACCTTTTTGATATCCACGATCACCTATGCATCTCTGTTAATGGGAGGGAAATACCTATGCACATTTTGCAAAGACGTCAAGATATTACAGGATCGGAACGAGAAGATGTTCCTGTGACACGTAATTTGTTTGAGTCTGTGATAGTTGAAACAAGAATAAAGCTTAAAAAAATTTCAGAAACCTTGTCATCAGAAATTAGGGAACGTTTCTGTAAAGATAAAATTCTGGAAGCCATGGGTGTGATGAATCTAAATTTTTGGAATACGTAAGGTGGGTCTGGAGACTTTTCACAAGAAGCATTTCCATAAATCAATGGGTACAATAATGGAACAATTTACAAAGACGTCAGAGCTCAAGGGTACGGAAATCAAAGGTATACTGAATGCCGATTTATTAAAGTTTCAGTCAACCAATTTTGCAACAACAATGAGGAACCAATATAAGAATTTAGATCAACCTTCTGAAAGTGGTGCTATTACAAGGCTGTGGAGAGGAATCTATCAAAGTTCTATCTTACAAGAAGATATCAGTGAGTATTTCAGACTATATGAGTTATGCCAGACAATGATTTTGGGGTCTGTGGAGGATGAAAGAGTTTTCAGTGCATTGTCATTTATAAAATCAAAACTGAGAAACAGGTTGGATAAAAATCTGGAAAGTTGCATGAGGTGTTACGTTTCACGATACTCCCTCGAAACCTTTCCGTTTGACAGAGCAATTACACACTGGAATTCCCTTTGCAAAAGAAGAGGTGTAAATAATACAGCTACAAGTACAAATATTCCCAACCTTGAGAGTGTAATTGGCTCTTCGTCACATTCTACAGAAGACAACATCGACTTTGATGAAGCTATTGATAATGGATTGTTTCAACTTTAAGTAGGTATCTTCTTTATCTATCTTTTATCTTTATATACTAAAAATGTCAGGCAATTCACCCATCTATCTACTAATCCATTTCTCGTGTTGGATTTTTTTAAAACACGTGATCTAGCGCATTACAAAGTGGCGTGATGATTTCAACTTTAAGCAGGTATCTTTTTCCCCTTAATCTTATTGTTTGTTACAATTCATTTTTTCAGCTCTGGTTATTATTAAAGATGTTACAGGTGTATGTATTTACATTTAGTTAAATACAAAATTTTTATTTTTTGAAAACGTGGGTTGACATCCGTCCGAGGAAGCTGTTACTTCTCGGGACTGACAATGTCAGGCAACTCACCCATCTATCTACTAATCAATTTTTTGTGTTGAATTTTTTAAGACAAAGATCTAGCACATTACCGGTGATGATTTCAATTTTAAATAGGTATCTTCTTCAACATAATCTTATTGTTTGTTACCTTACATTTTTTCAGCTCTTGTTATCATTAAAGACATTACAAGTCTAATTCTTTATATTTACATTTATTTAAAGATATTGTTGGTCTATATATTTTAAGATGTTGCTGGCACTTCTCAGGACTGACAATGTCAAGCAACTCACCCCTCCATCTACAATGTCATGTGAAACAAAGATCTAGCACGTTACCCTTGATGATTTCACAGCAATCTAATACGCAAGAGGTAAGCTAAACCCTAGCATATTTGCAATTATGATTAATTTCTTACCAGTGATGATTCTTTCTTGATTTCTTAGAATTATATTTAATTTATTTTTAAATACAAGTCCACATAAAATTCACATAAAATTTGGGATAAACAATACATTATACGATTTTAAATATAAGTCCACATAAAATTCCTCATCATCCATATATATCATATCATCACCATATCATTATCATATCCTCATTATCATCATCTATCATTAATTATCAATTATCATCATTCATCATCTACGTCCACATACAATTCATGACAATGCAAATAAACAAGAAACATACATATAATTCATGATAATCACCATCTAATGCAATTAAAATTAAAGATTGTATGTAAATCCATATAATTAAATTCAAATACCATAGTACATACTCAATAGTAGAAGTTTTCAAATTCAATATTTAAAGTTTCCTCAATAATAAAAGTTTCTAGTTTTCAAAACCCTCTTTTTCTTTATTCAATTCTACTCCTCTGCACTATTTCCCAACGGCTTCTTCCACTGTGGCTGAACCTCTTTCCCCAACACCAGAAATCTCCATGCGACAGCAAATTTGGATCAGCTGCAGCGTATAAACTATCCCGTTGCCAATAATTTTCATTGATTAGAACCTTTAGCCCTTCTGTCCCATTCTATAAGCTGATTGATATGAGGAAGCATCTCCATCTTTCTCATCAACCCACACAAAATCTTTTTTGTGCTTGTCCAGATCTATGAAATACTCCTTGCCCTCTTTAGAGGTACTTGTGCCCAAACCCTGGGGCCTGTATGGTCCAAGCAACAAGTGATACCTAATCAGCAAGTGAACAAAACCAGAACTCGAAAACATATAAAGAGGAAACAAACTAGCATTACTTTGTACTATATGGTCCAGCCGGTTATCGATCCGCTCAATGATTCTCTCCAAGCTTCATACTCAGGAATTGTGTAGAAAGATAACACAAACACTTACAACGACTCGATTCAATATTCGATTTCCCGATTCAAGCCACAAACACTTACAGTGACTGCAAGAGCCTTGGCTGAGTCACCCTCCGTTAATATTAAAGTACATTGATCAGAATTCTTCCCTCCTGCTTGATTTGCATCAAGTTTGGGAACATCAATTAATTTCCCCTTCTTGGTTCCATCAGTTTTCTTAAGATCTTTTTTTTTTAAAAACTTTTCCACTGCACTCATCAGGTCAAACAAAGTTACAAAGCCCATCTTAGATAACCTGACCAAACAAAGTTGCAAAGATAGATAAGCATTTGAATCAACGCATTCCTGGAGCCACTGTCAAACCTTGCATTGACCTCTAAGAATCCTTTAAGAAACAATGTGTTATACTCTTCCTTACTATGCACAAATCTTATGACAAGGTAACATCAATATGAGATTTCTCAACTTTATAACATTTGTAGATACTCATTTTTCCCTACTTTGAGCATGAATCAGAAGTATAACCTCTATTACACAATACATCTTCTTGTAGTAGCAATACATTCTTGTCTCAACACCATGATAGACCACATAATGACATATAGAAACAATGTGTTATACTCTTCCTTACTATGCACAAATCTTATGACAAGGTAACATCAATATGAGATTTCTCAACTTTATAACATTTGTAGATACTCATTTTTCCCAACTTTGAGCATGAATCAGAATTATAACCTCTATTACACAATACATCTTCTTGTAGTAGCAATACATTCTTGTCTCAACACCATGATAGACCACATAATGACATATAGCATGACATTTGGGTCTTGACAGACCTTGAGCTTTTCTCAAAGATGTGAAAACATTTCTTAAGGCATAAAACAAGGTCCTCTTAATATGTCACCTTTTAGAACTACAAGACATTGATGAATCAACACCTTGACATGGTCTTATACCACTTTTAGAGAATTATAAATCTCCTTGATGAAATTCTTTCACTTTGTACATCATGAAGCACTGATAATTTTCATCACCAACTAGGACTGAGTCAGCTTGAAGCACTGACAGAGTAACTTGCACTTGACAATCCAATATTCAATTCATGAATTCCTTAACAAGGATGAGCTTTACCAACTAGATAACAGGACAGATTGCTAGACCTTAGCATCATTGACTTGGATATCTTTATTTTAGACTGATAAAGGTCATTCATAAAATCCAAACACACTTTGAAGTCCTCAACACGTTGAAAAATCATAGTACAACACAGATTCTTAACCTATCCACCTTTTACCAACTATAGACCTTAAGTCTACTTTCATAGACAGTATAACCCCACAGATACAATTAAAGTCCCACAACATAATTTTCAAGATAATTAAAGTCCCACAAGATATTTAGGCACTAAATTTTACATTATACACATTAAATTGATCATCGTCTTTCATCATCATCTATCATTGATTATCAATTGTCATCATTCATCATCTACGTACACATACTATTCATGACAATGCAAGTAAACAAGAAACATAAATATAATTCATGATAATAACCATCTAATCACCATATAATTAAATTCAAATAGCATAGTACAAACACAATAGTTGAAGTTTTCAAATTCAATATTTAAAGTTTAGTCAATAATAAAAGTTTCTAATTTTCAGAACCGTCTTTTTCTTTAGAAAACTCTGCTCTGCTCTCTTCCCCAACGGCTTCTTCCACTCTGGCTGCACCTCTTTCCCCAACACCAGAAATAACTCCTGAACTTATAAGATCTTCTGCAGCACTGTCCAGATTTTTTATAATTCTTTCTTCTTGATTTGTTGCATCTCCATGCGACAGCAAATTTGGATCAGCAGCTGCTTTGGCTTTGAACAAGATGTCAGGGTCGAGACCATGCTCTTTAATTATCTGCTTTAGTGTATTGTTTTGTTTGTTAACCAAAACAATATTTTGCTTCAAATTTTTTGCTGCGGATAAGCTGTTCTTTGCTGTTTCCAAGTGAACTTGCAAAACCTTCGCCTGACTCTTCAAATTTTCATATTTCAACTGCACAAAAAGAGTAACGTCAATTCAAAATATTAATGTAAATTCAAAATTTCAAATTAACAAAAATGATTGTTTGAATGTAATAGTACTTACAACCGCTCTATCTCTTTCGGCATTTGCGATTGATACCAAATCCTTGTCCTTTGACCATTTGTTAAAATATGCCTGGGCCTCGGCACTAATATTTTCCAATTTGTTTAGTGCCTTATCTAAAATGCCATCTTTATAGTCGTTGTTAAACGTGACAGTCCCACATTTTACTTGGGTAAGTAAGGAATCCATCTTCGCAGGTTGATTCTGGACTGCAGCGTATAAACTATCCCGTTGCCAATAATTTTCATAACGACTAATAATCTCATTGATAAGAACTTTAGCCCTTCTCTCCCATTCTATAAGCTGTTGGATTTGAGGAATAATAAACTCACTGACATGGGATTCACAATCATTACCAATTAAGTTCTCCAAAGGAAAAGGTGGAAACTCTTCACTATCTGAATCTGATGCAGACGATCTTGCTGGAGAAGTGTGGGGGCTTTCACCATGACAAAGATCAACTGCTCCTTGTTTCTGTCTTTGGGTGGGCTGATCCTGTTTTTGAAAAAATAAATCAAGATTTAGATAAATAAATTTAAATCAGAATGTAATTAAAAATTGTAAAGCATATTAAAATTGAAATTTGAAGTATACCTGCTGGCCTTGAATCATCTCGCATGGTATCAAAAACCGGTTGGGTCATTGCTATCAATGCCCAAATAATCTTCATCTAAATTTATATTGTTCAAAACAGATATGCCCGTTGCGATGGGCAAGCCACCAAGTGAGAGAGTTGGAATTCGAAACGAGGAGTCAAGGTTTAGTGTCCCACTAGGGGCCGGAGCAAAAGGCATGCGTTTACCAATGTTCTTTTTCACTGTTCCTCTGGTTGGCATTTTAAAAATTAATGGTTGAGTGGGTGTCGGTGCCGTGGTTTGATCATGACTGACATGTGCTGAAAAGTACAAGAAAAAATGAAAAATATTAAAACAATTCATAAAGTCAAAACTACGAAATTAAACGTTGTATAGAAAAGTTGTACCTTGTTGTCGAGGGGTATTTTTTTTCGGTGCTACGGGTGGCCTTGTAGGAGTTGTACTCAGTGGCTGTTCAGAAGATATCAATGCATGCGACTGTACGGAGTGAGTTGGGGAAGAAGGTTCCATAGTCCCTGCTATTCATCAATATTAAATGTTGTCAATTCATTTTGTTAAAATTTAAATTGAAAAATAAATCTGCAAGTTTGGAATTTGTAATTAATATATGAGAATGTATTACTTCTCTGGCGTTTAACGAGTTCAAACTGTTGAGGGTTTGGAGAGGAGTGAGCTTCCATTTCAGATTGGGAGTCCCCCGAAGCCTCCGCGTGTAGTTGGCCTCTTCCTCTCGACATCTTTTTTTTTCGGGGAATGGCTTCAAGATATCTTCTCTGCATAACATTAAAATTTAAGTTTTAATAACTGTGCACTGTAATGAAGAAAATTGTAATACAATTACAAACTAAATAGTTTATACCTGTTGTTCTGCAAATGGAATTGAGAATTTCTTCAAAGCCTCATCAGAGCAAGTAGGAATTTCTTTAGCTTTTAAATTAAAAAGTGCCTCATAGTAGAAGCCGAGGAGATAGTTTGTCGAATAAATGAAAGGTTTTTCTGAGATTTTTGAATTTGATATTTCAGCTCTTATTTTTTTGGATAGAAATGTGCACCAATCAAATTTTTGTTTTGAGATAGTGGCACAAATGTATGCAATGGCCCAATTTGGTATATCTGTTTGGCGACCCTGCATAACAATTCTGGCTTGAAAAAATGCAATAAGTGCAGCAAGAAAGTGGTGTGCAATTGATTGTGTATCTACACCACGCCGGGATTTATTGACATGGGCTGCAAATGCGAAACAGTGAAAATTACTATAAAAAACAGCAAATTGTATCAGAATAAAAAACAGAATAAAAAATTTGAATCAAAACGAATTATACTTACAATCAACATGGAAACCGTACGTTGATTCGAGAAATTTCTTGTTTTCTTCCACGAGTGTTGCCTTGGTTGTAACAGTTGGTAAATTTCTGATAGGAAGGCCCGTAAACCGATGTATGTCATTCGGTTCAATAGTGAATTGGAACATTTGGCCATCGTTCAGAGTCACATAAAATATACCGTCCTCTGAATTGTAGCATGACAGAAGGTAATTCAAAATATCTGGATCTGTTTCGAAATGGGGCATATTAACGAGCCCTGTAAATCCACACTCCTCCATTATAGCTTGATATTCTGAAGACATCTTTAAAGCCGTATGGATGTGAGGGCATAAGGGATTCCTGTAGGTTATCTTGGAAATCGATTGACTTGGATTCTCTTCATTTTCTTGCTGAACTTGCAATTGGGAAGCATGTGAAGTCGACATTATAGCTGTAATTGCGTCTTTGTCAAAGATTTAGACCTGCAAAAATTCAAGAACGAGAAAACGAAAACGAGAAAATGAGTGGCATAAGGGTATTTATAACCTAAATAGGGCGTCACTGTCCCCTATTGACGTGCGTCATTTGCTTCAAATGACGCGCGTCAATAGGAGGCAGTGTCGCGCGTCAATAGAAAGCACTGTCGCGCGTCAATAGAAGGCTGTGTCGCGCGTCATTTGATTACTGTGTCGCGCGTCAATAGAAGACAGTGTCGCGCGTCATTTGTCTACAGTGTCGAGCGTCAATAGAGGACAATGTCGCGCGTCAATAGAGGACAATGTCGCGCGTCAATAGAGGACAATGTCACGCGTCAATAGGGGACAATGTCACGCGTCAATAGAGGACAATGTCGCGCGTCAATAGAGGACAATGTCGCGCGTCAATTGAGGACAATGTCACGCGTCATTGTGATCTAGTGTCGCTCCAGTGTCGCGCGTCATCAGGATCTATTGTCGCGCCATTGACGTGCGTCATTACGGTTTACTGTTGTCGCACGTCACTGATGGAGCCTTGAAAAACCAGGTGAAAATTTTGTTTTTGAATACTGTCAAATTCACCTTTCGCTGAAACTGGTTACGGGCATATTCGCCAGGTATTTTCCACCTTCAATTTTATAGGGGTGTCTTAAAATGAACCCTGGCATGCAGGGACCAGTTTGCTGAGAAGGGGAAAAATATGGTGGTTGAAGATATTAATCAAAACATTGACCGAAAAAACAACCTCCAAACAATGGCACCAATAACCAAACCTCTCCCTTTTTACACGCAAGTTAAGTTTAGTCCTAAGGAGGGAGATCAACACCGAAGGGGGAATCACACTCTCCTCTCCTTAAGAAAGCATCATCCTTGATGAGACACAATGCAAATGAAGAAAAGGAGGATAATAAACAAAGAATGGATAAAGAAAAGGATTCTTCTTATGGTAAAAACAATTCCATTGTTAAAGCACAACCATAGGGTAAACTTTAGAAAATTTGGCAGATTATTCAACTTTCATGTTCTGTGAAGATTGGCAGTTTTTTTTTTCTTACTTCATTTTTATAATTTATCTCTTTTCCTTTTTCATTATTCCTAATTTAATTTCTTACAATTTCATTGTTGTAAAGTTTTAGTTTATTCATTCTTGTGGGTGCCCAACATGAACTACAATCACAACACCCTACCAGGGTCATACACAACACTAATGATTCACAAGCATAATTTTACATACTTTCATGATGGTACCACACCACAAGAGATTAACCAATTTATGGAAGGGAAATAGGCACGGTCCACATAACATAGTACTTGTAACACATTTATGACTTTCATACAATACTCGAACAAAAGTGTACTAAAAAAATAAGAAATATCCCACAATTCCATAGATGAAGATTTCACATAACTCAGAACAATAACAATAGATACATGGTGTCAATAAAGGCATCAAATCCATATCCACAACATCACAAAACATATCTAACTAACATGAGTAACACATACATCATAGCACCACTCCCAAGACATCACAACAACTCAACATACCTCCTAAAGCATCAATCATACACACAAATCTCTTATGCCTCCCTCAAGTCTCTTATGTCTCCCTCAATCTCTTATGCCTCCCTCAAGTCTCTTATGCCTCCCTCAATCTCTTATGCCTCCCTCAAGTAGTAATAAATAAATAAAATTTTCCTTTTCGCTCCCCAAAGAGGTCGGTTTCCCTATGGCCCTAGGCACATAGAGTCTAGGCACCCCTAACCCAAGTGACATAATAACTTGTGGTTCAACAACCCACTAGTTATCTATAACTCCTTGGGGTGTACCCCCATATAATTATAGGTTAAACCATTCCATGGTGCATCCCATGACCCTATTCCACACATCATGATAATAGAACTAGCATAGCAATCCGATTCAAATGCCAAGTGGCAAAGTACAAGCCTTGGGCAAGGTGGTAAAATCTTAAAATTTTAAAAGAAGATCCAAATCCAAGAAAAACAATGGCCAAATAGCCATAGTTAGTGCAAAAATCTGCATGTTAGTACCATAAACCAAGGAAATGCCCAAAAATATAAAACATTGCAATCAAGAAAACTGTTGGTCCTTACAAAAATAAAATAAAAAGTTCAATTTACAAATAAAATACACATATAAGAATAGAACATTACGGTGACTATGTGGCCTTATCTGACCACCAAGGGGGTACTCAATGAGTTTTTGGAACTCAGAACATCGAGCCTCAACTTGTAAAATAACATAAAAATAATACAATTGTCATCATCTCTATTTGAATCATCCCGCCACCACTTCAATAAGGATAAACACAATCATAGCTACACTTAGGTTGCATCCATACAACAACCATAAGGAGAGAGAAAAAGAGGAGCACAGGTCATCATCTACTGAGCCTAAGGTCAGCTCAAGTTATTGGCCCATGGTACACATTCCCTCACTCCAAACATACACTTTTACCGATTTCCCTCAAGGTTGGTTAGCGTAAGGTTCACAACATAACATGCAACTACATCACTAACACAATGGTGGTTCACACACATTAACTATAGTGTCTTACACATGGTACCGATATAGGGTAAATCACATACATAACATTCACATTTTACAACACACCACATCACCACATGTTGCACCCAAAGTGTAATCACTGTATGATAGGGATCATATACCCACCATATTTCCCGAATCACGACATGAATCATTACATATTACATGAATTATAATTATGATGAGCACAATTACAACATATAGTCAACTGCTATATAATGGGGAATACACACATCTAGACACAAATGATAGGGATATCATTAAGAAATCTAGTTCACTATAGCTAACCTAGTCAGTAAAACATATCAAAGCATAGCCACACATCACAAATTCCAAAAGGATCCAACACTCTAAAATCAACAATCACATTTCTTCCACACACACAACAAGACAATGTTTCACACTCAAATTCTCATAGAATTCCTAAAAGGAGGAAGAATACTCTCATCTCCAACACATCAACATGTTAATAGTTATGCACTAAGTGACATACACAACATGTGCGCTCACAATATCAAAATTACGACATAGTTCACATCACGCTTATATCACATTACTCTTCCAATATATACCACCATCACGCATTACCATCACAACTCCAATTTGTATTCGAGGTTTGAGAGCATGAATCTCTACTCTGATACCAAGTGTAACACCCGCTAAAACATACCCCAAATACAAAACCAAAAATTTTGATTTTTTTTTTTGACTTTTATGGAGTTTACACGACAAAGTAGGTGACAAAAATGGCTACAACTGACACTCAAGAAGTTTGACACAACCTTGACCACATATGCAACAAGGAATCATATAACATCCATCACGAAAATTTCACTTACTCTTAAAAAGAAACAACATAATAGAACACAACCACAAGTAAAAACTTATAGTTAAGGACATCCCACAGAGTAAAATCTTTGAAGGTTATTTATCTACTAAAAATGTCTTTCAAAAATTTACTATGATCTAGAAGATTCATGTTTTGATTCGTGCAATTATTCTTACAAAGGTGAACTTCTTTCTTGTATACTATTGACTAATTAGCTTAAGATCAAGTTTTCTGAAGGAGAATCATTCTATAATATGTCAATAACTTGCTTAATTTAGTTGATTTAAGAACATTTTCCATTTCTCACAAGGTTAATTAATCTTACTCAAGCCACTAAAACTTGTTCCACACCTCTATTGCATAGGTGATAAGCACAAGCTCCAATTGAGGGAAAGTACCATTTTAGGTTTGGAACAATAATCTTCTTTGTGCAAGGATCAAAAGTTTAACATTACTTAAGAAAGATTACAATGAACCAAGGAAAGGGTTAAGGGAAATAGGTCAAAAATAATTCAGCTTTAGGGTCTCATTGCTTATTAACCAGTCTTTTATTGAGGCTAAGAATTTATCAAGATTGGTTAAAAGTTTCATTTAGACTTTTCTTGATTAAGTTTGACAAAGGAAAAAAATTACATTTCAAATGATTGAGAGAGATTGAAGGGTTTTTTAATAAATTTCCCTCCTACTTATATAACCTTATTATCTTTCAAAACTAATAATTGATTTCACCATAAGATCATTTAAGAATTCACCATAAAAGGATAATGTTGATTAGTTTAGCTTGGGAAAAAAAAAGGTAAATATATTTTTATTACAAAAGCTAGTTTCCTCTTTGATCACCTAAGGACTCAATGTTATCAAGTAGATCACATGCATTAATTTGTTCATATATATATATATATATATATAAAACTTTATAAGGATCATATAACCATTTATTATGCTTAGAAATACATTGTTACTATGTCTTAGAAGGGTTTACAACTCAACATTTTATCTCAAGAGAAAAGTTTACCATTACTCATTTGTGAAAACTATACATGGTTACATCAATTCTTTCCAACATGATGCACAACCCAAAGGGACAAACCAACTCTATGGAACCATGACTAGGGAACAAGAGAGTAATAACATTGGTCACACCACACTATACTATTCTTAGAATTTATATAATACATTATAATCACCCATAACCAAATGGTAATCAACTTTTATATTTTCCATGATAACAAAACAAGCCAAAGTTTCAATAGTTACGACAACAATAATCACAAGACATAATACTAAGGCTCTAGTTTTCTTCTACATTTCCCACAAAAACCATTCCAGAGTTTTACAACATAAAATAATTCGTACAAAAGAGCTTCACAACCAAGTTTGATGCAATATCCTACAAGACTTTCCCTCATCTACTCACATAAGCCATCTATGATAATTAATAACGTGTGTTAGTTTGTGAGAACTGGGCACGATAAATGCTATAACATTAAGACATTGTGTGGTTATCTAACTATTTGAAAAAGAATAACACTGTTGTTTACAAGAATTTTCCAAGTATTTAAAATAAGAGTAATAAAAAGACTGTCCAAAAAGCTACAATGTAAGAAATAGAAAAGCAATCACTAATTCTCATTAGGCAACAATTACCTACAAAAGCAGTTAAGTAATCCAACAAAATAAATTCCACCCATGTGTCAGTCATGAGAATCATTTCAACATGATAACATTTAAAACTGCAACCATCTATTAAAGAATATATTTAATAAAAATTTTGAATCAGTCTACAATAATATTAGTTAATTCTACAAGCCATAAGTTCCACTATATTACAATCAATCTCCTATCAACAATATAAAAGGAATTGATATGCAAACACAATGACTCAACATGAACAAAAAGTTGTCACCTATGTCTCTTCTAACCAAATCCCTTTCACGATCCAAAGGGATGTCATCAGAACAAAGAAATAATTCAACAAGAAATTAAGTGTACATGTTGTGCATTCCTATAGGAGGTTTACTCTAGTCCATTGACAAGATGATTTAATCACAATGATAAAGAACTCTAGGAGGGTCTATCGAAACAAAAATAACTGAGATCTAAAACCCATTTTGATCAATACCTTTCTATTTAACCAAGAGAGCTAGCTAATTATTCGATAAAAATATTACTTGGATTCTCCCCACACAGGTTTAGGGGAAAACATCAATTCATGCAAAATCAAGAATTATGTTACTCCTTGATATATGCTCATAATGAAGATCTATTTTTTTAATTTAATTTAATTTTTTTTAGGGGAAAAATTAAATAAATTATAAATATTTACTTAAACTCTTGAATGGGTATTCATGCAAGAAAGCTTTCCATAAAAGTCTCTCATGAAACATAATTTACTCTTGGTAGAATACTCATTCAAGAAACATTTCCATGATATTATGTCCTACAACATGACTTATGGTTTATTATTATCACAGAGTATTGGAAGTCATAACATTTTCAATATTTTCTAATAGTAGGATAGAGATATACTAACCTCGTACACCCCTCTCAAGTGTTAGGAAAACCGGTTACCATTCCAGCCAAAATGTCCCAACAACCGAGAATTGGTGATTACAAAAAAATGTAACCTCGAAGCTAAAGTTTCTAGATACTTGTATGAGGAAACTGATTAGTAGTTATGAACCTATGTATACCAAAAATATCTAGCAATGGTAAGGTCACATTAAGACAAAAATCTTGATTTAGAGCTCAATATAATTCTAAAACTTTGACAGTCTGTTGTGGTAGAGTCAACAACTAAGTAAAATCCTCTAGTACTTATGGAAAGGATATTTTGGAAAGGACAAGTTAACCATCCTTACCTTATCCATTCCTCATTCCACTCGAAATGGGTAATAATTTACCTTACTCTTGTTGAGATCTACCCATACCGATCGGGGTTCCAAGTTGAATAAAGAAGGAAAATTACCCACCATAGATCTACGTGATTACATAAAAAATTCATCCTAGTAACAAGATGGTGAAATTTTTAGAGGCCAATCAAAAATTCATTTTGCTATTAAAGTATATAAAAAAATCAACCCTCATTGCTTAAAGCTAACGTCTGATTCCTTAACCGACCCAAAACCAAAACCAATGGAAAGGATATCAATTAAAACTCCTTATGTAAGCAACCATGATACCTACACATCAAGTGCCCAATGATCGCATTGAAACAACAACATATCATAAGATTGGTTACTAATTTTAAGCCAAAACGAAGGATTATGAACCAAATTCAAGAATCAAAACAGGTATTCTAGAATCGAATCGACCAACAACATTAATAATACAACCAAATCGTATGACCACCAAGATAAAAAAAGTTTCATTACCGGACCCCATTTTTTTATTATTTATTATGAACAAGGTCGACCCAACTGGTATTTATTAAAACCCATAAATAATATTAAAGTCTTCAATCAGCACAGTGGTTTCTAACACCAAAACTAATATCCTCCTAGAAATTACGAAAGAACAAAGGAATTAACAACCACACAATTAAACCATCACATGAGACATTTTTAGGAAGAGAAGGGTCATTCAATTAAACATTTAAATAACAACATAAGGCTCAAGGGTATAGGGCATATCGTTCATGATTTAAGCTCCCACAAGTCAAGTGTACATTGAACAGGGTCTACAATAACATCTCAATCTAAACTCCATTGTCCTCTAGCTTGTTGGATGGTCCACACTCTTCTCATGGCCAAGTTTGTCACATGTAAGATACGGCTAGGCCATGGAGTCCCCAAAACATTGATTTACAATAGCCTGAAGGAAAATTTGTCTCAAGGACTACAACGATTGAAATATGATCACAAAATGGGTATGATTTATGGCCCTGATTCCACCATATATGACAAAAAGGTGTCCAACCTTCTCACCGCACCTTTATAGCCATGCACATAGCTAGAGTAAAGATAAAAACTCTGAAACATGAAAGGACCTCCACCCAAGCATACTAGAGAAGAGACCAAGGAAAACCTTTCAGTTGTAGCACCTTTGAAGGGATGCATGAAAAACGTGGAGGAGAATACATGAGGCAGGTAAACTACTTGACAAAACAACTCAAAAATATGTAGTCTCGGGAATTCCATAGCTATAGGATCTACACAACAGACCAAGTAACAAAATGATTTGTTTTACCATAAGCAACCAACAAGTGTCCAAACAACTTAGTTCACCTATGCAAGCATGCACATATATAGTGCCAAAATGGTGAGAGTAGGTCACCAACAGAGGGGCCAAATAAGGTCAAAAAGAACAAGTTTAACATTGAAGGCGGCCCATAGAAAAATCATGTCTCCTTCCCCCAAATACCAGGGTCAAAGCAAGTGCCAAAACCCACAAATGCAAGCTTCCATGAAGTCTCATGACTCATAAGAAAACAAGCACACAGATACCAGAATGAAGTGAGCAAGGAAATACAAATCAACGAGACCCAAAATCATGGATGCCAACAAGCATGAAATACAAGATTGGAGCTCCACCAGGCTCACACAGATTCTCCAAAATGGTCAAAAAAGAAACAACATAAGGATAAACCAAATATAAGGAAGCGGTTGGTCTGCAACCCCAACAGAATCGACCAATTTTGACTAAAAAAACATTACAGAACTTCCAAGGAAGAGTAATGTCGACCAAAACTCATAGAGGTGACCCACCATAAGAAAGGCGTTAGACCCACCTAGGTAGAAGCCAACATGTTTTTCCATTACAGGAAGATACAAAAATGACAGGCCATCGATTTTTGCCACCAACTTATGCAGCCATCTTCAAATCTGGTGTGTAATCCTTCAAAATGTATGCCAAGCTGGTTCATTAATAACCAATAAAGAGTGTCAGGTTGGTGGGTGAATAAATCAAATTCACCACTAACTTGATAATTAACCATCTGGGCATGCGTGGACCAGTGTGACAAGAGGAAAAAATGGCAGTTGAAGACATTAATCCAAACATTTATCGACCAAACAACCTCCCAACAATGGCGCCACCAACCAAAACTCTCCCTTCTTACACGCAATTTAAATTTAAGCCTAAGGAGGAGATCAACACGAAAGGGGGCATCATAGCCACGAGTCACCAAATCCATAGAAATATTGCTCGTATTTAAGTAAGTTTTATAACTAAACTAGCCTCTATTTTTATTAAAGATCAATATAATGATGTCTTATAATTATAGTACTTAATGATGTAATGACAATGATGGTGATTTTTCTTGTCTACAGTGATGTCAGCACATGATTATATGGATATTGTTTCAAAATTCCTCTCATAGGGAGTTATATATTTCATTGTAAAACTAGTTAGAAAGAATTAACTCAAGAATCTATGGAAACATGTTTGAAGGAGGTGTCACTCTGTCTTGTAAAAAAGTTAGAAATAATTAGCTAAATAATCTATGGCAACACATTTGGAGGAGGTGTGATAGTGTAATTTTAACACAATAAATAGGTGTACCATTCTATGTCAAGGGCTAATGACATTTAGACAACCTTTTGTATTCTCTTCTTTTGATATTAATAAAATGTTTGTGGATCCATTTGTGAGCACAAAATTCAACTCAAATTGTTTCTTTTATAATATTGATCACTAACTCACTCTATTTCCATTGGTGATATGTATCCATCCATTATACTAGAAGACATTTAGTTATTTATTATATTTGAAATTCAGTTTTTAATTCTTTAAATTTGTATTGTCTTTAGCAGACAAAAATTAAACTTCATATTGTCCTCGAGAGACAAATTTGATATTATGTCTCAAGAGACAAAATATGTATTCATCTATATTATAATATTATAGACACCCTCTTTGAGACAATATAAATATTTTTATCGTCTCAATTGATATTTTTGGTCAAATATTATGTATCTAATGTTGTCTCAAATCACCCCCTTGTAGTAGTGGCATATGACAGATTCTATAACGGAATCTATGATAGATCCTACAACACCTAAGACCTATAATCTAAGATAATTGAGATGACTCACTAAGTGATGTGGATAATTCCCCAAGCTGAAAAGGAAAGTACCCCACACCAATAGGTACATGTGGATCCCATCGAGTGACTTCAACATATACGTAGACATAAAAATAACACCTAGATTAGCAGAATGACACCTATGATTAGTAATGATCTCTCACTCCATTAAAGATCCAAGTCTTCGGGTTTTGTCACTTGCTTGACTTGCAAATTAGCCACTTGTTTAGTTTATGATAACCCGATATCACTCAAGTCTACACTTGAAGAAATATTAAATTATACTTTGGATTAATATCCACTTCACAACATCATAACTAACATTTAGATCAAGCTCTTTTATATAATCTTAGATGGGTGGTAGTCATGAACTTCAATGTATGAGTTTACACCTCTATGTCATACAATATATGTATTGAATGGGAAATATTTCGGTGTCTTCATCATTCGTACAATTACTCCTACTTCGTACATATCTACCCAATTGACATTCTAATAATAAAGTTAAGAGTTTCCTCAAGATAGCCAAAGACAACCAAGAATATCAACCATGCACACATAATGATCAATCGTAGACATAATAAGATAAGTTTCTTTCATGTAATTGAAATATTTATAAGACTTATTCATGAACCTACATGGTAGTACACAAATAAAACATATCGTTATGGTATGTTCTAGTTTGCTTCGTTGGTTCAAAATGTTTAAGTGCATCCTTGCAAAATACATTTTGTGCATATCCTACAATCATGTCATTCCATCGAGAAAACACTTCGTGAGGCATTTTGGTAAAAAAATTCATGTTCATAGTGCATGCTTCCAAACTTTGAATATGTATCTATGCCTCTACACTCTGTCATAGGCCACTCACCCTCGACCTGGTGAAGAATGCCTTTCGGTATAAATATTGAGGATTTGACTACAGTAGAAGATTTTTAAAATGAAGGAATGGACATAGAGGCATATTAAGGCTTATGCAAACTAGGCAATTTGCCTAGGTGCTAATATTTAGGGACACTATTTTATTTTATTTTAATATAGATTTTATGAAGACTAGATCAATTTATTAGTTCAATATGTGCTAGTAAATTGATTAGTGTTCAACCTCACATACCAATTCAATTCAATTCACTTCATACAAAATAAAATTAAAATTGCATAATTGTATTAAGAATATGATATTTAGGAGGCCTCAAATATTTATGCAAGAGCCTTCCTTACAATTTATTAAATTTAAAATTCATACTCATGTATTTTTCATAGTTTATATTGTTTGAAGTCTTGGAAATATATTTGGAGAAATAAAAAAGGTGAAATAGAACTTTTAAAAATATAATTCCCAAATATATGAGAAAAGATATCAAGCAATACAATATTTTTTACAATCAAGTAATATATTGATGCTCGTTCATAGGGGTGTAAGATAAAATTTGAACCCAAGATTTGAGGATGACACCCAAATGTACCCACTACTATGCCACAACATTTTTTCGGTTCAATTTTAACTTTGGGAGACTAAATTGACCTAGCAAATATGTGTGTGGGTTAGGAAAAATGCCCACAAATGGCCATATTAGTGGGACTTTATATTTGGTATACACAGATCTACAAAAGTGTCATTTGCGGAGACTTTTGTTAAGGTTGATGAAGAAGTTATGGCACGAGTTAAAATCAGTATTCGTTGATGGTTTTTCAAAACCACGGGATAAGCATGGAAATTTTAGATCCTTATATGACACAACACATGGGAAATTATTTGCATGATATGGTTTCTGAAACATCGTATAGCAACATGACTAAGTAAATTTGTTGTTGGAACATAAATTTTTTGATAAAGAGAGCAAAGACATATTGCAGAGAGGATGATTAGATTGATGGAAGAGTGTGCCCCTTCCTTTGACATGGAATAATAGCAAGAATGGAGTGGAACATAGAAGGTTTGAATAGGAAGATTTTGGTGATAACCTTGTTATGACCACTCATAACTTGTCGGTGCGTCGGTGTTGATTGCCTTTGGTTAACACCGACCATAGGCTAAAAAAATGGAAGTTGTTTGATTAAGCACAGATTGTTGAAAAAATAGTTGATGTGCCAAGTAAGATACGCTCTTCCACCTTGTTACCGTAAGTAGCAAGGAATGATAAGACTATTAAGGATATGCATAAAGAGGGCATTTCATCAAGAACTTTGCTATATCTACTTTGCTCATGCCAAGTAGATCTTGCCTCATGACCCGAATAAGACCTAGCAAGATTTTCATATTCAAACCTTCCATGTTCCACTCCATTCTTGCTCTTATTCCATGTCAAAGGAAGGGGCACGCTCTTCCATCAATCTAATCATCCTCTCTGCAAGATTTTTGCTCTCTTTATTAGAATTTTTATGTTCCAACAATAAATTTACTTGTTCATGTTGCTATACGATGTTTATGAAACCATATAATGCAAATCATTTCCCATGTGTTATGTTGTATAAGAATCTAAAACTTCCATGCTCATCCCAAGGTTCCGGAAAACCATCAATGAATACGCTTTTACCCTCGTGCCATAACTTCTTCATCGGCCTTAACAAAAGTCTCCGCAAACGAAACTTTTTTAGATCTGTGTATACCAAATATAAAGTCCCACTTCTATGGCCATTTACGGACATTTTGGCTAACCCACACACACATTTGTTGGGTCAATTTAGTATCCCAAAGTTAAAATTGAACTGAAAAAATGTTGTGGCATAGTGGCAGTGCACACTTGGTTGTCATCCTTAGGTCTTGGGTTTAATTTTGTCTTACACCCCGTGAACTTGCATCAATATATTACTTAACTGTAATAAAATATTGTATTACTTGATATCTTTTTCTCATATATTTGGGAATTATATTTTCAAAAGTTCTTTTTCACCTTTTTTATTTCTCCAAATATATTTCCAAGACTTCAAAACAATATAAACTATGAAAAATACACGAGTATGAATTTTAAATTTAATAAATTGTAAGGAAGGCACTTGCATAAATATTTGAGGCCTCCTAAATATCATATTCTTAATACAATTATGCAATTTTAATTTTATTTTGTATGAAGTGAATTGAATTGAATTGGTATGTGAGGTTGGACACTAACTCGCTACTAGCATTTTTTTAACTAATAAATTGATCTATTCTTCATAAAAACTATATTAAAATAAAATAAAATAGTGTCCCTAAATATTAGCACCCTATGCAGATTGCTTAGTTTGCATAAGCCTTAATCAGCCTCTATGTCCATTCCTTCGTTTTAAAAATCTTCTCGTACTCAAATCCTCAATATTTATGCCGAAAGACATTCTTCATTTGGGTTGAGAGTGAGTCGCCTCCACTGCAGTGTAGAGGCATAGACGGTGGAGAGGGGAGCATAGAAGACGTTGTGTATGGGTTGTTTCAAGTCATTTGGATGGAGAAGACATGAACCCTAGGACGAGAGAAGAAGGTGATTGTCTTTGAGATGTAGAGGAGAGAGAGGGTGCAGAGGTCAGGTTAGTGACAAAGACAAAGCAGAACCGAGGAGAGCATGTGACCATGCCCGAAGTGCATTTCGTTGCAGAATGATCGAAAATGTAATACATTGTGTGGGGAAGGAAATGACATTTCTTGAATGTGAAATTTCCCGTGAACGATTTTAAGGGTTTGGTGTTGTTTTTTGTGGTGTACGCAGAAGAAGGGTTACGTTGGAGGGGAGGGGGAAGCGGTCGGAAAGTAGGTGGAAGAGGTGGACAAGTGTTATTCGAAAAATGATAAATGCAGAAAGGAAGGTTGTGAGTGGTTTCTCGCGCACCTATCTAAAAATATTTGTGTAGAGGCTGGATTTTGTTGCTTTTTCAAGGGTGTCACTAATGTTCGGTTGTTGCGTGGATCTGTTGAGTGGTGGGTTTTGATTTCTTGTTGCCTTCGTGAATGAAAAAACCATTCCCAAATAACAGGCTAACCTAGTTATTTGTTTTTCTGTCATGGGTTTTAACAGGTCTCTCTGCGTAGTTTAGAGACATGTGTGAAGGCAGTGGAGGGCATATACCTTCTGGGTCTCTGTGGGAAAGCTGTATCTGCACCAATGTATGCTTTTGGGCTTTTTTTTTTTGTTGCTTTATTGTGGCTTCCATGGGACAAAGATTGGGTGCTTTTAGTGTAGTTTAATCTGGTTTTTTTGTCTTCTCTCAAATTTCTTAATAAAGATGCAAAGAGGAATAACTTTTAGTTGAAAAATTGGGGAAAGTGTCTATTTTCTTCTTGTAAATCTTTCCTGTAATTTCATTTCATCTTTTGTTCCTTATTTTCTTTTCGGGTCTTGTTTATTCACGGGTTTGGGATTTCATGAGACATTGGTACTAATATTTTTCCTCCTACTTGTATTTACCATAGCTTTGTCGGAAATCAACAGTGGTGGCTCTCTCGAACGGTTTGGTTGGAAGGTTTTGTTGTTTCTTGGTTGTTTAGCATCAATGATTTTGTCAAATGTGCTAACGCAAGACAATTGTCTTTTTTGCGTACATTGTAGGACAACATATTTTTCTTTTTCTTCTTGGTCGTGGCTAGATATAACAAGAAGCCAATGATTTTATTGCATCCTCTATAAATTTTCATAGCTATTTAGAAACTTAGAAAATCTCGAATGAAAGGGAATTTATACTTGAAAACAAGGGATTCTTGGGGATCCTTTTTTTGCTTTAGGTTTGAAATTAGTGCATGCCTTGCCTATTTCCACTTTTTCACAATTTAGGATTCAAGATTGTTTTTATTTGGAATAATAGTTTGTCCTCATTTTTGAAATTTCAACTACTTTTAATATATAGTTGGATTTGATTTATTGAAAGACAATTTTCTCAATTCACTACCGCTTGGAATAATGGTTATTTTCTAATTTCCTTTATTCTATTCTACCTCAGAATCGTTATTATTCTTTCTAATTATGTTATTATGTTCTTCATTTTAATCGACATATTCCTCTGATGGCCACCAATGTGCTATAACAGGAGGTCGAATAGGATTTCTTTTTTAAATGAATCTAGTTAGTATGTAGTGTTCCTCTTATGCAGTATGATATATAATATATATTATAAGATGCAACCTTTTAAAAGAAGAGATTCAACAAAAGGATCATTTATGCTATATAGTTCATGGCATCAACCTCTCCCCTATTGCCCCAAAAAATGATTTGCCTTTGCCTTAAAAAATGAAGAACAATTTTTTTGGCAATATCCGAATCCATAAATAGTGAGGAGTAAATTTTGTTGTTACTTGTTTAACCTTCTCGAATGACAAAATGTTTTCTTTCCCTTGCGAATCATGGAACAAATTGTTATCATGTGTCCTTTTTATGTAAGGTTTGCATTTCTTTTGATGCTAGAAGCAGGAAAATTGGTGGAGAATAACAAGATGTCATTTTTCCTTGTTTGGATGCACAACAACTTGTTGTGAGGCTTCTTCAAGGCAGCGGGAAAACAAAGGTTGTTGGAAGGGAAAAAAGGTAAGCTTGTTTTGGTTTCTATTGATACATTAGCCCTCTATTTGTCGGTGATAATTTTAGTTGTGAATATTCGTAATATGGCGAATATTCCATTTAAATTTTTTTAAAAGGCGAATTTTCTAGTGCGGGTCGGTGACCTATTCACCTAAAAATTACAGTTTAATTTTTTTTAGGGTCACTTCACCTAACCTTGAAAATATCCCTATATAATCTTATATTATTCGTGTAATGACCCAAAACCAAGCACACACGAACAACACAGTGAAATACAGGATAACTTTTTTTTTTTTGGACTTGCTTGACACATAACACGACGCAACATGTTATCACCAAGGATACAACTAACACTGTGAACAACTTGATACAAGGACGGCCATAACGGCAAAGACAGTAGACGTTCACACCTATCAAGGACAATACAATTTTTTTTTGACAAGACAACATGGAAGTCCAACCACATGACATACTTACATTTAGGGCATCCCATGAGGAAATTCTTGTTAAGTTTTCTTGTTTACTAAAATGTCTCTTAATTCTTAACTTACGTTCTTATAAAATCTCATGTAATGATTCACACAATTCTTTTCACAAGGAGAACTTCTATCTTTTCAACTATTGACTAAATAGCTTAAGGCTGATATTTCTAAACTAGGATCATCAATTTTATGTCCAAGGCTTTTTATTCATTTGATTTTAGAACATTTTCCATTTCTTACAAGGTTAATTAAACTTACTCAAGTCACTAACACATGTTCCACACCTCTATAGCACAGGTGAAGGCATAAGCTCCGATTGAGTGGAAAGTACCGCTTACGGTTCATAACAATAGCCTTCTTGTTTAAGGATCAAATGTTGACCTTGCTTAAGAAATATCACCATGAATCATGGTAAGGGTTAACGGAACAGGACAACATAATTCAGCTTCAAGGTCACATTGTTCACTATCCGTCTTTTATTGAGGTTAAGAGTTTATCAAGATTGGTTAAATGTTCCATCTAGACCTTACTTAATTAAGTCTGACAAAGGAAAACATTCCAAACGATAGAGAGAGATTTAAGGTTTAATTAATCAATTTCCCTCCTACTTATTAAATCCTATCATCTTCTAAAATCTAACCATTGCTTTCACCATGAGATCATTTAAGGTTTCACCATAAAAGGATAATGTTTATTAGTTTAGCTCGGGAAAAACAAGTAATCATATTTTGTTACAAAAGATAGATTCCTCTTGATTGTTCCAGGGTTCAAAAGCTATCAAGTAGATCACATCTACATTAATATATTCATATATATAAATTTTAGTTTAAATTTTATAAGGACTATCCAGTTCACTTTATAGTGCTTACTAACTCATTACTACTATGTCTTAGAAGGATTTACAACTCAACATTTAAACTCAAGAGCAAAGTTTGACAGTTACAACAACAATACTCTACAATACATTTACTAAGGCACTGACCCTTCTTCTAAAAATTTTTCCACTAGATCTTACCAATAGTTTAACCATAAAAGACAACGTACAAGCACCAAAGTGGATATCATCTATGCAACTACAACAACCACTTCTTTCATACTTGAGCTCGGAAAGACAACCCGCAAAAACATGTTACATTTTTTCGGTTCAAAAGAAGCTGGCATGAGCATGCATTCCCTTTTCCTAGATATTTCATCAAAATTAATTGAATGACTAGTGCATGAATTCCATTCCAAAGCATAAGCAAAAAGTAATTTGTATGAATGTAAACAAAATAGATATCTAGTTAACAAAAGGCACACTGCAGGACATATGAAGGCCAAAATTGTACATTTTCTATCCAAGGTTACTCTTACACCATACATTCTAAATTATAACAAATTTCCCACATAATACACCTTTTTATTTTCCTTAAGTAAGATAGCGATAGCAACTTCACATTCACAAAAGCAGAATAAAGGAATGTCAGACAACAACCATCCGATACGGAAATAGTAAATTCTCCGATAATGTCAAAAAAAAGGTAACAAATTTTATTATTCCGAACATCCCTACTCAGACCAAGAGTGCCACACAAGCCCACAAAAACCCATGCAGCCTATGGGGGTTATGGCCACTCAAGGACCCAATTCAAAGATCATGTAAAAGGAAAGCATTGCACATGCGTGCACCTTAAAGTATGTAGTGACGTTTTTGATTGTTATACCCAATATTTATTTATATATTCCAGGTTAAACAATGTCCACGTATGATAAATTGCAACTTTGAAAGCACTCTTAAGCCTCAAGTGCCAACTCGCACATCGCTCAACGAAAAACCCTTCATTCCCCAACATGATAAAATATTTCAATGTTATACACTATTAACTTACTTACTGATATAACGAAGAAAGGTCTCAAAAACATTGTTGCTTGGGGGTGAATGTAATTTACCCCTCACAGGTCGCCAAAAGCATCTCAAGCCTCAGACCTAGTTCCATGTTCACCACATCCAACATATACTTCATTGTTTGTTGATCGAAGGGGTAAAACACTGTTAATGCACTCACTACCATGGGGGCGTCCGACAAGGAAGGGATTTTCTTAAAATGATAAAAAGAATTAAGCAAACTTACACGGTTACATCGGGCGCATAGGATATCCCATGTACAAAACGAGAGCCCCTTGAATACTTTAAGTATTTTCTCCAAAGGTTCGAGTAAGGTTTTCCTTATAACAAACCCTCAAATTTTCCACCCCAAAGAAGTCGGTGGACCTTTATAAGACCAGTTAGGGAGATAAGTCAAATGTAGGACTGACAATGATATCCCTTGGCTAGGGTACTAAAATTTTTAAGGTCATCATAAGCTAGGTAAGCAAGTTAGATTTGGCCAAAACATGTTTGCCTAAGACGACATCGAAAACCCTCTATCAAGTCATAGCTAGTCACATCCGACGAGCATAATACACGGTTCGTTAAAGCTTCTAAAAAGAATAGAAATTTATGATGTTCCAGACTTGTAGTCGACCTCCCAGGTCTGAAATTGGGATGAGATTATACCAAATTAGATTGCTTAAAAAAAAGGATGAGCAAGGGTCTCTCTAGTATCATTTCAATACGAATTAAGATTAGACCGTGATAACATCAAAGGACAATAAATACACTTCTTCTCCAGAGGTAAATAGTTTTATTCATTTATCACCTACTCTCCTCTATAACCATAGGGATACATAAAGGAGGTAAAAACGAATCACATTTTTTTTTGGTTTTCTAAAAAGGACAGAACTTAAACAAACAACTCCTCATTTCCATGCTGAGGAAGGTCCAAAACCAAAGTTGCGAAGGAAAGAAAAGCTGCTCCTACGGGCATAACACAGACGTATCTAATAAGACCCATCACACAACTAGCAAAAGCAAGAAAATACACTCTTGGCGGGGAAGGCGTGCAAAAGCCACACAACATTTCAAATGAAAAATTCTCACGCAGAGCTTATCTCAAGCAAACACAGCACACAATTACAAGGAGAACAAGCAATAATCATGCATTCAATATAGAGAAAATAGCTGGAAAAAGGGGGAAGAGCAGCTCATGCCTGTTCCTCCTGATTGGATCATCACCCCTCCTGCCTCTTCCATTGCTTGGACGCAAGACATAGAGATTACATCACACTCCACGGCTCTGAAGGCATCTACCATAATGATAAATAAACCTTTTCCTTCACCGGATTTGAGGACTGACATCAAACTCTTGGTGCAGACATTACAGCTGTAGCTTGTAAGGTGTGATAATTCCAACATAACCCTTTATGCTGCCAACTTAGTGACTCATTGAAGATGCTCATATAATTGCAAAGAAAATTGTGTTTCATGAATATTCGATATGAACCGGCTCACCTCTATGAGGTTCTCTCCCATGAGTTTCTTCAGTACAACAAGTAAGATCTCAGTAGAGAATCTTTGTAAATAAATTTCATCAGGTCTGCTGGTAACACCCTCACTGTCACATAACCGATTTTGGAGATACAAACTCAGTACATGATCTAGATCTGAAAATATCCTGCTACCTTCATCTCCCAAGACATTTTCTCCAACATTGCATAGATCTCCTGTGCCCGTGGGTGTGATCTGTCACCTTGAAGGAGAATCCCGAATTTGAGGGTGTAGTCGATGCTGAACAGATAACAACAAAGTTGGACCACCTACTTGTTGGAGCGCTCAAACAGGCTTCTACTATACTACAACATGCTCTTTGCCTAGCTAATTATCATTGCGGGGAAGTTGCTGTGGATCCCCAACAAGAACACACCATACAACACCCAATGAACGTGGAGGTAACACGCCTACTTCCCTAGCTTGCAGCTTCAACTATAACCACTATATCAAACCCAACTTAGAGCAACATAACTGTCACCAATAAGCAAAGACATTGGCCCTTGACAGCGTAAGTGGGAGGACCATAGTTAAATAATCCAGCAACCCCTCTATAAATTTTTAAAGGAGGGTATATAAAAGAGCCTCCTCTCTAGTGTATTGTTGACGGCCTGCCTGAAGGCTTCTTTGCTAAGCGCGGCACCCAAAACTGTGATTTTCATGAAGAAACTGCCTCATCGGATATCTTGGCCTGCAGCCTGGCTGGAAGTGACTTTCCAAAATGAAAAGGCAAGACGGCTCAACTAAAACTTTATCTCGTTCTTCTACTACAGCTGCAAGATTTTGCACAACTGATCACGACTGTGGTCGCGTGCAACCAGAACAGCAGGATCAACACCATCGTTTCCTTGGGCTCGCCCTGCAAGAACTTTGTCACACTTACTCTCTCTGGACTTCACGAGCAGGGAGGGAGGAACAGGCGGCTGCAACCATTGAAAGCATTTAACAACAAAACATTTGGCCCCATTCTAAGCACGACCCGTCAGCAGGAAAATCGTTGCAAAAACAGCCTGTGCGGCCATGGCAAGGAGAGGAGCAACAAAAGAAGAGCTTCTAAAAGCCTGCGACTCCACTGAACTGCCTATAAAGCACCATTTTTGAGACCCACACCCACCCACGCAACATCATGGCGGTAGACTTTCATTTCACCATCAATGAATCCACTGTCCAGAACACGCTGAAGCAATTCATCTGTTGCAGCATTTGATGGAGTGCCAACAAGCATTCGTGGTTTGGGCAGAAAACAACAGGCATTAGCAGGTTGCAAGTCAAAAGAATTAATGACTGGGGCATGTGCGGCCACCAACCAGGAAGAAAAACTGAACACGCCAAGAAAAGGGTGCAGGGCTCTTTAATGCCATGGCGGGAAGGAGACAAACACAAGGAAGATCAAATAAAAATCCGATTCTTTTTGAAAGCTACGCGGCCAGCAGGGCGGAAGACATACGGTGGTGGCAGGAAAACAATTGGTTTCATTACTTCTCACCAACTATATGCCAAACAAGGCGCTACATTCTCCTCCCCTTAACAAAGCATCGTCCTCGATGCGACATAACCCAGAGGGAAGGCAAGTTGTAAGCAAAGAGGAACATTTGGTAGAAATTTTAACTTTCAAGGTTCTGTGAAGATTGGCAGTTCTTTCTTGTTCATCATTTCATTAGTTCCCTTCCATTAGCATTATTCTTAGTTTAATTTCTTTTAAAATTTTATCATTGAAGAGTTTTGATTTATTCCTTATTGTGGGTGCCCAACATGAACTGTTAACACAACACCCTATCGGTTCACAAGACACTACAGATTCACAAGCACACAAGTATATACTTCAAGATTGTATTACACCACAAAAGGGTTACTCAAATATGGAATGGAATAGGCACAGTACACATAACATAGTACTCGACACACATCAATGACTGACATACCAAATTACTTAACCAAAACAGTACTACAATCCACCAGACATTCCCTCAATTTTGCATCAATGAAAGACTCACATAACACCAAACCATGCTACAGGTACATAGTGTCCACAAGGAAATCAATGACATAACCACAACATCACAACACATATCCATCTGACATGAGTAACACATACATCAAAAGACCACTACCAAACAACACAATAACTCAACATATATCCTGAAACATCAACCATACAGACAAATATCATAAGCCTCCCTCAAACTCTTATGCCTCCCTCAAGTCTCTTATGCCTCCCTCAAACTCTTATGCCTCCCTCAAGCTCTTATGCCTCCCTCAAGTCTCTTATGCCTCCCTCAAGCTCTTATGCCTCCCTCAAGCTCTTATGCCTCCCTCAAGGAGGCCGGTTGACCCTATGGTCCAAGACACATAGAGTTCGAACACTCCTAACCCAAGTGACATAATAACGCGTGGTTCAACAACCCGCTAGTCATATGTACTCCTTGGGGCGTACCCCATACAACGAAGTGGGTCCATAGGTCCAACCATTCCATGGTGCATCCCATGACCCTATTCCACACATCACGACAATAGAACCAGCACAACAATCCAATCAAAGTGCCAAGTGGCAAAGTACAAGCCTTGGGCAAGGCGGTAAAAAAATTCCAAATTTAAAAGAAGACCCAAAATCAAGCAAAAATAAATGGCCAAGTAGCCATAGTTAGTATCAAAATCCCCATGTTAGTGCCGCAAACCAAGGAAATGCCCAAAATTGTAAAGCATGGCAATCAAGAAAAGATCTTTGGTCCTTGCAAAATAAAGTAAAAGCTCAATTTACGAATAAGATCAACTTATAATAATGTCACATTACGATAAGCTGTGTGGCCTTATCTCGGCCACCAAGGGGTACTCAACGAGTTCTAGCTTTCGGAACATCGAGCCTCAGCTCGTAAAATACATATCAATAATACCACTATCATCACCTCCATCTGAATCATCCCGCCACCACTTCGACAAGGCTAAACATAGTCATAGTTGCACTTAGGTTGTGTACATACAACCACATATGGAGAGAGGAAAGAATCACATGTAATCTACTAAACTGAGTTTTGACTCGAGTTATTGACCCATGGTACACCATTCCTCACTCTCAACATACACTTCTACCGATTTCCCTCAGGATCGGTTAGCGTAGGGTTCACAACATAACATACAACAACATCACTAACATAACGGTGGCACACACATAACTACCATAACGTCTCACGTATGGTATGTATACAGGGTAGATCACAATCATACATCCACAGGGCGCAATACATCACTTTACCACATTCTGCACCCAAAGTGCAATCACAATTCGATAGGGTTCATACACTCATCGTATGACCCTAAATCACGACATGAATCATTACATATCACACAACTCAGATATACGATGAACATAATAACATCACAACATAACATCCATTGCTACATAACAAGGTGGTACACACATTTCTCCAAAACATGGTAAAAACATCATGATACAACTCATCTCTTTTAACATCAATCTAGTCATACAACACATTGATACACCTACATAGCACAATATGTCACAAAGCTCCAACACTATGTCATCCACTTTATAATTCTTTTCACACATCACAAGCAGTAATTCACACGTGAACTCTTCATAGAATCCACAAGAAGGAGAGAGAATACTCCCATCCCCAAACATATCAACATGATCACAAACACGCACTGAGTGACATACACATCACGTGCATTCACAATATCACAATCACGAAAATAATCACATTACGTTTAAAGCACATTACTCTTCCAATATCTACCACCATCATGTAGCATCATCATCATCATGCAGTATCATCATGTAACACCACCACCACCAGGTAACATCATCATATAACACCAATCCGGCCCATAGGTTCGAGAGCATGAACCTACGCTCTGATACCAAGTGTAACGACCCAAAACCAAGCACACATGAACAACATAGTGAAATACAGGATAACTTTTTTTTTTTTTTTGACTTTCTTGACACATAACACGATGCAACATGTTATCACCAAGGATACAACTAACACTGTGAACAACTTGATACAAGGACGGCCATAACGGCAGCACGGAGACGTTCACACCTATCAAGGACAATACATATTTTTTTTTGACAAGACAACATGGAAGTCCAACCACATGACATACTTACATTTAGGGCATCCCATGAGGAAATTCTTGTTAAGTTTTCTTGTTTACTAAAATGTCTCTTAATTCTTAACTTACGTTCTTATAAAATCTCATGTAATGATTCACACAATTCTTTTCACAAGGGAGAACTTGTCTTTTCAAATATTGACTAAATAGCTTAAGGCCGAGCTTTCTAAACTAGGATCATCAATTTTATGTCCAAGGCTTTTTATTCATTTGATTTTAGAACATTTTCCATTTCTTACAAGGTTAATTAAACTTACTCAAGTCACTAACACATGTTCCACACCTCTATTGCACAGGGGAAGGCATAAGCTCTATTGAGTGGAAAGTACCGCTTACGGTTCATAACAATAGCCTTCTTGTTTAAGGATCAAATGTTGACCTTGCTTAAGAAATATCACCATGAATCATGGTAAGGGTTAACGGAACAGGACAACAGAATTCAGCTTCAAGGTCACATTGTTCACTATCCGTCTTTTATTGAGGTTAAGAGTTTATCAAGATTGGTTAAATGTTCCATCTAGACCTTACTTAATTAAGTCTGACAAAGGAAAACATTCCAAATGATAGAGAGAGATTTAAGGTTTAATTAATCAATTTCCCTCCTACTTATTAAATCCTATCATCTTCTAAAATCTAACCATTGCTTTCACCATGAGATCATTTAAGGTTTCACCATAAAAGGATAATGTTTATTAGTTTAGCTCGGGGGAAAAACAAGTAATCATATTTTGTTACAAAAGATAGATTCCTCTTGATTGTTCCAGGCTTCAAAAGCTATCAAGTAGATCACATCTACATTAATATATTCATATATATAAATTTTAGTTTAACTTTTATAAGGACTATCCAGTTCACTTTATAGTGCTTACTAACTCATTACTACTATGTCTTAGAAGGATTTACAACTCAACATTTTAACTCAAGAGCAAAGTTTGACAGTTACAACAACAATACTCTACAATACATTTACTAAGGCACTGACCCTTCTTCTAAAATTTTTTCCACTAGATGTTATCAATAGTTTAACCATAAAAGACAACGTACAAGCACCAAAGTGGATATCATCTATGCAACTACAACAGCCACTTCTTTCATACTTGAGCTCGGAAAAACAACCTGCAAAAACATGTTAGCTTTTGTCAGTTCAAAAGAACTGGCATGAGCATGCATTCCCTTTTCCTAGATATTTCATCAAAATTAATTGAATGACTAGTGCATGATTTCCATTCCAAGGCATAAGCAAAAGTAATTTGTATGAATGTAACAAAATAGATATCTAGTTAACAAAAGGCACACCTTTGAGAACATATGAAAGCCAAAATTGTGCATTTTCTATCCAAGGTTACCCTTACACCATACATTCTAAATTATAAAAATTTCCCACATAATTGACCTTTTATTTTCCTTAAGTAAGATAGCGATAATAGCTTCACATTCACAAAATAGAATAAAGGAATCGCACAACAACCATCCGATATGGAAATAGTAAATTCTCCTGATAATGAAAAAAAAAAAAAAAGGTAACAAGATTTATTATTCCGAACCTCCCTACTCAGAGCAAGAGTGCCACACAAGTCCACTAAAATCCATACAGCCTATGGGGGGCTATGGCCACTCAAGGACCCAAATCAAAGATCATGTAAAAAGGAAAGCATTGCACATGCGTGCACCTTAAAGTATGTAGCTGACGTTTTTGATTGTTATACCCAATATTTATTTATATATTCAAGGTTAAAGAACGTCCACGTATGATAAGTTACAACTTTGAAAGCACTCTTAAGCCTCAAGTGCCAACTCCGCACATCCCTCAACGAAAAACCCTTCATTCCCCAACATGATAAAATATTTCAATGTTATACACTATTAACTTACTTACCGATATAACGAAGAAAGGTCTCATAAAACATTGTTGCTTGGGGAGGTGAATGTAATTTACCCCTCACAGGTTCCCAAAAGCATCTCAAGCCTCAGACCTAGTTCCATGTTCACCACATCCGACATATACTTCATTGTTTGTTGCTTGGAAGGGGTAAAACACTATTCATGCACTCACTACCATGGGGGCGTCCGACAAGGAAGGGATTTTCTTAAAATGATAAAAATAATTAAGCAAACTTACACAGTTACGTCGGGCGCATAGGATATCCCATGTACAAAACGAGATCCCCTTGAATACTTTAAGTATTTTCTCCAAAGGTTCGAGTAAGGTTTTCCTTATAACAAACCCTCAAATTTTCCACCACAAAGAAGTCGGTGGACCTTTCATAAGACCAGTTTAGGAGATAATACAAATGTAGGACTGACGAGGATATCCCTTGGTCAGGGTACTAAAATTTTTAAGGTCATCATAAGCTAGGTAAGCAAGTTAGATTTGGCCAAAACATGTTTGCCTAAGACGACGTCGAAAACCCACTATCAAGTCATAGCGGTCACATTTGACAAGCATAGACATAATACGATTCGTTAAATATTCTAAAAGGAAATAGAAATTTACAATGTTCCAACTTGTAGTCGACCTCCCAGGGATGAAATTGGGATGAAATTGTACCAAATTAGATTGCTAAAAAAAAGGATGAGCAAGGGTCTCTCTAGTATCATTTCCAATACGAATTAAGATTAGACCGTGATAACATCAAAGGACAATAAATACACTTCTTCTCCAGAGGTAAATAGTTTTATTCATTTATCACCTACTCTCCTCTATAACCATAGGGATACATAAAGGAGGTAAAAAGAAAATCACATTTTTTTTTGTTTTCTAAAGAGGACAGAACTTAAACAAACAACTCCTCATTGCCATGCTGAGGAAGGTCCAAAACCAGGTCGCAGAAGGAAAGAAAACTGTTCCTACAGGCATAACACAGACGTATCTAATAAGACCCCTCACATAGCTAGCAAAAGCAAGCAAATACACTCTTTAGGGGAAGGTGTGCAAAAGCCACACAACATTTCAAATGAAAATTTCTTACGTAGAGCTTATCTCAAGCAAACACAAAGACACAATTATCGGGAGAACAAGCAATAATCATGCATTCAATATAGAGAAAATAGCTGGAAAAAGGGGGAAGAGCAGCTCATGCCTGTTCCTCCTGATTGGATCATCACCCCTCTTGCCTCTTCCATTGCTTGGATGCAAGACACAGAGATTACATCACGCTCCCGGCTCAAGGCATCTACCATAATGATAAATAAACCTTTTCCTTCACCAGATTTGAGGACAGCATCAAACTCTCGGCGCAGACATTACAACTGTAGCTTGTAAGGTGTGATAATTCCAACATAACCCTTTATGCTTGCCAACTTAGTGACTCATTGAAGATGCTCATATAATTACAAAGAAAATTGTGTTTCATGAATATTCTGATATGAACCAGCTCGGCCTCTATGAGGTTCTCTCCCATGAGTTTCATCGTACAACAAGTAAGATCTCAATAGAGAATCTTTGTAAATAAATTTCATCAGGTCTGCTGGTAACACCCTCACTGTCACATAACCGATTTTGGAGATACAAACTCAGTACATGATCTAGATCTGAAAATATCCTGCTACCTTCATCTCCCAAGACATTTTCTCCAACATTGCATAGATCTCCTGTGCCCGTGGGTGTGATCTGTCACCTTGAAGGAGAATCCCGAATTCGAGGGTGTAGTCGATGCTGAACAGATAACAACAAAGTTGGACCACCTACTTGTTGGAGCGCTCAAACAGGCTTCTACTATACTGCAACATGCCTGCTGCCTAGCTAATTACTGTTGCAGGCAGTTGTTGTGGATCCCCAACAAGAACACACCATACAACACCCAATGAAAGTGGAGGTAACACGCCTACTTCCCTAGCTTGCAGCTTCAACTATAACCACCATATCAAACCCAACTTGGAACAACATATCTGTCGCCAATAAGCAATGACATTGGCCTTGACAGCGCAACCGGGAGGACCATAGTCAAATAATCCAGCAACCCCTCTATAAATTTTTAAAGGAGGGTATATAAAAGAGCCTCCTCTCTAGCGTATTGTTGACGGCCTGCCTGAAGGCTTCTTTGCTAAGCGCGGCACCCAAAATTGTGATTTTCATGAAGAAACTGCCCTCATCGGATATCTTGGCCTGCAACCTGGCTGGAAGTGACTTTCCAAAATGAAAAGGCAAGACGGCTCAACTAAAACTTTATCTCGTTCTTCTACTATAGCTGCAAGATTTTGCACAACTGATCACGACCGTGGTCGCGTGCAACCAGAACAGCAGGATCAACACCATCGTTTCCTTAGGCTCGCCCTGCAGCAGCTGTCGCACTTACTCTCTCTGGACTTCACGAGTAGGGAGGGAGGAATAGGCGGCTGCAACCATTGAAAGAATTTAACAACAAAACATTTGGTCCCATTCTAAGCACGATCCGTCAGCAGGAAAATCATTGCAAAAAAAGCCTGTGCGGCCATGGCAAGTAGAGGAGCAACAAAAGAAGAGCTTCTAAAATCCTGCGACTCCACTGAACTGCTGTACAGCACCATTTTTGAGACCCACACCCACCCACGCAACATCATGGCGGTAGACTTTCATTTCACCATCAATGAATCCACTCTCCAGAACACGCTGAAGCAATTCATCTATTACAGCATTTGATGGAGTGCCAACAAGCATTCGTGGTTTGGGCAGAAAACAACAGGCATCAGCAGGTTGCAAGTCAAAAGAATTAATGACTGGGGCATGTGCGGCCACCAACCAGAAGAAAAAATGAACACGCCAAGAAAAGGGTGCAGGGCTCTTTAATGCCATGGCGGGAAGGAGACAAACACAAGGAAGATCAAATAAAAATCTGATTCTTTTTGAAAGCTACGCGGCCAGCAGGGCAGAAGACATACGGTGGTGGCAGGAAAACAATTGGTTTCATTACTTCTCACCAATTATATGCCAAACAAGGCACTACTGATTCGCTAGGTAGAACACTATTAGCTCACTCATACCACCTGGGGGCATATGTACTATGAAGTATAGTAAACATGCGACAAGAGGGCGGAGGTTACATATGCGCAAAAAAGAGTTTGTTGATGCGTGATAGGGAGAGTTTGTTGATGCACGACAAGAGTGCAGAGGAAGTAGATGCATGATAGAGAGTTTTTGATGTGCTATATGGAGATTTTTTTATTGCGTGACCAGATGGCGGAGGCTGCTGGGACGCGCGACAAAATTTGCTAATGCGCATCAACAAGGTGGTTGACGCGCTTCAACAAACCTTATTGATGCATGTTAACAACCTTGTTGACGTACGTCAATGGGGTTTGTTGACACGCATCAACCACCTTGTTGATGCACGTCAACAAGGGTGCTATGATATTTTTTTTGTTGCGCAACCAGATGGCGGAGGCTGCAGATGCGTGGCATGAGATTTCTTCGACACACATCAACAAGTTAGTTGACGCGCTTCAACAAACCTCATTGACACGCGTCAACAACCTTGTTAACATGCGTCAATGGGGTTTGTTGACATGTGTCAACCACCTTGTTGACGCATGCGTCAATGAGGGTGCTGTGAGATTTTTTTGTTGTGCGACCAGATGGCGAGAGGTTGTAAACACATGACAGAGATTTGTTGTCACGCGTCAACAAGGTGGTTGACGCGTGTCAACAAACCTCATTGACACACGTCAACAACCTTGTTGACATGTGTCAATGGGGTTTGTTGACGTGTGTCAACAAATTTCTATCGTTCGTTTTCAGCCTTCTTTCCCACCACTTAAAAATTAGGCAAATTTTTTTGTCATGCCCCCAAAAATTCACCTTCCCATGAAACCAGTTCCGAGGATATTCGCTAGGTATTTTCCACCTCTGATTTATAAGAGGTCTCTTGAAATGAACCCTGTTGTTTGTTGTGCATTTGAGTATTTGATGAACTTTAGGAAAAAAATTGTAAACATGTCTTTTGTTTTCTCGTAGCCTTCATATTGTTGTGTAATGAATAATTACTTGCTTGAAAGCAACAAACAAAGGAAAAAAAAATTCAACCGCTTTTTTTGTGCTTTATTTGCGTACAAGTTAATGTTTTATTGTGCATGTTACATATCTCTGGCTGCAAGTTAGTTATTGTATAAAACTTGTTCAATAGGTGGAAATAGTAAATGAAACTTACATTATGTGTTGTTATTGTTATGGTTAGGTATCTTTTCCATTCAGAAATTATTTTATGTGAGGCTTTTCTTATGCTTTATGAAGATGCAAAAATATTTCCCTAATTAATAATGGCATGAAGGAGCACGTGCCTTTCCCATTAGCATGATTCCTAGTGTGCCGAGGGAGTTATCTCCCTAGGAAGCCACTTTGAAGTGTCCCACAAGTGACCCTTATGAACGTTAGATTGTTCAATGGGGAGGATTTTAAAGCTTCCTTCCAACAAAGAAACCTTCGTTTGGATCTTCATACATTTTACGTAAGATATTGCTTTCCCTAATGTTTGGTTTTTTTCATTTTTCAGTTTGAAAGAATGAGGACTAGAAACACAATTATCTCTTCCCCAATTGGTGTGACTGTTATGACACTGCACTTGCAAAGAGAAGAGAATTTAAAGAGGTTTCGATTTTTTGTAAATGTTTTCTTGTAGGATGCCAAAACCACCTAAACCGATTATAACAGAATTGGTTAGAGAGTGAATTTTCTTTTTGACACAAAGCCCTTTGTATCTATCCAAATTCTGTACTGCTGGACCTCACTCTCGTGGATTTGGCCTAGCTTACGATTCTAAGGAGGTTGCAATGAAATCTGAACCTTCCTATAAATTAAAAAAATGAGTGTGGTGACTGCGAAAAAAGAAAGCGGAAAAAGAAAAAAATCTGCAAAGAAAATTGTTGGTGCTAGCAAGAAAATATTTGAGAAAAAAATGATAGCCTCCTCCCCAAACACCTTGTAAAGGAGACTAAAGTTGTAGACTGTATAAAGTTATAGGCATTTCTGTAAGGGCTTTTTCTACAAGTATACTTGTTACGCTAAGCCATATTTTGGATCTGCAAATATTGGCCCGAATATACCAGTTTAATTTATCTAGTGGCTTGTAATTTTTTTTTTGTGGGTGTTGTTAAACTTAAAACATGTTTTTTAAGTACTTACAATGGTCAAAATATATATATGTTTATCGTATCTACATTGTTTTGCTTTGGTAACTATGTGATTCCTTCAATTAAAAATTTTTTTTTCCCTTTCGTTCTTTTTCAATATCATACAAAGCTTAGGTGTGTTTGAGTGAGGAATATATTTTTTGTATAGCACCACCTCTATGTAGATTTAGTGTGTGCACTATGCGTTCTTGGATTTTCAATTAAATGTGTTGTTAATGGCACTTATGACAATTCAATCTGCATTTCTCATATTTCCTGTCTGCTCTTTTTTAGATGTCTTTGGTTCAAAGTTAGTTTTTGTGCAAAGAAAATTCCAAAGTGGCTTTGCCCAAAAATTCAAGTTGTTGTTGTGCGGAAGTGAAATGTAGTTTTGACGTGATCATTTTACTGAGATACATTTTTCTAGACAATCATTTCCTTTATTTCGTGGAAATGTTATTAGCATGTACTGATATAAATGAAAACTAAAAACATACAAACTCCTCTTGCGTGGTAAAATGGCATGTATAAAATATGTTCAAATAATGCATAGCTCTATTAAATTCATGATTGTTCGATACTATATATTATCCTCGCTATCATTCTTTAGCTTCATTTCAACCTTCCCTTCCACAATGGCTTTTAATAAAAAAATATGTTGCCCCTCTTGTGATTGGTGGCATTGCATTCGATTTTAACTTATTTATACAAATTCTACGTTATTATCCACTAACATACCATCAATCTTTTGATCCACTTCAACCTTCCCTTATGTGGATTTTAATAAAAGAAATATCTTGCCCCTATTGTGATTGGTGGCATTTCACTCTTTTTTAGATGTCTTTGGCTCAAAGTTTTTTTTACGAGCAATAATTCGATGGATTTTCCCAAAAAAATAAAGTTGTTGTTGCGTGGTAGTGAAATGTAGTTTTCATGTAATCATTTTATAGATACATTTTTTATACAAGGATTTTTTTATTTCGTGGAAATTTTATTAGCATGTAATCATATAAATGATAACTAAAAACATAGAAAATCCTCTTCCATGGTAAAATTGCATGTATAGAATGTTAGCATTAGTTATTTTAATACATTGTTAGTTTCATTTGTTTGTGAACAATTATTTAACCGTTCCTCTCTTCCTTCCTCCTGCAGGATTTATATTTGAGGCTTTTCTCATTTGTACATTGAAATGCATTGAATATTATTCTATCATCTCGCTATCATTGGTATCAAAGCTTTGTGTGTGAGCTCTGTGCAAGGAGACATGGTGTGGAGATTTCAGAGTGACCAAGTATTGTTGAGTGAAAATGTTCGACGTGGAGGAGAAAAAGATCTTGTAATGCCCCCAACCTACTTGGTCACGGTCAGCCTTGTCTCTTTCTTGGCATGGAGGGTGGAGTATTAAGTTTGGCATGTTGAAATTCTCCCTGCTGGCCGCACTCATTTATTTCTGATTTGCAAATCTTACTTGTTTCTTGTCTGACTGCCTGTTTTTCCTCCTCTCGAACCGCGTGAGATCTCCTTTGGATATTCTGCGCGTGGAGTGGTTGAGAGACGTGTTCTTCCTGTTGCGTGGGTAGAGAGGCCATTGAAATCCTTCCTGCCAAGGCGTTTTCCTTCCTGGCTCCTCCTGGACGCCTTCCTTTCTCCCTGCGGGCCGCGTGGGTTCGATATGATGGTTAGATGAAGCTACAATCTAAAGAAAATGGTCTTCACCTGTACGTGCTGCTCCTAAGCTCGGGTAGACGTGGTTTGTTGTTGTTTCTGGATGCGTTTGGGGGAGAAAGGAGCGTTGTCTTCTTCTGTTGGCCGCGTACAGCTGCAAGCTAGTGTAACAGGCATGTTACCTCCTTTTCCCTTGGTGTCTTTGCGAGGCATGTTCTGTCGGGATCCACAACACCTGTCCCGCAACCGTGATTAGCGTGGCAGAGGCATGTTGCGAGTAGTAGAGGCGTTTTTGAGCGCTTCCAATGAGCATGTGCCATCCAACTATGTTGCGTTCGGTTCAGTGTCGACCGCATCTTCAAATTCGGGATTCTCCTTCAAGATATTTTTATCAAAATCGATTAAGTGACAGTGTGAGTGTTACCAGGAGACCCGATGAAATTTATTACAGAGATTCTCTATTGAGACCTTACTTGTTTTACGATGTAACTCATGGGAGAGAATCTCATAGGCGTGGGTCTGTACTATATCAGAATATTCATGAAGCACATTTTGCTTTGCAATTTTATGAGCTTCTTCAGCGAGTCACTAAGCTGGCAGGCATAAGGGTTTCTGTTGGATTTTTCACACCTTACAAGCTACAGCTGTAATGTTTGCACCGAGAGTTTGATGTTGTCCTCAAATCTGATGACACCTAACAAAATCAGCACCTCCAAACGCTATTACAGCGGCCTTGCATTTGCAGAAGTTCACAAATTAACCACACCCAATGTGGTCATCACCAGATATGTCTGCTGGACAGAGTATTGCACAGTGGGAACTTATGAATCTGTGCCAGGACAATGGCTGCCCCGTGATTTCAAAGCCACAATCCCCTATCTCAGACCATATGCTCTGCAGGGCTATTCATGAGCTTCTGTATCCAACGCCTATGCTTTTCTTGATGTGATGGCTTCGGATCGTGGACTGATTGAGACCAGGAAGCGGTGTTCTCATTCTAATTTTGAAACCCCAATGGAGAAAACCGGGTTGTGGATTGCCTCTGTGGCCATTTCTTCTGCTCAGTCATGACAATGGTGTTTGGAATGGTCTTGCACCAGGTGAGTATCTCACATCTCCGGACCAAGAGAATAAGGCTGGAAATGGAAAGAGGTTGTAATCTTGTATTAACTGATACACAGTACAGCCAAATGTTGTGGCACAGTAATACTACAGGAGATGTAGACCAGCTGTGTTTTCTGCGCCTTCAGCCAGATGGGAAACTTGGCTATATATGATTCTAGTTCTAATTCTACACCTGTGTGGGGCAAGCTTTTCTTTTGAGATAGTATCAGCTCAATTTGAGGAGGATTAGGGCTTGAGCGGCAGGTAGGCTGCGGGTATTTAATATCAAGAGCTCTTGCAACTACTTCATCATCTGACAAATATCCTTTCCAATGTTGGGCAATGTTGCTTCACGTCGTTGGAGTAGATTACGCGCAAACTGTTTGACAAAATGCTTCAAAGAAATTTTTCTTAGCGTGGAGGATAAAAGTAATGTTAATTGAAGCAAGCTAATGTGTGAGACTTCCAATGGTAAGCATGAATCAACTTTGATTTTAGTTTTTGGAATGTTTTCTTTGCGCACAAATTGATGGGTAAACTAATGTTATAGGTGCGTCCTAATGGCTTTAAAAAAACTAATTTACAATGCCTTAAATAGGAAAGCAATTCATGAGTTGTTTGAATAGTTGAACGCAAGACTTTCCGATCTTGTTCTAGAACCTAGACTCAAGAGTAAAAGCATATTGCAAGGACATGCAAAACCCTGTTAATTATTCCAAATTTCTGTTGTTGTTTCGTAGATTTACATACTGGGAATTGGGGTTAACTGCTCTAGAATGAATTTTCTCCTTTTGCCTGTGTCTATGCGGTTTAGGAATGGTTATTGTTTCTTTTTGCGTGGTATTTGGGACATCGTGTGGGTGAGAAGCGTGAGTTTGGTGGAGAAATAATTTTGGGACTGCGGGGAGAAGGGGTCTGCACGTGCGTGGCCATGAGATATAGCGTTTAAAACAGGCATGTTAAATCTACTCCTTGTAATAGTTTTCTACCTTCTTTCAGTATCTTGAAATGAATTTTCTTTCCTATTGAATAACGCCTAGACAAATGTTTTCGTGGTTGTTTATATCGCTGCTTGATTGTGTTGGTTGTTCCCTTAAATATCAATCTAATTTCATTGGTTTTTCTTGGAATGTTCTTTCCTCCCTTATAGCTTACTCTATTTCATATTTGTCTAAATGGGTTACTGCAATTTTGAGTGATGCAATCTAGTTCGTAGGGAAGGGAACATTATTGAGTTTTGTTTGCTTATATGACTCTCTTTTAAAAGAATTCTGTGATGGTAGTTATAACTGAAGGTTACTAAATGGAAGGTTAAGCCTTCATATCTCTATTTGGTTGAATAAATACGTATTTCCTGTTTAGGGCTCTCCTGTTTTGCTAAAAGGTGCATTAATAGTGACGTTGTGTTCTAAAACTTGTTTAAGCCTGTGGGCATTCCTTACTTTTTGTTTGATTAGAAAATGGCATGTGGGTTTTGTTTTAGAACTGTACATGGTTGACTGTTGTACCTAGTTCTAGAGGATGAATAACCTGACATCTATTTTGGCCTCTACGTGTCGAGAGAATTTCTTTACCTACTTCCTGGTTCAAACTCTTGTTTGATTAAAGTAAGGGGGAAACATTGTAAGTTTTATTGAATGAAATCTCTACAAATTTTATTAAGGGTCGCAAGAAAGTTATTAATAGCTGGACTGAAACAAAATTTGTAGGTGAATCCATGGTATTGAACTTGTGAACTCGTTTCCTGTTAGATGACAGCTGATTACAGTGATAATATAATAGGTGGTTATTATGCTCATTTGTTTGATATTTGCTAGACATGTCCTTGATAAGCCCACATGGATCGGGTAAAATTTCCATCTTCTATACCATTGGCCAGGAGCTCATAGAACTTCTAGGCCTGACTGCACTGCGTAACCTTCCTGATGGATATGTGTGTTGGTTCCTATTTTTTTGTGCTTGCACTCGTGGTAGGGTCTTTTGAGTCTGGGGCATCGTTGGTGTTTTACCCTCTGCGTATCGAATCCCCTTTGTTTTCGGACTCGAATATCGTATTCTTCGAACTTGGTTACTAAAAGTCTCATTTTGTGGCTTTGTTAAGGAAATCAATTTTTATTTTTATTTTAAAATACTTTTGGCATTGTCGGAAATATATAAAAAAATTATTATCGACTTTCAGATTTAGCCTCCCCTTATATTATGTAGAGAAGTTGACGTTTAGGATAAGGTTTGTTGGTAGAATAATGGCCCTTTTTGTATCTCCCTTGTACGCTTTGGAAGAGTGGTTTTGTATTGTTAACTAGTCCTACGTTTAAGAAATCCTACATGAAGGTAGTGGTAAAGCTCCTTGGTTAAAACTGAAACTATAGTTGTTTTTCCTTTAAGGGCGTCGAACCCTAATTATTGCTATGAAGCCTCCCCTTGGGAGATTTGGATAACGTCGTTTTGTTTCGCGCCTACGATCATAATTAGTATGTTTTGTCTTCTCTTGGACCCCTTTAGTTGGATGGAGTAAGTTTTGGATTCCAATCACGTAATCCATAGGATTACATGAAGGAGATATCAACACTCTTGACCTTCTTGTTCCTAACCCATAAGGTCTTGCCTTGATTTATGTGATTTTGTTCTTACTGGTATTTTGACTTTCTCCTTGCTGGATGGTTTAGATTTCTTTCTCATGCGAATAATTTTGGAGTTATGGGTTGTGTTTTAATCCATTTTTGAATTAGAACTTTCCTTTCTTGATATTGTTAAATGTTAGCTTACTGTTGCAATGTGTAGCCTTAACATGCTCAGTTCTCGTGAACTGATTCTAGCTAGTATTTGTGCAGATGGATTATGTGAGTAGATTAAAGGAAAGAGTTGTAAAGTTTTCATCAGTGCAATTTATGAGGTTCCTTGTAAAAATGTCCAATGTGAGGTAAATTTTGTAATAGTGCTTGCAAAGGAGTTTAGAAGACCTCTTGCCTTGGGATATTCTGAAATTTCGTGATGATGTTGTCTTGTCCTTCTGTAGGTAAACTGGTAACTTACCTTTGTAAGAATGGGTATTCAATCTTTACATTGATATGAGTATTGTAAAACTTTGATCTTGAGAATAAATTGTTAAGTTAAATCTTTCTAAGACTTAGTGACAATATTTTATAAGTAAAGTAAAATGGGTCGGTTAACCCTTATGAAGCTAAACAAATAATGATTTTATATTCAACAAATAAATGTAGAGGTGATCTACTTGAAATCAAATAATTCCATGAGTGATCAAATTGAAGCCATCCTTTGTGAAGTAAAAATTTTATAACTTGATATCCCTAGCTACACTAGCGAACATTATCCTTTTTGTATGGTGAATTCTTAGAATGATCCTAAGGTGAAACAAATTGTTAGTTGATATAAGTTAACAAGATTTAATAAGTAGGAGGGATCGGTTTCGAAACCACGCAATCTGTCCCTCAACCATTTGAAAGGTAAATTGTTTTCTTTTGTAAAATCATCCAGCGAGGCCTAAGTAAAATAATTAATAATTACGTATAAAACCTCAAGCTCCTATTAAACCTCAGTAAGAACTAATGATGTCTCAAGGATGAACTCAATTGACCTTCTTCCTTTAACTTTATCCAAGGTACCTCGTAATTTTCTCTTAAGTTGTTGAACGTGAACCCATGTTGTCATATGGGCATGAACAAGTTCTAGTAGCGTAAGTGTTAATAGATGGCCTTGTGAAATTAAATTACCCCTTTCTCTAAACAAACGAATTAAGCAAATGAATGTCATAATAGAGAAGATTAAAGATGATTACTCAGTGTAAAAAGAATAAACTTAGCTTGGTAAGATGAATTATATGAATCATACCTTGAGCATCCTTGAAAACGTAAACTAATAATTGCAAGATGTATTTTTAAAATAAATAATCCTCAAGAATATCTCATTGTGGATGGCCCTAACTGTTAGTGTGTTCTGTGGATGGACCTCTATGTTGTCATGTAAAAAAAAAAAAAAGTGTATTGTCCTTTTGGGTGTGAACGTTTCCGTGCTGCCTTTATGGCCATCCTTGTATCAAGTTGTTCACAGTGTTAGTTGTATCCTTGGTGACGACATGTTGCGTCATGTTATGTGTCGATCAAGTCAAAAAAAAAAAAAGTTATCCTATATTTCACCGTGTTGTTCGTGTGTGGATTTTTGGGTCGCTACAGGATCCTCGTGAGACTCGTGTGGATTTTTTTTTTCATTTGCAAAGCCATGGAAATATTGACATTGGCATGGAGCATAAACACATAGTGTAAAGAGAATCTATAACCTATTTTACTTGACAGAGAGACGTATGGATGTGGCACCGACCAACCTTGTGTGGAGTGTAAAATTTTCTTTATTTCGAGTGTGGAACTTGATCCGGAGGAAACTTGCAGCGTGGGAATTTACGGAGTTTGGTGCACAAAACGTGAAGACCAATGCTTCTTATTTTCTTATTTTTCGGAAGGGCTTAAATTACCAATTTTGAGGCAAATTTGTTGCATATCGGGGCTTTCCGGCATTAGATCACTTAATTTCCATGTTTAATATTTTGGTTTTCCCTTCCAAGAAAAATGTTGAGCGGTGGATTTAGGGTGCTACATCTTGTAAGGCCATTTCTTTCTATTTTGCCTAAAGTTCGATAGCTAAAAGAAAATTTCCCTTGAGGAGAAGGTTCTTTACACCGTAATCTCCTTTTCATATTTCTAGTATGCGATACCAATTGCCTCTGTATGGCATACATTCGGCCTACTGGTGCAAATCCATTCTATTGGATGCGTGTTATCCTAGCCTACAATCATGGAACTGTCATGGAACTTGGTATTACTCCTATTATTCCTTCATATCCTATTAACACGAGAAAATATATACTTATTGTATGTAACAAGGAAATTGTTGCACAAATCATATATGACATTGGTAGTTGCCTATTCTAAGGAGATGCCCCAATTTGGCCTTAAATTTGCTCACATAGAAGATCCACAGAATCTAACGAGAGTGAGGAAGTTATTGATGAGATTGTCTTCCCATCTTCTCTCAGTGCTTTGTAAGTAGTAACACATGAAGGAGGACGGAGGACAACGGAGGTTGGAGGAAATCCATCGACCTCTTGTAAAGTCGCAAGCGACAAGACCGCGGAAGCAGAGATATTATGGTAGAATAAGGTATTAAGGACCTATTCCTCAATTTTGGTTTGTTTATTTCAAGTTTGTGTTGGTTTTTTCGTTGTTTTTCAATAAAGTGCATATGGTGCATAGTTTCTGTTTGGGACCTTGAAACCGAAGAGCATCATGAGGAGTAGAAAACCAATGAAAGTAGCACATGGTACTTGAAGTTGGGTTCGTGGTAATCCTGTAAAACCACCGAGGTATCATCCTCTTAGGTTCGTGGTATGCCTGTAAAACCACCGAGGTAAAATCCTCTTGGTTCATGGTAAGCCTATAAAACCACTGAGGTGAATAGTCAGAAAGTGCTCATGTCCCTCTAGTTTTATAGTCAACCTTAGAAAAACCATGTGTATTGAGACCATGTAGGCTTATGCTTGTGTGAAGACCCTCTTTGCGGTGTTCTCATTAAGGGGGGGACATCTAGTATCAGGAAATGTATGTTTGTACGAACAATGTAATAAGGGGGGGAATGTTAGCATTAGTTAGTTTAATACATTGTTAGTTTCATTTGTTTTTGAATAGCTATTTAACTATTCCTCTCTTCCTTCCTCCCGTTGGCTTTATATTTGAGGCTTTGCTCATTTGTACATTGAAATGCATTGAATATTATTTTGTCTTATGCTATCATAGAATATGTTTAAATAATGCGTAGCTAAATTAAATTCATGATTGTTCAAAATTGAAAGCCATAGATGGATGTTATTACAACTCTTTTTATTAGGTCTAGCTTCATGTACATTCACAACTTTTACATACTTAGAATTTTGATGCCACAAACTACTAGAATTAGGCTAATTTATCTACATTGTTATCCAAAAAAATCATTTTGTAGAAAATTTGTGAATTGTCAACATTAAATGGATAACTTCTATAAATTAAATGTAGATTTTACACAATTTCATAAAATTCAAATTTTAATTTGTTAAATATCCACATTATTGAAATTTCATTGTGGAAAAATCACATTTTCTCATGTTTTGAAAAATATTTCCACTACTTCATAAAAGTCAAATTTAAAATTGTGAAATATCCACATGGTTCAAATTTTGTTTTGAATAAATTATAATTTCTCCTCTTATTTTGAAAAATATAGATCTTTGAAAATAGAATTATGGATATTGTGTACCACAACCCAAATATAAGTCTACTCACATGACTTTTTCACACAATTTGTAAGGTTTAAAAAGAAATTATATACACACTAACACTTACAAATAAAAATTGTGAAAATTCTACACTTAAATTTTATTAGTTGTATATTTTTGAGAAAAATATACTGTGAATATTATAAACACCTAAATTTTAATTTTAATAATAAATATTACTTGAGGTAGGTTTACTTATCCATAATATTATTCATAAAAAACAAAATGTTCTAGAAATGACATGAATTATCAACAAAACTACATTTTATTTGTAAATATGATACATATATTCCACAATTTCATAATAGTAAACTTATACTTGTGAATTGCTTATATTCAAGTTTTTATTATGGATAATTCACTTTTTGCATTGTAGTTTGAAAAAGTTAGATTTTGAACCAAGATTTATTGATTCTTTAAATACAAAATAATGTACATAAATCTAATTCACTTCACTACTCTTTGATACAAACAAAACTCAAAAAAAATCCTACACCACTAAAACATTCATTTTGTATTATCCAAAAATATAAAATACTTACATTGTAGAAATTTTAAAGTTCTAATAGAATTTATAAAAATTCTACACTACATATTAGTAATATATTATCTTAAAAATTGAAATGTTGATAATTTACACAAACAAAGTAAATAAATAATTAATTGTGGGTAATCTACAATATATTTGTTAATATTTTACTAAAGAATTAAATTATAATTTTTTTATATCCATGTCTCAAAACCATTCAAATTATAGAAAATTTGTATTAATATTAGTAATAATTATTAGTGCAAGTTTTACATCCCCTATTAATAATTGTGGATTATCCACACTATCCTAAAATAATAAATATAATTAATATTTTATATTTAAAAACTAGATCCTAAACTCGCCTCAATGTCAATATATATTTTACATTATTTTTCCCAGTCAATTTTTTTTTACCATATATTAGCGAGAAAACTTCTTCATGCATAATTTTTTTGTGGAATTAGAATTATTATATTAAATTCTTTGGACACGAGTGTCATTGTTTTAATCTTATAATGATGGTTATCATTGAATATTTATAACTAAAAAGGATATCATAAAAATAATTGTACATTATGCTGATAAGGAATAATCTGACAGTTGAAGTATTGATCTGTGAACTCGATCCACGCCAATAAAAAAGTAAAAACTGGAATTTCCACGATTTAAGGCATTGATCCTTGGTGAAGGATTTAAAACCTAAAATTTCACAAACAAAAATGAGTAGGAAAGAGGCCTTCATTGGAGTCGGTTAAGGATAGTGGGGGATGAATCACCGGATGAATCGGCGGTAGATGAATCAGCGGCAGATGTATGCTTACACCCATTTTTACTGTGATCGCAATGAATTTTGCAAACGTTTGGGTGTTTGAGAATTATGCCAATTTTATCTTTTGCAGATTCGAGTTCTCTCATCTTCCATTGAATATTATGATATATCTACTCTCGAAAACCCTATCTTTCACTGAATATTAGGATAGATCTACCGATTTTTAAAATAATATTTTTATAGAATATTTCCTTTTGTATACAGGGTTTCTCTAAAAGTGGCGCTCTTTGTATTATTTGTATTTGCTGATAGAGTTTAAAAAGAGGATAGTAAATAGTAGTAATGATTAGATTTGAAAAAGATATTTTATCAAGTCCTAGAAACTTATTGATTTCATCCCAAATGCTCAAAATCTTGAGTATTTTATATTTTTACATTGTTTTCCAGTAAATTTCGAACTCCCCACTATGCAATTGTTTCTAAAATTATATTCCAGTAAATTCTAAACTTCGAAGAGCCCACATTCATACTTTGGATGCAAATGATAATAAATATCTATTGATTTAGTTTGGAGTGTATTTGGATATATTAATATTTATTTTTATTAGAAATGATTGGTGGACTTTTTTAAATAATCTATTGAATAATTTTGTATTTATGGGTGAAATGAATTCAAATAAAGTGAGGGATGTGATAGTGCACGTAGATTGAGATGAAGAAAAAAATATTAATCCAAATACAATGTTACAACCAGCATATTCAATTTATAAGAGTTCAACAGATTAGAAAACTTTGCAATTCTACATAACTATGTACTTTTGTGAAAGAGCTAAGTTTTATAAACATTCATGAAACATATAAGCTTGTATTTTTAAAAATATTTTTTTATATTCACGTTCAATATTTTGTAAAGATTAACAACCATAATACTAATTTTAAAAATATTCACACTTATTTTATAATATTTTCTAATATCCAGGTTTGAGTATAATATATTTGAATGTTTATAAAATAAAAATTTCACCTTTTTCCTTAATTTTAGATTCTTTATTTTATATAATAAATAATTTTAAATTTGTAAAGGTACGAGATATTTTAATCTAAAATTAAAAATAATATTTTAATATTTTAAAATTATATTAAAATATTAACACACAATATAAAAATAAAGATATGAAAATATAAATATATCAAAAATATATTATTAAATGTAAAATAATTTTGTAAAAACTAAAATTAAAATTAAAAAAATGTTGAAATAGTCATCTATTTAAAATTGTGGAATAACAACCTTTTTATTATTAAAGTACATGTCACAATTTTAAAATTGTGGGTGCACCACATTTTAAAAAATTGTGAAATTGTCACAATTTTTTCTAATTGTAGATATGTAACAATATCAAAATTGTGACAAATGCCACAATTAACAATTTGTGATTTTTTCACTATTGTTTTAATTGTGGATTTTATCACAATTTTTTGTCACATTTAATATTTTCACAAAAAAATGTGGGTGGAGTCCACAAAATTGGATTCACAATTTTGAATAAGATATCCACAAATAAATTGTAGAAAATTTGTGGATAAAGTACCCATTTTCTTGTAGTGACGTGTGACGTAAAATCAAGTGTTGGCAAATTTTGGTTAATTGTTTTAATGTGTTATTTTAATGTCTGCTAGAGTCAATGATAACATAATTGATTCAACATTCATTAATTTATTGCTTCTTGTTTGCTTGTTTAACTTATTTATAGAGACTGGGACGCTACTATCTATTAGTCTGCTGCCATTCTTTAGATTCATTTCAACCTTCCCTTCCACAATGGATTTTAATAAAAAAATATGCTTCCCCTCTTGTGATTGGTGGCATTGCATTCGATTTTAACTTGTTTGTACAAACTCTATGCTACCATCCCTTAACCTGTCATTAATCTTTTGATCCACTTCAACCTTCCCTTCCACAATGGCTTTTAATAAAAAGAAATATCCTTCCCCTGTTGTGATTGGTGGCATTGCATTCAATTTACTGTTTATCTTGTTATCACGCAATCGGATTTGTTGTTGACCATTGCAATTTTCATGCAGCGCATCCATTCTCCTCTGCTTTGTGCACTGAGAAAATGGACACAACTTTAACAGAGGGAGGTGTTGCATGCCTAATGCAAGTTTCTCAAATATGGGTTCCACGTTTGAGATCCTCAAAGCATTTTTCCAATGCCCTCTTTATTAAACAGTGAAACCCAACATCGACTTGACCTTTTGGACGGTGTTCACATCACGTTCACATTTGGACAACATTATTGCCCTCCAAATTTTTAAAAATGGTTTCCTAATATAAAAACGTTGAAGGAAGCGCGATTGGTCACTTGCAGAAAAATATTTCCATGATGATCAAGTATGAAATGTATGTACTCGTTATTTTCACTTTGTTGGTCTCTTTTTCGACCCATACAATGTTTTCTAGCATTTTCCTTGTTTGCACTCCCTACCTGCAGGACCGTTTTAATTACTGATATGGAGATAGTAAACGAAACATATCCACATATTGGTTCTCCTTCTTGGATCCCAGTCATATTATTCACGATAAATAGGTGAAGCTTGACCAAACTAAGGGTGTGGCCAATAATTTGTTTCGGGAACACCGCTTTAAGATATATGCCTCCTCAAAATCTTCGTCGACGGCCATCTTCATAAATGTCTTGAACATTGAAGATTATAGAATCTCAGCACTTATACTATACTGAATATTTTATGAACAATGAAGAAAACAAAACAAAACACACAGAAATTAACAGTAAATCTACTCACAAAGTGAGCGAACAACACTAAGGCTAATGAAGTTCTGTTTTATTCAACTTAGAATTGTCTTCTTCTTCCTTCTGCTGTGCTTGAAATTTGAAGGAGAGGATTATATTTAAAAGAAGAAGAAGCTACAGTAATGAAAGAGATAACTGAAGAAGAACTCAGCTAGATCTTAAATTACAGGCATCAATTAAGACTGAAAGATCTTTGCGAGTTTATTAGGCAACAATGAAATGAAGCCAAACAAAAGAGAACAAAAACTTAAGCGAAAGTAAACTAATCCTATGACTGAAGGAATTGCTCAGTCTACAATTTATTAACTGAAATAAAGAACTAGTTAAAGGAAACTGCAGAAGATGAGCTGCAGTGGTGGTGGTGGAATTGTAGAGGAACTCTAGTTTGAACATGCATCCTTGATCTCCCCCTGCATGTGAAATGGAGATGAGTCCTAACCGATTCCTCAAGGAAACAAAAATGGATATAGGTAGAGCTTTGGTAAAAATATTAGCAACTTGCTCCATTGTAGGGAAAAATTGTAATTCCACTATCCCATCTTGAACTAAATCTCTGATGAAGTGATGTCGAATCTCAATGTGCTTCGATCTAGCATGAAACACGGTATTTTTGTCATTCTGATGGTACTCTTTGTTATCACAGTAAATAGTGGTTGGATGTTCCTTAACCAATTGCAAATCTTCCAAAATCCATCTAATCCATATGGCTTGACAACTAGCTGCTTCTTTGCTACTGATATACTACCTTTACGCGGAAGAGAGAGCAATGGTTAATTGTTTTTTACTACTCCATGAGACAACTCCAGAACCAAGTGAGAAAATATAACCAGATGTGGATTTTCTATCATCCACTGAACCAGCCCAATCAGAATCTGTGTAACCACATAGCTAAAACTTATGTGTGGGAGAATAATGAATGCCAAAATTGTGTGTACCACTCACATACCTTAAAATTCTTTTTGCAAAGCACGCCAATGAGACTCATGTGGATCCTGCATGAACCGAGAGATAAGGCTCACAACATACATAATATCAGGTCTCGTGGTAGTGAGGTACATGAGGTTCCCAACCAAACTTTTGTATAAAGTGGCATCTACTTTGGAACTTGCATCTTCCTTGGTTAATTTTTCACCAAGGGCAACAGGAGTGGTAACTGCAGTGCATGACATCATTCTAAACCGCTTCAATAGATCAGCCACATACTTGGTTTGAGAAATGGATATACCTTCCGATTGTTGTTACACCACTCCAAGAAAATAATGCATGAGTCCTAGATCTGACATCTCAAATTCTTGTTTCATTTCTGCTTGAAATTTCTCCATGAGAGATGGGTTATTACCTGTATAAATGAGATCATCAACATAAAGGAAAACAATTAGAATATCATTACCAAGATGTTGGATATAGAGGGTTGGCTCTGAGGAACTTCGAATGAATCCTTTCTTCAAGAAGTAACTGTCAATCCTTGCATACCAAGCACGAGGTGCTTGCTTCAACCCATAAAGAGCCCTTTTTAGCTTGTAAACCAAATATAGGTTGTTCCACATAGACTTCCTCATCAATAAAACCATTTAGGAAGGCTGATTTTACATCCATCTGATAGATTGGCCACTTGTGTTGTGCAACAATAGCCAATATAATCTTGATTGTATCAAATCTTGCAACTGGAGCAAAGGTCTCTGAATAATCTACCCCAGGTGTTTGTGTAAATCCCTTGGCAACTAATCTTGCCTTGTGTCTATTCATAGAACCATCAGCATGATATTTCACCTTATAGATCCATTTGACACCAATCACTTGCTTATCTTTAGGAAGTTGCACTAATTCCCATGTATTGTTTTTATCAATTGCATGCATCTCTTCATTCATAGCATTAATCCATACTTGTTCTTTCACGGCTTCTTCATACATTGAAGGTTCAACTTGAATGGTACTAAACAAAGAAAAATTGGAAACTGGATTCAAATTAGAACTCCTTTGATAAATTTCATTTAAACTTCGTACCTTTCATGAAGAGCTTGGACTTGATTGTGGACTAGAACTATCACCTGAAGAGGAACTTGGTGAACTTAGTGAACTGGGGCTTGAACTTCCACTTGAGCTTGTGGGGATTGGAGGAACTTGTTGAACATTTTTTATACCCGTGATGAGAGGTGTAATTTTTTGAACTCCTTTTTGCCATTGCCATACTCCCCCTTCATCAAAAACCACATCTCGACTAATAATCCATTTCTTTGTGTCAGGATTATAGAATTTATATCCTTTCGTGAAATCTGAATAGCCCACAAAGATACAAAGTTGGGATTTTCATCCAACTTCTTTCGCTTCTTTTACGGAACATGAACATATGCGGGGCAGCCAAATACATGAAAGTGAGTTGCGAGGACTTGTGTCCACTCCGGGCTTCCTTGGGAGTGATATTATGAAGCAATTTCGTTGGGCTTCGATTCAAGATATAAGTTGTGGTTGCTCTACTGCAACTCCCCGATAGCAATTTGGAAGGTTTTGGCTGACATACTTTGTGCCATCTCCATAATAAGATGAGTTCTTTCTTTCCGCAATGCCATTTTGTTGTGGGGTATAAGCTCGTAAGTTGTCTCTTAATTCCATGAGTATTACAAAAATCAGCAAACTCATTGGAAGTGAATTCTCCCCCTCTATCTGTTCTGAGTATTTTGAGAGAATACCCGCTTTGATTTTCTGCCATAGCCTTAAAATGCTTGAAGCATTCAAATGCCTCAGATTTCTGCTTAAGAAAATAAACCCATGTGTGGCGTGAGAAATCATCAATAAATGTCAGAAAGTAAATATTCTTACCCAAAGATTCCTCTTGCATGTCACCACAAATGTCACTATGCACAAGCTCTAGAGGAGATTTTGCCCTCCATGATTTTTTCACCGGAAAACTGTCTCGATGTTGCTTGCCAAGTGCACACCCTGAACAAACTTCTTCTTTTCTGAATTACAGGAAGTCCTCTCACCATGCCTTTCTTATGAAGCAAACTTAATCCTTGAAAATGCAAATGACCAAACCGTTGGTGCCATAACCATGAATCATTTGTGGTTTCCTTGAGGGCATGCATCTTAGTGGACTCCAAAGTGAGAGGAAATAATTGATTCTCTATCATACAAGCCTTTTCTACAAGATAATGATTAGCTGATTTATCAAATATTTTGCAGCAGTTATCTTCAAACACAACCTTGTAATTTTTTGCTATAAGCTGCCCAATACTTAAAAGATTATGTTGTAATTTGGGCACATGCAAAGTGTCATGAATAAATGTAGTTTCTCCTTGCTTAGTGTTTACTGTAAGGGTACCTTTTCCCACTACATCAACCTCTTTATCATCACCAAATTTTACTTTACTCCTTACAGATTCATCTAATTTGACAAAGAGATCAGATTTACCTGTCATATGATTTGAGCAACCGCTATCCAAGAACCAAACATCCTTTTGAGGTGATTTTTCCAAATTGCAAGTGAAGAATGTAGAGTGGTTTGCTTCTTCAAAAGACTCTTCAGTATAGTTGGCTCTTGACTTATTTAAATCAGATTTTTTCTTTCTACATTTAGATTCATAGTGTCCATACCTTTCACAATATTGGCACTGGATTCTTCTCCGATCCATTGAACTTCTTCCTCTGCCTCTTTTGTTTCCTCTTCCTCTTCCTCTGCCACGTCCTGTAGATGTAGAAGATTCCCCTTCAGATTTGCTTGATTGAGAAGGGGTTGTAGATTTTTCTTCAATTCTTACGGTAGGTGGAAGGCTTGAACGAGGTTCACCGTAGAACGTTACATACGCTCCTCATGAGATTTCAAAGAACCTATCAACTCTAAAACTTTGAATGTGGCTAGATCTTTACTTTCTTCAATGGCTATGACCACTTTGGATCAAACTTTGGAGGAAGAGATCTCAAAATCTTTTCTACAATTTTTGCTCTATGACACTTTCTCCTTGAGTTTTAAGATGGTTCACAATATTTTGAGCCCTAGTAATAAACTCTTGAATAGACTCAGCTTCCTTCATAATTAAACTTTCAAAATCTCTTCGAAGGGTTTGAAGTCTTACCAACCTTATTTTGTCAGATCCTTGGTATGCAGTTTGTAGGGCCTCCCATGCTTCCTTTGACTTTGTCATACCATCTATACAGGGAAAATTTGATATATCTGATACAAATTGGATAACAAAAAGAGCTCGATTGTCCTTCTTTTTGTCTTCTTTCAATTGCGTTCATTGATTTCTTTGTTAAAGCATTTGAAGCATTCTAATCTGAGGTTCCGTGTATCGTCCTTCTACTAAATACCGGATATCTTGGGATAATAGTAGGGTCTTCGTCTTTATACTCCAATAATCGTAGTTGTCTCTCAGAAATGAGAAGAAATTTGGAATGAGAAATTGCCACCATTTGACATTCTAATAATTCTTGGAGAGAACCGTTAACTTGCTGACTTTTGCAAAAAGAATAGTCCTATGACCAGCTCACGATACCAATTGAAGATTATAGAATCTCAGCACTTATACTATACTGAATATTTTATGAACAATGAAGAAAACAAAACAAAACACACAGAAATTAACAGTAAATCTGCTCGAAAAAAGTGAGCTAACAAAGACTGAGGCTAATAAAGTTCTATTTTATTCAACTTAGAACTGTCTTCTTCTTCCTTCTGCTGTGCTTGAAATCTGAAGGAGAGGATTACATTTAAAAGAAGGAGCAGCTACAGTAATGAAAGAGATAACTGAAGAAGAACTCAGCTAGATCCTAAAATACAGGCATCAATTAAGACTGAAAGATGCTGCAGTTTATTAGGCAGCGAATGAAGCTGCAAACAAAAGAGAACAAAAACTTAAGCGAAAGTAAACTAATCCTATAGTGAAGAAATTGCTCGAGTCTACAATTTATTAACTGAAATAAAGAACTAGTTAAAGGAAGCTGCGAGAAGATGAGCTGCGGTGGTGGCGGTGGAACTGCGGTTTGAACATGCATCCTTGAACATGACCATGCGGGTTTGGTCCATTGAGGGCCGAGCGCTAGTAAAAACTTCATGCGAACATATAGTAATGATAATGAAGTGGTTGTTTCTTTGGCTTCGATTTCGTGGATAGCAAAGGTGGTGAAATCTGTGTCACTTGTTTCAATGAGATTGCAGAAAAGTTTTATGACAAGATAGAAAATGAAAAATTGTACACCATCTCTAACGGTAGAATTGGAAAAGCAAAAGAAAAGTTCAACAACTGAGCGTACTTCACTCACTTTGGAAATTTTGTTATGGCAACATCAACTATTCTTCATCTGGATGTGAACAATGAAATCACACCTTTCTTTGCATTTCGACTCTCTCCCCATCAAATAAATAGTTGGAAGACCTTCCGATTCTTTTGTCGACATTATTGGTGTTGTTGTTGCTATTTCTCCGTGATCCACCAATCACGAGACATGATCGTAAAAAAGCGACAAAGAGGATAGTGGAAGTTAAAGACATGTAGGCATATAGTGTTTGCATCACTTTGTGGCGTAAGCATTGAATTGCACTTGGGGAAGAGTGTAAGACTTCCTTTCCATTCCTTGAGAAACCAAGTGCTTGCTCATAAAAGCGCACATGTTTCGGCTTCAACGGAATATCTCTTGATACTATATCCACTATGAAATGGTTTGTCAACCTAGTGATCCCTGAAATGTCTCTCTCCAAGAATGGGTTCCATCGGTGCTTTCTATGTACCCACACCATCTATCAAAAACAAGGGTTCTAGGGCCTCCACCTGCCTTGTCCTCTCCGACAACAATATCCGGAGTTCTACAAATGGGTAACACAGGTAAAAAATGAAATGGGCTGCGATTCGTGCAATAATCATAGACATTGCATTGGATAATTTTTATTACTTGGCCTGCCCTACAGTGAAAAATGGTAAACAATGTTACAAGAAAGTGCAAGAATTGGAAAACGGGTCCTGGTTTTGTGGGAAATGTAATGTTGTTATCCAAAAATGTGACTATAGGTATGCACTCCGTGTCACTTTGAAAGACGACACAAGGGAACTTCAATCCGTAACTGCATTTGATGAGACCGCAGAGAATATAATGGGCATCAAAGCTAAAGACTTGCACTTTTAATGCAACAACCGAGATTGCAGACTAGATTATAGGCCAAGAATTTCAATTTACACTTTCCATCAAAATTGAAACATACGTGGGAACAAACAGTTAAAATGTGTCATTATTAATTCGTCAGAAACTCGAAGCTACGGCTTCCCATCCCTGAATGATGTTTATGTAAAAGTATACAAGCTTCCATGCGTTGATGTTCTCCCCATTTTGACCTCTCTTGGTCTCTTTATGTGCTAGCCCCCTTTCAAGGAACTCTTTCTTGCACAATCGAATAGTTACTTATACCTTTTTGCTTTGTGTTTGTTTATGGAAACTTGACTTTACTTGACTTTAATATATATATATATATATATATATATATATACCTTTTTGTTTTGTGTTTGTTGACGAAATCTCTATGTTATTGAATATCAATAATTGGAACTCCTAACCCTTGTTGCTTGAAAAAGAAATAGTTGTGATGGCCATTTATATCGTATGGACATGTTATTTCCTTCGGACACTTTACTGTATTTATAAATTTCGTTGAATGTGCTTTGCTAGTGCAATGTTCCTTGACTTTTAATATACATGCACACTACAAATTTCTTATTCTTTTGTTTTATTGCATGCATGACTATATACAGGTTTTTTTCTTTCCCGTCTCATAATTTTGTTCCTTCCGTAGAGCATTCCAACATTCCCCATGTCTGCAGAGCAAAGACTAGCTCGAAGAAGAGAAATCTACGCAAGAAACAAAGAACGGATAAATGCGGATCAACGTCATCATTACCATGCAAGAAAAAACACACCATGCACATATTTTTGTCCCATATCACGCCTTTCAGGTCCGACCACCCCTTCCTTCACGGGTTCTACCTCACAAGTTACCTCCTTGCCTAGGGCTGCTGCATGTTTTTCGGTCTCCAATTTCCACTCCTCTTACCCGTTCCTAACACAAAACACTTCCCACATTCCTTATTCGAGGCTTGTGCACCCTAGGAGACACACCACTTCCCTGCTCTTTTGAATCCTTCCTCTTCCCCCTCACCATCCATGAATTCTCCAATGTCCTCTTCTTTCTCCCTTCCTATCGATACACTTTGTCAACCCCTCCACATTCGTTTGTGTTTCCTCCCTGCTTCCAATCCATGTCTTCTTGTTGCCAATTATTGTTATGCAACCATGTTCACTTATGAGCCATCTCGCCTCTGCTTCATCCCTGTTTACTGAGAAGCAAAAGGATTTTCTCAAAAGGATAGATTCCTTTCCATTTGCAAACACATGCGATATATGTTTGGAGAATTAGCATGGCATACAAACAAAGTGTTATTCAAGATCTATACTTCTCTCCAGATGTAAGTTGGAGAAACAAGGACACCACTTTTCTTCGTGGAACAACATGGATCCAAGTATCCAATCATCCATAGTTAAATCTTTGACATAAGTTAAAGAAATGTTGATAAGCTAGAGTTAACCAAATTCTCCAAGTAACACATGCACATGGTGGACAATACAAATATTCGGCCACACTATAAGATTCCCCCATAATATATCTTCCATAGAAAATTTGGATATACTTCTTGTCTGATAGGCTAGCTCCCAATAAACAAAATATGATTTCTACATTAGTAGATCACGTGTATCGCTTGATTCAATACAAAATTTTACATGACCCTTACTACAAATACATTCTTATTAACAATGAATCCCTCGACTACCTTCCCATACAACCAACAGATATTACCTCCTCCCTTAACTCATAACAATGGAAATTCCTGCTTCTTTAGACACTACCACACATGATTTCAATGAGGATCCTTCACTTTGCACTATCACTTTGTCACCCATACTTATTCTTTCATCCCTTACGCCCATGCAAGTCGGCCCTCGAAGATGAGGAAATATTGCAGTTCTTTATCTCCCATGACAAAAATATGCCTTCCACCATTCCTTGTCCAAACATCATTTGTTCTCCCATATATGAATAAACCACTTTGAGGGTCTATTTTCCATGACATTTTGATGCACTAAAATTAGCGAGGGAACTTGACAAGGTCATAACTTGAGCTTCGGGTGTTCGTTTGAGTCCATTTTTTTTAAACCACATATTTCAATGAGATGAACGCATGGCAATATAGGACCTACTAGTTGGGGCAAGTTTTAAACACATTCGGGCCCTAAATCTTCCATCTTGAGGCCGAAAATTAGGATTTAAGTTATAGTTCGAGTTTTTTTCCTATTTTACGGCATTAGTTAATTTTAGTCTAATAATCGCATTATCGGTTAGAAAGTTTGTAATTCCTCTAATTTAAGGATGTAGAATATGCGTGGAAATTTCGTGCCCATATGAATAAGCATGCGAACATACTAAGAGTACGAGGTTCTAGTAAACTACTAAAAAAAGTAATTTTCACCACCTAGAGTAGATTTAGTCAGAGTTAGTTAGAGTTTACTTGGCAACTCGAGTTGGGAGTTCTTTTCCTATTTAGGAAACATTGTAATTCATTATTCAATAATGAAGAAGGAGATCTATTTTCTTTGGAGAACTCATATTATTTGCAGTAAATCATGTTTGGTTAGAATTTGGCTACATTACATTTCCAACTTTATTTCCTAAAGGTAAGGCTATGTTTAGGAAACCTCACATGAAATAAATCTTTTTTTCACGAACAAACCCTCTAATTAATCATTAACATGATAAGCTGCTTGAATCCCACCCCGGTTTCATTACTTTTTCTTAACCTCATCATGTGCCATAGGAGCAATCTCTGACCACCATTTTCATGCCATGAAAACCTAGAAAATGACATATCCCAAACTATAGCGGACCTTTGGAAAAAACTACTTGAAAAACCAACATACTCCCTTCCAGATACCCTGATGGACTTTGGAATTAACCTCCCCAAAAACATGCTCCTTCTATTCAAAATATAGAGGGAGATCTCATGCATGGTTAAACAATAAGGTGCACCAACATACTTCTTCACTCTTAGTTACGTAGATACTAAATGGCTTGAACTTCATAAATGCATGCTAGGTGCTCCAACCCTCGATCCTCTATGCACATAGATTCAGAATGGTCAACATTATCAGCCTCTCCCACCACATGTTGTTGCTTACTTGAACCAAAGTATCAAAATATTCCACGAGGAGGAGTCTTTGAAGAAATACCTTGAGCAAAGGACATTGAGTACGGGCAGTAAAAAATTTCAAATCACACATTTTCCATTCTACTCTTCTTCTTCCTTTCTAACTACCTTTTCCCTATAGGTACAAATGGAAAAATAGAGGTTCCACACATGTTCATTATTTCCATTGGCTTGAAGGTGCCCTTGATGTTGAGGCGATTGATTGGAATGACATTGCTTCTATCAATGCAACAAAAAAGTACTTTGATTAGTACGTTTCTTCCTAGAAGCCTCGAGCTTCGAACTAAGACCATAGTTCTTACAAAGATCTCTCAAAGATGATCCTTGCTTTCTTTCCTCTATGGAGCTGCTTTGGCTTCCAACCCTCTGCAGTGTTGGAGGAACTTATAAATTGAGTTAAGCACCACATGAAATGTTATGAAGAAACATGTTTTTGGAAAAAGGTTCTCGAGCTATATGCCGATACAATGCACCTTGGGAAACAAAACCTTTTTCTTCCTTGACCATTGATGCCAAGAAAACTGTTAAATACCTTCCTTCTAGGAATGATGACAGATTAAACATTCACATCAAAGCCATGTTTGTTATATGGATAGCCAAAATTGACTATCAGTATGTATTTTCCTGACACGTTGTTCTTAAATACATTAAAAAGTCTACGTCAAAAGTAGAAGAACATTCAGAGACATACCACAAGATGCTCGCTAGACGTTGTTCACATTTAAGCCCCGATTTCCCAACATCTTTTGCAATATGTAAGATGCTCACAAAGAGTGTTGTTGAACATGACATTAGTGCAAGAAGCTTGTCACATGCTTCTCAAACTTCCTCTTGTTGTGTCTAATATCCAAATTGTCTATTTGAATGTGGGGAAGAAAATACTCCGGTGCCTTTCGCACTGTAGAGATACTCAAGAACAAGAAATATCACAACTTTTTGATGTCTACCTTGTTCTCCCTCTCTATCAATGGAGTCCCTTTCCCTTATCCAGATTTCTCGAGATTGGAGGTATAGGAAATATCGAAAGGATGAAAAATGGAAACAACGAACTCCACCAGCAATTGTCCGAGTGTACCCAAGGTTTTTTGTCATTCCACCAAGTAATACAAATTATTTCCAACTTTTCTATTGGTTTGAACTCTTGTTGTACAAGCCTTTTTGCAACATTCCTTCAGATATTGGTTCTTCACTAGATATTGTTGCCTCCAATTAGAACCTCTTCAAAAATTCATAAAAACCATGACATGTTAGAAAAGCAGGACATAGAACCCGCTACTATTCAAGATGCCTCATCCAAATCTAACACATACACCATGTAAGCAACAGATAAAATATATGAAATGAAATTTTTGGCAAGACTCCATCTAGGACAAATAGAAGGTCTTGACAACCTCCATATGTTGGGCCTCCAAGAATTTGACTCCCTTTATAATTGGTCCTGCCATAGAAATTCTGCTTCAACTTATCGACATCGCACCTTCTTTTATTGAAAGAAATAAGGCCAATTTTTTCCCTCCCCATACAAGTCCCTCCACCTCATCCTCACCATCTCCTTTGAGTGATGACCAACAACTAGCTTTTGACACAATTCTCTACCACTTTTCCTCTAAGGAAAACCTACCACGCCTTCATCAATTTATTCAAGGCACTACATAAATAGTAGATTCATTTCTCATCCACTCTCTCAAATATGCCTTCTCCTCCCTCAAAAGCCTGGTTGTTTTGCTCCTTATTTTACTAGCCCCTACTGGAGTAGCTACTTTTAACATTTGTGCATCAACCATTCATACTTTCCTCTCGAATCCCCATCAGAGAATTGAAACCCCTTGAATGCAAAGAATTGTCCTCCTTCCAAGACTTGTTAACAGATATCAGATACATTTTGATTGATGAAATGAGCTTCATTGGCCCTAAACTTCTTACAAAAACGACTTCCGTCTTCGTGAGGCATTTCTATATTTTGGACTTCCTCATTCGGAAATAGATCCATGATCTGGTTGGAGACCTTGGTCATCTTTTTCCCATTATGGACATTCCACCGTATGCCAAAAATTCCTATGGTGTATCTCTTTGGCACGCATTTCCTAATTCAATATCCTTGAGATCGTATTCAAACACAAGGCTTTGCTCGGCTCAGATTTCCGATCACAACTTTTTTCTCAAAATCTGAAATGGTGTTCCCACTCTTCCAGATTGGGAGATATTGATGTCCCATATGATTTCTACCTCTCAAAATAAGAACTTTTAAACTTCCACAACACCCTCCACCTTTTCTTGACAAATATACTAGTTAAAAGCACAATTCTGAGATCTTGATATAACTCAATTCTCAATTTCCTTTTCCATTGCTCGAATACAAGAAGGAATGACTCCCATGGTCTGAGAATGATCAACTTGAACACATACTAATCCTTTTCAAAAACCAAAAGATCATGCTCTCTGCTAATTAATGGGTTACTACGGGCCTTGTTAATGGTGCATCGACACTATCATTAACATTTTCTATTGCCTCTAATCCACCTTCTTTACCTTCTTTCGTTGTTTTCGACTTCGATCGATATATTGGTCCTCTGTGGAATCCCTCTAATCCCTCCCATGTCCCGATTCCCCCAATTTATAGGGGTTTTCACAGAAATTTTCCTTTATGATTGTTTGGGCTTTATCTATTCTCAAATCTTAGGGTCTCACCCTTCCTCGTGCTACTATTGACATTGGATCCACCTTGAGAGACCTAGACTAAATTTTATTGCATTATTGAGGGTTCCTTCCTTGCATGGCATTTATATCTCCCTAGGTTTCTCCTTTGAGAGTTACTCGAATGTCCTCTGCCCACCTCGTCAATTTCGTAGATATGAAGAACTTCATCCCCAATCAGTTCCTCCCTCCCCTGCCTCCTAATACCTACCTCATTTTCTTCTTCACCAACTAGCCTCTCAACCTTCCTCCTCTTCGCCCCCGAACCTATCCCCTACAGTTTGTTCATCTGTTGGTACCCAAATTGATTCTCCCTCAAAGTTTGAGTAGCATCATAGGTTTAGCAGGAAGCTTAGAGATAGATAGATCATGATGAGTCATTTTTTAGCCGGGGATGGGATCTAATTGTCCCTTTGTCACTCAGATGTGGAGAAATGGATAGCACCCTCAAGAGGATTTGATCTATCCTCACTATTTTAGGTTGTGCCTTTCAACCAAGGTAAGATAACCCTTTTGTAGCCTATTGTTTATGGAGGAGATGGAGATTTCCTTCCTAATGAATTTGTTAAGGAGACCTTGAAGAAAATATGATCAATGCAAAAAAATATAACTCTCACGAGTTGTCACTCTAGATAGTGGAGATATTCTCTAGGAAAGGTTCAGGCTACTAAAGACTTTTGGAATCTGATTGTTTACGCATGTTTTGGTAATAAACTTTATGCATTTGTATACACACAAGAAAAAAAGGGATTGTATGGGTAGGATTAGTTGTTTTTAAAATAAATTTTGGTGGGAGGTGAGGCAGAATAAACTTAATTTTCCAGATCTCTAAGAACTCTTACAAAATGGAAAGTCTAGATAACATAATATTTCACAATAGCTAAAATGTTCCTTTAACCAGAATATGTACTTCAATGGAGGCCCATATTAGCAATTTTTCACACAATCTATGATATTTTGGGACAAGGCTTAAGTTAGAAGACCCAATAAAACATCAAAATCTAAGATCAATCATGCCTGAGGTACACCCACAGAGCTTACAAATAATCTTTGTCAACAAATGAAAGAAAATTGATTTTAAATCGTTTATTTCACTCCCAGATGAAAGATCTTCTTAGAAATGAGATTACAGATGCCACTAAAGCATCATAAGGATTGAGATGTGTGATTAAGATATATTTTGATACAATATTATAATAGGAACAAGAAAATCTATTTACTGAGACATTCAGAAATGAAACAAACACATTTTGCTCAAGATCAACACTGAATAACTCATGTTTGATTATATTTATCTGCAAGGGAAATTTTATAGAACAATATCAGAGCTTGTCAATGGCTATACACTTGCAACCACCTTGACACGATCAAAATTAATACAAACGAGATATACATGCTTCTCAGATGGCTTCTCAAAAGGAAAACTTTGTCAAATTTACCTCTTGGGAATTTTCTTCGACCTCTAACACTCTAACAATTTGCATGATAAATTTGTGCCATTTATTACCTTCACAAAAACCCCTTTTCCCCAAAAGAAAAGAAAAAAAAATTGAGTGCCACCAGTGCTTGCCATGATCACGATCGTGATTCATAGAATCATTTCGCAAAAAGTCGTTAGGTGCTCATGGGGTAGATTTCTTCAAAAATATCAGCATCAATTCCTTCATTTGGTAGAACACTCTCCTTGATTATCCAACCACTTCTGCCCCTAATATGTCAAATCTTTTTCCTTGTGTTCTCGGGAGAAGAAAAATGGAAAATCAGATCGAGCCCAATAGTTAGACCATTTTAATGGCAAAAGACCTCTCGATTTTCCCGGAAAATTGAGATATCAATATTAACTCTCCCCTCTATTTGGCGTGTAGGAAATACCAAGAAATCATGAAGACTCACACTTCCAGGCATGTTTCAGTAAAATGGGGGGAAAATCATATTCAAACTCTCAACTATTGTTGATCTTTACTTTGAATTTGGGCCATCCATGTGGAAGATTCAATTTAAAATGGGCCTGGGCGTTTCCTTTGACCTTTTACAAACTTTTGAAGAAATGGAAAAATTCCACATTTTTTTCTCGCACCTCCACCCTTGAGAAATGAGCCTAACACGTGTCCTAAGGTGGGTCCCAACAAACCGTGGCCAAATTTTGCTATTTCACCTCTTTTTTGGAAAAGGAAAATTTTCCAAGTTTTCCCTATAGCTCCACCCTTGAAAAATGGGCCTGACACATGTCCCAATGTGGGTCCTAGCATAAACAAACTTCCTTTTTCACTTTTAACTCTTTTCTCCCAAAAGGAATTTTTTCCAAATTTCCCCCAAGAGTCCGCACCTCCGCTATTGACTAGAGCAAGCTTTGACCTTTCCTCTATTGAGTTTGCAGGCCATTTTTTGTATTTTAACCCTTTTGAGCATAAAAGGAAAAAATTCTAAGTTGCCCCGATGGTCCGCTTCCCCACCCCTTTTGACTTTTCAAATTGCCACACATCACAATGACACATCTTGAGATGGTTCCCAAAATTTGAGACTTTGATAGAGTGCGGGCTTCTGCAACGTTCCAAGCACGGAAAAATTTGTCATGAAGGCTTGAAGCTCAGTGGAAGGCACCATGTGTCAGAGTCCAAGACAATCTCTTTTGGCCATTGAAAATTCCAAGCAAAATGTAAAGTGAGCGGAGGCCTCCAAGTGTCCTCCTGGTGCTTCTTTAAAATGAAACTCAAGGGCTAGTCACCAAACATGCGCGGTTCCTCCACGTGTCCGTGACCTCCCAAAACCTTTTGAAAAATGATTAAGGATTGGAAGACCTAGCGGAAGACTCCATGTCTCTTCATGATGTAATTTAGAATGGTGACCAAAGAAGAGATCACGAATGAGCGCGGGCTCACCACGTGTCTCTGTTCCACAAAACCTGTATTAGCTGCATAGAAATATGTCTAAAACCTTTTCGAGACCTCCTAAAACCTTTTGAACAATGACTAAGTATGGAAATACTAGGCGAAACCTCCACGTGTCTTCATGGCACAATTTTAGAATAGTGTCAAAAGCAGAGACCCTAAATGAGTGCGGGCTTGCCATGTGTCTTTGTTCTACCAAACTTTATAAGCTACATAAAAATATGTCTAAGTACGGGAAAATAAGTGGAAACCTCCACATGTCCTCTTGGTGCAACTTCAAGGCCAAACCCAAAAGTAAACTTTCAAATGAGCGTCGTTCCTCCATGTAGGCCGGTTTTCAAGTTGAGGTGACTTATAAAATTATGAAGTACCTGCCGAGCCGCATCCAACCAAAAGAGGCCATGTTCCTTGTAAATGCAAGGATGCAAATTTGACCAGGAGAAATGCCCGTTAAACCGTAAAATGTAGAAAAATGACCATTTGAGCCCGGAGATGAATTTTTTTCCAAGGACAGAGGATTTAGAAACGTTACAAGGCTCAAATATGCTCTTTAGAGCTACATCCATTCATTTTTATAAATTATTTGGGGAAAAATGATAAGGGAAACAAATCCCGATTGTGGAAAATGGAAAGAATGGGAAAGCCCGATTTTTGAGTGAACATAGAATGAGAGACCCAAATTACAGACCTATCAGAGAGATAGAGAAACAAGGAAACACAAATGGACCCATACGTGATCTTCGACCCATGAAAATATTAATTATGGCAATAAAAATAAAGTAGAGACTTTCCTAGGAATAACACGGGAAATGATAAATGGTAGAGGCCATAAATCGATAGGTTTCGAAGGCAAAATGGGGTGAGACCATTTTGAGCACCAACATCAGATCGACTTGGGGATGTGCACTCCTTGTGAGTGCCACAAGAACAAAGGTAGACCAAGTGCCAAAAATATCCTTTGGGTGATGATTCATTTTAGAAAGCAAAGAAGCAAAGCCATCTCCGAAAAAATAGAGAAACCAACAAAAAAAGGTCACCAAGGACCAATACGACGTAAACACAAAAATAGGAAACATACAAACAATTATACACTCATACAATTTTTTTTACCTTGATTATGGGGAATCAATTCAAGAAATGCTTCAAATTCCTGCCATTAATAGGAAGCTCAAGCGGTTCAAGAAGAAGGTATGTTCACCAATCCTAATATCAATGGAGTAAGGGCCCATCCATAGTGAGTCAAATTTTCCATGCTTGCCCTTATCTTCATGCCTGCTATCCCATAGTAGCACAAGATCTCCAACATTGAAATCTCTTGAGTGACCTTCTTGTCAAATAACTTCTTTAGCTTTTCTTTGAACTTTACATGCCTCTGGTGGGATGCCCTCCTTTCTTCATCAAGTTCAACAATTTGGTTAATGTGAGCATCATAAGGACTTACTTCTTGATCCTCCAGTTGTTGAATGAACTGATATGAGGATAGTTACATATGAATGGGCAGCAGGGAGTGAGTCCCATATACCAACTCAAATGGAATCTTTCCAGTAACTCTCTTAACAGTGATCCTATCTTCCCAAACAACAAACTTCAACTGTTCACCCCATTTTCTCTTGTTCAGTTCCAATGTTCTTCTAATAATCTTCAGCATATTTTTATTACTGGATTCAGCTTGTCCATTTCCTTGGGGATTGTAATTAGATGCATATGTCAAGTTGATCCCATATTCTTTACACGTTGCCACCAAAGATTTAGCTCTGAAATTCATGGCATTATCAGCTACAATCTTGACTGGCACCCCAAACCTATAGATGATGTGGTTCAACAGAAAATCCATGACAATTTAGTGTGTTGCTCTTTTGGTGGGGATTTCCTCCACCCATTTAGTAAAGTAATCAATGGTTACAAGAATCCACTTATGGCCAACACTTGAGGGGTCAAAAATATCACTAATAAAATCCATTCCCCATTGCTTTAATGGAGCTTCAATTGATACACAGCTGTAAAGGAAAGTAGCCTAAGGCTTTTAGTCTTCTCTAAAGAAGCTCTAGAAACTCTCACATCTTCTAACCAACAAGGTTTTATCCTTGAAGAGAGTTGGCCACCAATAACCAACCCTAAGGATTTTGTGTGTTGTGACTCTTACAGCAAAATGCCCCCCACTAAATCCTCCATGGAGATCAACAACTATCCCTGGGGCTTTATCTTTAATCGCACCTTAAGAGGACTCCCTTAGGGTTCTTCCAAGCTAACCAACAATCAGTAATGACATATTTCTGGGAAGCCAACTTAAGGTCCCTTTTCTTGTTCATACTCAAATACTCAGGGTAGTATAATTTATGCGAGATAAAAAATCACATCCTTGTACCACTCAGAACTCATCAACCTTTCAAAAACACCTACCCTTTCTTCTTCTACCTCATTTACCTCAATAGTTTTCAAGTAGCTTTCAGCCATAAGCTTATTCAAGCCCAAACCTCTCACTAATTTTGTGGTTTGGATATCCATATCATATTATTGCAACTTGTTCACCAACCTACATCTTTTTCTTGAGACTTCCATCTTTGATAAGATGTCCTTTACCATGGTGTGGGGAACATAAGCAACCACTTTAGAACTTAGAATGTAAGGTCTAAAAATCTTTGTTGATTTTACCAAGTGTAGTGACCATTTCCCTTTGATACCTTTTTGATACTAATCATGATATCTGCTGATTATATTATGGACCTTAGTATAGTATGATGATAGATGTAGATCATGGATTATTGTTGACTTGATTTAGTTATGATGCATGATGATTATTAGAAGCATTTTGGATATTGATGATGACATATTGTTTGACATGGTTATATTATGGATGTTGTTCGAACATGTGACATTTGGATATTGTGAGTAGACTTAGAAATCGAAATTATTGGATGATGATATAGTTGTTGATAAAACTGTAAATGATATTGTTTGATTTCTTTGATGATGTTGTGATTCATATATCTAAATGATTTTGGGGGTTATATTTATATTATTTTGGATGTTCTAATATGGCCACGAGGCTGAATGAGGTATTTGTGTTTTGTAGGATAAAATATCACAACAAACATTGGGGATTGGAGACCAAACACATTGAAATTCTAGATGATTTCAACAAGTTCACCATGGCAACTTGTTTAGTTTGTGTGTGGTTGTTTTGTTAGGGGTACCCATGGGGGGGGAACCACCTTTAAATGTGACCAAGGGGTTATGTGTATTTATTTATTTTACCCTTTTGTTTAATGTTGCATGTGTTTATTTTGTGATTCATTTGCCCATTTTATTTATTTATTAAATGTTGTATTAATATTGTGGGTAAGCATGTTGTTAATATTAATTAATCAAAATATATCATGAGAAAGTAATTAATAGAGTTTTTGGCCTTGATTTAAAGTGTTGTAAGAGATGTGTAAGTTAAATTTTGAGTATGAAACACTCCACCTTCTTGGAAATTCAAATTTATCCTTGGAGGCTAATTTTGCAGGCTCGTGGGACAAGTTAAACTTTTCCCATACCTCTTAAATTTAATTACTAACTATACCTACGGTAGGAGAGTTGAGATTAGAATTTTTTAATGCTTTTTGAGAAGGCAAATTGTACGTTTTAATTACACTTTTCTTACATGATTTAATTTCAGTCCTTTGGGGTGTGGGTTTGATTTGAGTGTGTAAGTAAACTATCATATTATTCACCCACATATTTATTGTGCATTGGAGAATGAAGTTGACTTTTGGGGTTCGGGTTGAGGATGTGTGATGTGGCATCCTACATGGATCCACCTCATCCCCTTCCCTTCCCTCTTCTATAAAATTTGAATTCCTTGTCTTGTTTTGGGTTTATTCACCTTATAGACTTCATTCTTGGGGGTGAATTCTTTCACTATTTTTAGCTCTTTCTTTGAAGAAGTTTTGAAAGGTTGTTGCATGCTTGTGTTTAGTTGATTTGGATTGCTTGCATTGGGATAAAGCTTGTTGTTTTGGAACTTGGAACAACTCCATCATAGATAGGTAGGAGATTGGCTCTTTAAATGCTTCTTTTTGTTTGTTTATGAAAATGTTAATGTGTGAATGTTTTGGCATGTTTTTGGGTTGTTGTGTAGATGGCCTAGGAATGGTGTAGGAGAAGACTATGGGGTTTAATTTTTGGGAGGCACAAGTGTGTGTTAGGGAGGTATAAGGGTGGAGTGAGTTGGGATTTGGGTTCCACCTTACAAATAAATAAATTACATTTATTTACTCATTATGGGGTGCCATAATAAGTTTGGGAGGCATAAGGAAATGTGAGGAATAAGGGTTACTTTGGGAGGCATAATGAATGTCGGGCTATGATATACTATATTTTGGTGTTTTTAATTTAGATGGTGATAACCATTTTCCATTTTGGGAGGCATAAGAAGCATCTGCATAGTTTCTTTCTCCTTTGGATTGCTTGACAAAGCCTTAGTATTATTTTTCATGTTTTGATGTAGTGTAAACTACATTTTGTTTTGGGACTGTGTTTTAATGTGAAAAATCTACTTGTGTGTTTGTGAAAGCCTATTGTTGCCATGAGTTGGATCACATATTTTATTACATTGTGGTTGGGGCTCGGGGGCCAATGAAGAAGGATGGCTTCTCATTTTCATTGGATGTCTTGGTTGGGTGGAGAGCATTGCCTTTCCCCTACTCTTGTTGTGATCAAATTGGAAGAATGAGAAATCTGCATGTTGTTGTTCTGGAGTTGAGATAAAGACAATTTGATAGTCCCTTGTGTAATGAAATATTATTGTAACCTTTCCCACTTGAAGTGGATGAACTTGTATATGTTTGTAATGGAAAGATGTTGTAGTGGTTATGGAAGTGTAAATTGGAATGTGAAATAATGATACATATTTTGTATGTTGTATTTTGAAATCAAATGGAAGCGGAAGTTGTAAGAGTTTAATTTGAATTAATGGAAGTGGCGTTGTCTTGTTTATATGATATTATTCCATTGGAAATATGTGTTTAGCATGCACTATGAAATCCCTGTTTGGAAAGTGGAAAAGTGAAACACGTGAGAAGAAAATGTATTATTCTACCATGTATATAATATATGATTTTGGAAAGAATAAAAGAAGGAAGTTGTAAAGTTGTCTTTTGGAATAAATAAAGGATTGCATAAACTTCCTCAAATTGTATCATTGTATTGAATTTAATCATCTAGATGTGAGTTGTAATCTCTGTTTGAAAGGAAGAAATGCATATAAAGGAAGTGTAATACTCTGTCTTTTGAAATATGTGAAAATTGGAAATCAGAGATGTATTTTAGTTTTTGAATAGTTGAATTGAATCAACTAAATGTATTAGATTAGAATTGGAACATATTATAATACTTGGAAGAAGAAAATGGAAAATAAACCCTTTAAAAATTTGATCTTTGTCTTGTATTTTCAAACTGGCATTTATTTAATCCAAAATGCACAGACCAAACCTGCAATAATGAAATAACAAAATAAACAATTAAATTGAAGTATTTTTCCTATATGAATCCATTTAGACAAAAATACTTAAGGAAATATTTCAAAAACAGCAAAACCGAATTCAAAGCTTTCACGGTTATTATTCTTGTCAAAATTATAAAATTTCGAATTGGAATTCAATCACATAGATCTACCTCACAAACATATCCTAAATCCACCTAAGAACAATTGTCCATGTCTATTTGAAATTTTGAGAGAGGAACAAGAACAAATTGAGAAAATTTAATAAGTTTAGTTTGTACCAGTTTGCATTGTAAATGCTGCAGCAGCTCATTTTCTTGAAATTTACCCCATAAATTTATCAAAATAAAAACATAATGATTCTGATTAAAGAGGACATTGAGAGCTTTTCAGAAAGTCATCATTTTCCCAAAACCAAGCTCTCTATCTAAATTTATGGCCTTCTTAAGTTTTTCCTCACTTTGTGTCAAAACATTTTTTTGTGAAAAATTTTTCTTGGGCCCTGCGGGCCCCATATTTTTCCATTAGAGCTTCATAAAATTTTTGGGAACAATTTCAAAATTTTCCCCACCTCCCCCCAGTGACCCATAGCCAATCGAGGATACTATATGGCACAATGAGGAGTTGGTGAAGGGGTGGATCCCTTTTTAACTTAGTGTTTTCGCAAAAATTTGAGAAAATTTTCCAAATTTTCCCCGCCCATGACCAATCAAGAGCTACCACACGGTGTTTCGAGGCAATGACGGAGAAGTGGGTTCCTTTTTCCTTTTTGCATTTCAGAAATTTTTGGGAAAATTTTCCAAATCTTCCCCGTCACCCCCTAGCCTGTAGCCAATCAGGAGCTTCCACGTGGCATTGCGAGGTGTTGGCGGAGGCGCAGGTTAATGTTACCCTTTTTTCCCTTTGGGGCACTAAACAAATTTTATCCCCACCACCCTTCTTTCCCCATGTTGGCCTAGGAGATGCCATGTGTACCTTGCAGACTCGTGGGAGTGCAGGTGCAAGGTTGGCTTCTCACCCCATGTGGGAAAATTTCAAAAATGTCTACCGCCACCCTGCAGACCCGTCCTTGGGGAAATTTTTCTCCCCTGGCCCTGCAAGCCCGCTCTTGGGGAAAATTTTCTCCCTAAGGTCTGTTGGCCCATAACTCAAGCAATATGAGGAGTTAGGAGGACTCATTTATATCACTAGAAAGGTAAGTGAATTTCCTATCTAATGGGAATGATTTAGGGAAATTTTGAATGCATTAATTTTGAGAAAAACCAAGTTGAATCTTTAAGCTTGTTAGAGAGTGGGTATGGTGAGGAATTACCCTCTGACCCTAATTGAACCTTCTAACCCTAAATTTTGGACCTTATGACCTCTAACAATTGTGTTTGAAAGAAAAGTATACTCTTGTGGATTAGAATTGATCTAGAACTTGTTAGTGACAGTTGTTGTCTTGTAACTTGGTTGTAGACTCTTCTAAACAAAAAAAAAAATCCATAATTTTCCTAACTAATCCTAGGTTGTTCTGGGTCTCAAGTGGGTTGTTTTAGCGGGTGTCACACTTGGTATCAGAGCAGTGGTTCAAAATATTGGGCCACTGGGCACACTAGAAAATTTGAGACATGAACCTTAAACCTAGCGCACTTGTAAATCTAGAAAACAACGTAGTTTAGAAATCACATATTTTAGTAAACATGGGAACTGAATAAAACTTAGAAATTTGAACTAACTCTTGCCTTGGTCTATGCAAAAAAGGTGCATATGGGAGGAGGTGTTTTTTCACATAGACCTAGACTTACCACCACCAGATCATGGTGTAGAATCCATCTTACCCTAGATTTTGCAGACTCTTTAGGATGTTAATGTCATTCTACGTGAGGATTAGTAAGAGGACATGTTGCCAAGCATGATAGAGTCACTTTCATTGAGGTTCATGTATCTCCTCGACCCAGTGAGGAGCATCGAGGAGAGAACTTCCATGTAGAGTTAGCAAGAGAAGAGTCACCACAAAGGGGACAGGGTGACCAAGTTTCAGGAGACAAAGATAGGTCTCAGAGCCCTAGGCTTAGGCATGAGCATACAAAGAGGCTTAGAGGTCGTCGGACACAAGCCTATAGATCACATCGAGAGATCCTAAAGCTTCGGCCATGACATTATTCTGGTGACACAGGTGGATTTTAGGTAGAGGCCTGGTTGGTGATCTTGATTGGATGCTTCAAGCTCTGCCCTTGTTCTAGTAACACGAAAGCTCATGTTTCTATCCATGTAATGAGGGATGGAGCTAGTGGCTGCGGCGGAAAGAGGAGAAGAACCTCCATCTTGATTCTAAGACAGTTACCCGAGAGATCTTTGAGGAGCATTTCCATAGTGGATATTTGTCATGGACGTTCATTCAGAATGAGATAGATGAGTTCCATGACCTCCGATGAATATCTCTTATAGTGGGTGAGTATGAGAATAGATTTCTTGATCTACTCAGTATGTTGATTATGTGTAGGATGAGCATGTGCAGATCCACGAGTTCATCGGGGCCGAACCTAGACATTGGAGGTCTAGTGCAAATACATTATCCAAAAACATTAGTTGAGGTGTCGAGAAGGCCTATATAGCAAAGGAGACTCAGGGAAAGACCCAATAGGCTAGAGACCGAGTCCGGAGCCACATACAGTAGATGTAGGAAAATAGATGGAGGGGGTCAATACCTTTTCCTCATGATTGAAAGGGTTCAACATAGTCATCTTGCGAGACCACAACAAAGTAGTAGCAATAATAGTCTCACCCACCTTATAGACCTCCACAGAGGTTTGATGCACAAATAAGTCGAGTATGGAGTATCCTCCTGGGGTACCATTAGGACATAGGGTGCCTAGAGAGCTCACTCAATATGAGCTTGTTAGCAGAGACCTCAACAAACAACATTCCAAACATCGGGATCCACACACATGACCTCAAAGTATCGACAAACCTGCTACACAAGGGAGAGGATCAGGTGGTTATTTTGGGTGTGGTGTTACTAGAAATTTTTAGAGAGACTTCCCACATAACCCTAATAACAAGGGTAAGACACAAATATTAGAGCATACTATTTTTTATATGGGGCGGAGTCATAGGATGTATGCGGTGGTTGAGAACCACCATGTAGAGCATTAAAGTACAACTATTAAGACTATAGGTAACATTGGAGGCATTCCTACCTCCATTTTTTTGATTCAAGTTCTTCGATTCTTTTATTGCAACATCTTTTTAGTAGAGTGATGTAGGTGGGTGGCATTAGGGCAGGTCATAGTTGGGATGTTGAGATGGCTTTTGGTGCCAAGATCTCTAAAGACTCCTTAGTTAAGGAGTGTGTGGTGGATTTGGGACCTTTCACCACTAGCTCGGATCTTCGTATCCTTTTGTTGGGATCTTATGGAGTCATCTTGAGAATGGATTGGTTGTCTTCTCACGGGGCGGGATGGATTATTACCACAAGATTATATCTTGTGTAGATGATTTGGGAGTTGAGTTGGTGATATCAAGGGTCGAAGACCCATTTCTATTCACACCATTTTTGTTATGTATCTTAAGCGGTGTGTGTGATAGGGTTGTTAGATGTATGCTATTACAATCAATGATGATCAAAGGATAGGTCTAGTGGACCATCGCTAGATGATCACCCCATTTTGAGAGAATTTGTAGATGTCTTTCCTAGGAAGATACTTGGGGTTACCACCCCACTTGAGATTAATTTTCATATAGATCTAGTTCTCAGGAGAATAGCCTATCTCGGGATAACTCTCTCGAGATGACCATCCTAGAGCTCTGTGAGCTTAGGTTGCAGCTAGAGGGCCTCCCGGAAAAGGCGTTATCTCCTAGTGTATCCTCTTGCGGTGCACTAGTAATTTTTGTGAAGAAGATGGATGGATCATTGCGGTTGTGTATTGATTACCGCTAGATGAACAAAGTAACGATAAATAATTTTTATCCCTTCTAAGAATTAATGATTTGTTTTATCAGATGAAGGGAATCACAACTTTCTATAAGATAGACCTCAAGTTAGGTTACCATCAGCTAAGGATTTTGGAAGCAGACATTCATAAGACCGCCTTCCATACGAGATATGGCCACTATGAGTTCATAGTGGTGCCTTTTGGTTTGATGAATGCCCCCGGTGTTTATGAGTTTGATGAATGGGGTATTTAGGACCTTCTTAGATCGCTTCATGCTCATCTTCCTTAATGAAATTTTGATTTACTCACGTACACATGAGGAGCATGAGGGGCACCTTTGCCAGGTTCTTCAGTGTCTTTGGGAGTAACAACTTTACAAGAACTTGGAGAAGTGTGCATTATTTTAGATGGAGGTACAATATTTGGGTCATATCATTTCTAGGGAAGGAATCACCATTGATCCTTCCAATATTAAAGCTATTATGGATTGGCCAGCACCCACTACTGTGACTGAGGTACATAGCTTCATGGGATTAGTAGGTTACTACAGGAGATTTGTTTAGGACTTCTCTCGGATTGTGCACCCCATCACTTACCTTTAAAGGAAAGGGAAGAAGTTTGTTTGGTCAGTGTGTGTGAGCATGCCTTCAATACATGAAGGAATGTCTCACTACAACACCTATTCTCACAAAGTGCTAGATCCACGGTGGTGATTTTTTTATTTGCATGGATGCTTCTTTAGGGGCTTAAAGGTGTGTTGATGTAGGAGGGTAGAGTAGTGGCTTTTGAATCTTGCAAACTCAAATATTATGAGCTTAATTATCTAACTCATGATCTTGAGCTTGTGGAATTTGTGCATGCTTTGGTTTGATGGAGGAACTTTCTTATTTGTTGGAGATTCACACTTAGGTCTCGATCATTTGAGTCTTCACCACCTCTTTATGCAGCCCAATCTCAACGCTCATCATCAGCGAGCGTTAGATGGAGTTTTTCTTTGTGAGTATGATATGGAGATAGAGCATGTGAAGGGGAATTTTGATGGTTTCTCACTAGAGGCTTTCTAGATGGCCATCTCAAGCCTCAAGAGGTTGTATTTATGTTCCAGAGACGATTTATATTGAGGTAGGAAATATTGACAAAGGCACATCGTGCACCTTATTGAGCCCCATCCTGGGGTGAAGAAGATGCACGCTACTTTGAGACAGGTTGTATCATTGGAGAGGTCTTTGTAGAGACATGGCTTAGTTTATGTCATAATGTTTAGATTACCAAAAGTGAAGGATGAGCATCAACATCAATTGACCTTCTCTTTCCTCATGCTATACCGAAATGGAAGTAGGACACAATTTCCATGGACTTCATTATTGGACTATCAATGTCAAGGTATCACCATGACGTGATAATAGTCATAGTTGATAAATTGACAAAAGTGGCTCACTTTTATCTAGTGATACAACTAGTACAATGGGATGGGTATATTTGGATGAGATTATCAGTTACATGAGATTATGTGGAAGATCATAAGTGACCACGATCCTCTCAGTACACTTTCCCTTTTTGGACTACTACCATGCAACATGCCCTCGAGATGAAGATCTATTTCATTACAATATATCACCCTGAGACATATGGACAAATGGAGTGGGTGAATCATATTTTAGAGGAAATGCTCAAGATGTATGTGATGGATCAACAGTATAGGTGGGAGGAGTACCTGTACTTGGTGGATTTTTCCTACAATAATAGTTTTTAGAGTTCTATAGGCATGGCTCCTTTTAGGATTTGTATGGTAGAGAGTGTAGGAAACCTCTTAGTTGGGACAAGCTAGAGGACATGGTTTCTCTTGGACTAGCTTTGTTGCAGGACATGGAGCAGTAGGTGGTTTTGATCAGAAAGAGATTGTAGGAGGCACATGATAGGTAGAAGAAGTACACAGATCAGCATAGGACCGATTGTAGTTTTAATGTGGGCATGAAGGTGTTTCTTCATGTCAAGCAACATAAGATCCCTATCCATTATGGAAAAGGTTCTAATTTAGCTCCTAGATTCGTGGCTCTTTTTGAGATATTGAGCGTATCGACCCCTTAGCCTACCCTCTAGTGTTGCCACCAAGCTTGTCTCACGTACATGATGTGTTTCATGTTTTAGTTCTTAGTAGATATGTCATAGATCCTTCTCATATGTTAGATTGGAATTCATTATAGGTGCAGGATCAGGGGTAGCTGATGGTGGAGCCTGTTCGTATCCTAGATAGTAGGACCCCGGGCCTTTGAGGTAGAGAGGTTGATTAGGTACGGATGTAGTGGGACAGATATGTTGAGACTGCACTGCATGGGAGGATGCTTCTTTGCTATGAGTTCGGTTTCCACATTTGTTCCGTTGACTTCCAAGAGGAAGTCAAGTCTAAGGGGAGGGGGATGTAGTGCCCATTTCCTTTGACACCTTTTTGATACAAATGATGTTACTAGTGATTATATTGTGGACATGATTATGGACCTTATTATAGTATGACAAGAAATGTAGATCACATATTATTGTTGACTTGATTCAGTTATCATGCGTAATGATTATTAGAGGCATTTCAATATTGATGATGATATACTATTTGACATGGTTATATTATGGATGTTGTTTAGACATGTGATATTTGGATATTGTGAGTAGACCTAGAAATGGAAATTATTGGATGATGATATAGTTGTTGATAAAACTGTAAATGATATTGTTAGATTGCTTTGATGTTGTTGTGATTCATATATATAAATGATTTTAGGGGTTATATTTATATTATTTTGGATGTTTCGATATGGCCACAAGGTCGAATGAGGTATTTGTGTTTTGTAGGTTAAAATATCACAACAAACATCGGGGATTGGAGACCAACCACATTGGAATTCTAGATGAATTCAACAAGGTCACCATGGCAACTTGTTTTGTTTGTGTGTGGTTGTTTTGTTAGGGGTACCCATGGGGGAACCACCTTTAAATGTGACCAAGGGGTTATGTGTATTTATTTATTTGACCCTTTTGTTTAATATTGCATGTGTTTATTTTGTGATGCATTTGCCCCTTTCCTTTATTTATTAAATGTTGTATTAATATTGTGGGTAAGCATGTTGTTAATATTAATTAATTAAAAGATATCATGAGAAAGTAATTAATAGAGTTGTTGGCCTTGATTTAAAGTGTTCTAAGAGATGTTTAAGTGATGTGTAAGTTAACTTTTGAGTATGAAACACTCTACCTTCTTGGAAATTATAATTTCTCCTTGGAGGGTGATTTTGGGGGCTTGTGGGACAAGTTAAACTTGTCCCATACCTCTTAAATTTAATTACCAACCATACCTACGGTTGGAGAGTTGAGATTATACTTTTGTAATGCTTTTTGAGAAGGAAAATTGTAGGTTTTAGTTGCACTTTTCTTACATAATTTAATTTCAGTCTTTTGGGGTGTGGGTTGGATTTGAGTGTGTAAGTAAACTATCATATTATTCACCCACCTGTTTATTGTGTATTGGATAATGAATTTGAATTTTGGGGTTGGGGTTGAGGATGTGTGATGTGGCATCCTACATGGATCCACCTCATCCCCTTCCCTTCCCCCTTTATAAAATTTGAATTCCTTTCCTTGTTTTGGTTTACTTCACCTTGGAGAATTCATTCTTGGGGGTGAATTCTTTTTCTATCTTGGACCTCTTTCATGGAAGAACTTTTTAGAAGGTTGTTGCATACTTGTGCTTGGCTTATTTGGATTGCTTGCATTGGGATAAAGCTTGTTGTTTTGGAACTTGGAACAACTCCATCATGGAGAGGTAGTAGCTTGGCTCTTGAAATGCTTGTTTTTGTTTTTTTTGAAAATGGTAATGTGTGAATGTTTTGGCATGTTTGTGGGCTATTGGGTAGATGGCCTAGGAATGGTGTAGGAGAAGACTATGGGGTTTTTTTTAGGGAGACACAAGTGTGTTTTAGGGAGGTATAATGGTGGAGAGAGTTGGGATTTGGGTTCCACCTTACAAATAAATAACTTACATTTATTTACTCGTTATGGGGTGCCATAAGAAGTTTGGGAGGCATAAGGAAATGTGAGGAATAAGGGATACTTTGGGAGGCATAAGGAATGTCAGGGTTGTGATATACTATATTTTGGTGGTTTCTAATTCAGGGGTGATACCCATTTCCCCTTTGGGAGGAATAAGAAGCATACCCCATAGTTTCTTGCTCCTTTGGATTGCTTGATAAAGCCTTAGTATTGTTTTTCATGTTTTGATGTAGTTGTAAAATAAATTCTATTTTGGGACTGTGTTTTTTATTGTGAAATTGCTACTTTTGTGTTTGTGGAATCTTGTTTTTGCCATGAGTTAGATCACATCTTTTATTACATTGTGGTTGGGTCTTAGGGGCCAATGAAGAAGGATGGCTTCTAATTTTCATTGGATGTCTGGGTTGGGTGGAGAGCGTTGCCTTTCCTCTACTCTTGTTGTGATCAAATTGGAAGAATGAGAAATCTACATGTTGTTGTTCTGGAGCTGAGATAAAGATAGTTTGATAGTCCCTTGTGTAATTAAATATTATTGTAACCTTTCCTTCTTGAAGTGGATGAACTTGTATATGTTTGTAATGGAAAGATGTTGTAGTGGTTATGGAAGTGTAAATTGGAATGTGAAAGAATGATACGTATTTTGTATGTTGTATTTTGAAATCAAATGGAAAGGAAGTTGTAAGAGTTTCATTTGAATTAATGGAAGTGGTTTTGTCTTGTCCATATGATATTATTCCATTGGAAATCTGTGTTTAGCATACACTATGAAATCCCTATTTTGAAAGTGGAAAAGTGAAACATGTGAGAAGAAAATGTATTATTCTGCCCTGTATATAATATATGATTTTGGAAAGAATAAAAGAAGGAAGTTGTAAAATTATATTTTGGAATAAATAAGGGATTGCATAACCTTCTTCAAATTTTATCATTGTATTGAATTTAATCATCTAGATGTGAGTTGTAATCTCTGTTTGAAAGGAAGAAAAGTGTAATACTCTGTCTTTTTGAAATATGTGAAAATTGGAAATCAGATATGTATTTTAGTTTTTGAATAGTTGAATTGAATCAACTAAATGTATTAGATTAGAATTGGAACATATTATAATACTTGGAAGAATAAAATGGCAAATAAACCCTTTAAAAATTTGATCTTTGTCTTGTATTTTCAAAATGGCAATTATTTAATCCAAAATGCACAGACCGAACCTGAAACAATGAAATAACAAACTAAACGATTAAATTGAAGTAGTTTTCCCTAAATGAATCCAATTAGACAAAAATACTTAAAGGAAATCTTTCAAAACCTAGAAAAACCGAGTTCAAAGCTTTCACAGTTGTTTTGCTATCAAAATTGTAAAATTTCAAACTAGAATTCAATCACATAGATCTACCTCAAAAATTATCCTAAATCCACTGAATAACAATTCTCCATGTCTATGTGACATGTTGAGAGAGAAACAAGAAAAAAATTGAGAAAATTTAATAAGTTTATTTTTATTAGTTTGCACTTTAAAGCCTACAAATAATTTTCATTACATTTACCCCTTAAACTTTATCAAAATAAAAAATTAATGATTCTTGAGTAAAGAGGACATCGAGAGATTTCCAGAAAGTCCTTGTTTTCTCAAAACCGAGCTCTCTATCTAAAGTTATGGCCTTCTAAAAATTTCTTCACTGGAGTGAAAAAAAATTGAGAAAAATTTCCTTGGTGTACCCGCGGGTCTGAATTTTTCCCTTAGAGCTTTGGAAAATTTTTGGGGAAAATTTCCAAATTTTTCCCCGCTCTCCACCGACCCATGCCCAATCAAAGGTGTCACGTGGCACAATGAGGAATTGGTGGAGGGAGGATTCCTTTTTAACTTAGCACTTCTAGAAAATTTTGGGAAAATCTTCAAATTTTTCCCGGCCACCTTGCTTGCTTGAGCCAATCGTGAGCGCTATCACGTGGCGTTGTGAGGCAACAACAGAGGAGCAGTCCCTTTTTGCGTGTTTCGTAAAATTTTGGTTAAATTTTTCAAATCTTCCTCACCGCCCCACCGGCCATAGCGAATTAGGAGCTGCCATGTGGCATCGCGAGGTGCCGGAGGCATAGGTGAATGTTACCTTTTTCCCCTTTAGGGCGTTAAACAAATTTTCTCCCAACCACCCCATGTGATAATATAATATATATGGGTTGATGGAGATGCCGACATGTGGCACACATACCCTTAGTTATATGTATGGGTTCACATGGGATAAATTATTTTAATGTATATGGGTTGATGGAGATGCTAACATGTGGCACACATCCCCTTAGTTAGTTATATGGGCTCACATATGAATTAATTATATTGGGTAATGGGTCATCCTAGATTGGGATTAAAGGTGTTACCCATCCTATTTAAAGGATGTGAGTATCATTATGAGGGGAGGTATGTATGAGTTGATTCTTCTACTTGGTAGAGGTATATTAGAGGTGTCCCCCTCGAAGTGGATTCCCATCTTGGGAGATTGTGGAGTTACTCCTTCTTTAAGGAGCATTGTATGGTGTCGCCCTACCTTAAGGGTAATATTCTACATATTTGGGCATCTTGGCCCACCCATATATCTTTTGTTGTCTTATCTTCTAGAATTTATTGATTTATTATATGCAAGGTTCTTATCAAGTGGTATCGAGCATCGATTTCAGCAAAAAAAAAAAAATTGGGTTCAAACCCTAATTTTAGTGATTCGGCTATATTTTGGAAATAGCTATAAATTTTTCTCATTTTTTTTCCATAGTTCAGTAAAAGGGTTTTATAAAGCTACAAAGTATAAATTTGAGAAAGTTTTGAGGTGTTTTGTGGAAGTTATTACATTTTTAGGGTCTTACCTAAATTTGTTTCACAAGATGTAGTTTTGGAATCAATTTTCTAAATTTTTTTCAGAATTTCAAATTCCTTTGAAAAATCTATGGTAAAAATTTCAGAATTCTTGGATCTATTTTGATGAATATATTGAGAGTTTTAGGTTTTACATAAAGCGGCATAAATGTTGCTATTTTTTGTCTTTCTTTGATTATTTTACATATTCAAAAATCTCTCAAAACTTTAGTAGGGTTACTTCTTTGTGGTTTTAGATTTGAGGCTGAATGATTAATGAAATCTTCAGTTCAAATATTGGTCAAAGGAGTAAGTTTGTAGAAACCCTAATTTTTATGCATCATGGAAATACCGATTTTCTATGGTAATGGGAAAATTGATGCAAAAATGGTGGATACAATTTAAACAAATGTATTTTGAAGAATGTTTAGTGTAGGTTAGTTTTTATCTTCATCTTGGTGGGAAAGTGCGACATTGGTATTGTTATTTGGATATAGATCTATTGGATTGGGATTGGGAGGAAATGGAGGATATTTTCTTAGCTAGATGGGAAACAAAAAAGAAACAAAAATTTTTAAAGAAGAAGAAGAAGAATAAGTAGCATCAGAAGAATAAGAAGAACAAGAAGAAAATCAAGAAGAAAATGTTGATGATGAAGCTGCTGCGGATAGTGCATCTCTAAGGAAGGAAGCTTCAATATTTCAATTTGAAGGGTGCATTCAAAGAAAAAAGGTAATTGTTTCCATAAACCCTAGCAGCAAATATAACTTCATCAATATGGATGTAGCTCACAATCTACATGTGCAAACAAAGCATATCAAGGAATCTCAAATGGATGGTAAGCATATTCAAGTTTTTGAAGATTTAAAGCTTTCTATGGATAAATATGTTTTACATTCAGATGTTTATGCTTTAGATATGGATGGTATGGATATTGTTCTTGGATATCCTTGGTTAGAGACATTGAGAACAATTAATATTAATATGTAAAAGAAATTCATGAAATTATGGTACAAGTGAAAGAAAATTACATTGCAAGATATTGCACTTAGTAAGGAAAATAATAATGTAAAATTGGATCATGAAGATGAATTTGAAGATGGTGAAGAAGGGAATAAGTATGAATAAGAAGGAGAGGATGAAGAACATGATGAAAAAGTAAAAATAGTTTCTCTACTCAAGAGAAATTGGAAGAGGAAAATAAAGTGGAGGAAAAGATTGATAAGGTTGAGCATACTAAGGTTGCACCATATAGACTCCCACATCATCATGAGAGGAAAAAATCATGGAGACATGCGAGGACACACAAGGGCAACAATCTATATGGATATATAGGGAATTGGAGGAGAAATAATTTTGGCTATACATGGAATCAATGGAACAATAATTATATGACATGGAATCACATGAATAATAATTATGGATATGCAGAGATGCAAGGAGGAACACATATTGACCAGGATGGAATCGATGAGAACAATGGAATATTGAAACATGTTTGGAGCAAAATTACCCACTAGGATTTCATATGGGTGGTTATATGATCGAGCATGGCATCAAGTGTTCAATAGTTTAAAGCACACTCATTATATGGCTTCTTCTTATGTTTCAGTGACGAAACATGTTAAAGAGGGAGGCAATGCTATGAAGTTGGGATATGATAATATAATATATATGGGTCGACGGAGATCTTTGACATGTGGAGACATCCCCTTAGTTATATGTGTATGGGTTCACATGGGATATAATATTATAATATATATGGGTTGATGGAGATGCCACATGTGGCACACATCCCCTTAGTTAGTTATATGGGCTCACATAGGAATTAATTATATTGGGTAATGGGTCGCCTACATTGGGATTAGGTGTTACCCATCCTCTATAAAGGATGTGATTATCATTATGAGGGGAGGTATGTATGAGTTAATTCTTCTACTTGGTAGAGGTATATTGGAGGTGTCCCCTTGAAGTGGATTCCCATCTTGGGAGATTGTGGAGTTACTCCTTCCTTAATGAGCATTCAGATGGTGTCGCCTACCTTAAGGGTATTATTATACATATTTGGGCATCTTGGCCCACCCATATATCTTGATATGAATCTTGCATATATAAATCAATAAATTACAGAAGATAACACAACACAAGAGATATGGGTGGGCCAAGATGCCCAAATATGTAGAATAGTACCCTTAAGGTAGTCGACACCATACAATGCTCCTTAAGGAAGGAGTAACTCCACAACATCCCAAGATGGGAATCCACTTCGAGGGGGACACCTCCAATATACCTCTACCAAGTAGAAGAATCAACTCATACATACCTCCCCTCATAATGATACTCACATCCTTTAAATAGGATGGGTAACAACTAATCCCAATGTAGGCCAACTCATTACCCAATATAATTAATTCCTAAGTGAGCACATATAAGGGGATGTGTGCCACATGTTGGCATCTCCATCAACCCATATACATTATAATATTATATCCCATGTGAACCCATACATATAACTAAGGGGATGTGTGCCACATGTCGGCATCTTCATCAACCCATATATATTATATTATCCTAACCCAAGGTACATATCACTTTCCCGCATTGGCCTAAGAGATGCCACGTATCCCTTGTGGACTTGTAGAGCAAGGTTGGCTTCTCACTCCATGTGGGAAAATTTGTAAAATGTCACCCACCACTCTGCAGACCTACCCTTGGGGCAAAAGTTTCTCCCCGGCCCCGCAGGCCCACTCTTGGGGAAAATTTTCACCCCAGGCCGGTGGCCCATAACTCGAGAAATATGAGGAGTTAAGAGGACTTATTTATATCACTAGAAAGGTGAGGTAATTTCTTATTTAGTGCGAATGATTTAGGGAAATTTTGAATGTGTTAATTTTGAGAAAAACCATGTTGAATCTTTAAGCCTGTTAGAGAGTGGGTATGGCGAGGAATTACCCTCGACCCTAATTGAACCTTCTAACCCCAAATTTTGGACCTTCTGACCTCTAAAATTTTTGTTTGAAATAAAAGTATACTCTTGTGGATTAGAATTTATCTGGAACTTGTTAGTGATAGTTCTTTTCTTGTAACCTAGTTGTAGACTCTTCTAAACAAAAATAATAATTATTACATAATTTTCCTAACTAATCCTAGGTTGTTCCTGGGTCTCTAGTGGGTTGTTTTAGCGGTGTCTGTCTCACCAAGGAAAATAATTTCTTCTCCATAATAGTGTATTTCATCTCATCTTGCTACAAATTCTTATTGAAAAGGAAATTGGCCTCTCAACCCCTTCATCATCTTTCTATAACAGACGAGATGCAATAGTGTTCTATGAAGCAAAAGAGAATAGTTGAAAGGGATTCTTATAACTGGAGATACTAAAATAGGGGAATGCTTTAATACCTCCTTAATCCAATTGAAATCTTGGATGCCGGACTCTTTCCATTTAATGACTTGGTCCTTCTTTAGCATGGAAGTGATTGGAATGGTCAACATCAAAGTTTTATGAATATACCGATGAAGTTTATCTACGCCCAATGAAAGACTGAATTCCCTTCTTAGTTCTTGGAATTGGGACTTTGTTGATGGCCTCTACCCTTTTGGATCAATCATCACCCCTTCTTGTGACACAATGTGACCAATCAATTTTTCCTTTTGCACTCCAAAATGGAACTTCTTTGGATTGAGTGAGATGCCATATTCTCTACATCTTATCAGCATCTTCTCCAAGTGCAGCAAGTGATCACTTCTCTTCCTAGAAAATACAGTTACATCATCTTGATAAACTACAATAAACTCATTGATGTAACCAACAAAAGCAACATCCATTGCTCTTTGAAAGGTGGCTCCAACATTCATCAAACCAAAGGGCATCCTAACATACACATACGTCCCCCAAGGAGTAGTAAAGGTTGTCTTGATCCTTTCTTATTCCTTCACCACAACTTGGTTATAACTAGAGAAACCATCTAGGGTGGAGAGCAATTTAGAACTAGTCACTAATTGCAGCATGTTTTCCATATTTGGTAAAGGATAATTATCCTTCATTGATGCTCTGTTTAGATTCCTGAAATCTACACACAACCTGATATCACCATTCTTATTTCTTCATTGGTACTAGGTTTGCAACCCAAGAAGAATACCTTGTGGGCTGAATAATCCCTCCATCTCTTAGCTTCTTTAGTTCCTCTTGCATTTTAAGAGATAAGAGTGGATTGATTGGCCTTTGTTTCTTACCTGAATAGTTTTACATTAGACTCCAAGGGAATCTCATGTTGAAACAGATCCTCTCTATATGCCTTTAGTTTAGAATAGGTCCATGCCATGCAATCCTGATACTTTTTCAACAATTGGATGTATGACTGCTTCTCCTCCCTACGTTGAGATTGCTTCTAACCAAATTTTCCTTGGTTTCTCCTTTGTGCCAAGGTCATGCTCCTCAATATCCCTAGAGGCTGCCATGCATCTATTAACAATGTGATCAACATTATCAAAATTGGACTCAAGAGCAACCAACCCTCTAGGAATGGTATTAGTCTTTAGTTGGATGATGCCCTTGCCAAACAAGGTTTCTTTCCCTTCTGCTACACACACCATTGGCTCCCAATCAATAATTTGATCAGCAAAATCTCCCTTATTCTATAGAAATATTCTGATCTGAGCATCATTATCAAAAACCTGCCAATGCTTAACATTATCAGGTATAGATGGCCTTGTTAACACCTCAACATCATATTCACAATATGGGGATATTGAACAACTTTCAAAACAAGACCCCAACACTACAATCTTTTTACCAATTCATTGAACTTCCTATCATGATGCACAATGTTGAATGAATCAAACATCTCAATGAGATCCCAAACTACATGCTTGTATTGTTTCATTCACTGATTTTTTGTGGCATACAGTTTTCTGACTTGTTTTACAATTAGTTCTGAGTCCCCTTTGACAATGACATCTTTGACACCATATTTCCAAGCAATTCTTAAACCCAAAAATAGTGCCTCATACTCAAAAGTGTTGTTAGTGCACTCAAAGTTAAGTTTTAAAGACAAAACAAATTTTTTATGACCTGGAGAAATCAGAACAACACCAGCACCATTCCCAAACTTGGAGCAAGCTCCATCAAACAATAGAGTCCAAGGAGATCCCACTTGTTCAAGACACCTGCATTCCTCAATCTTGTGCTCCTTTCCATCAGCAAATCCCACAAAGTTATCAACATCAACATTTTTACAATACTTCATAGGATGCATTGTTGGGATCTTCAATAAGATGCAACATCTTCTTTTCCCCATACAACTTGACAAGGCTTCCCTCAATTGGGATGGTGGCATAGGACATATCCATTTGAACACTCCCACCAACACTTGTATCCCACCTTCTAGATAACAGCATACCCCACTTGGCTAGGTAGTCAATAATAACTACATCAAGTTTCAAATTCCTGCTGGATAGGCTGTAAGTTGCACCACCAGACCCTTCACACACCCCACCATTGACACCTCTCTGGAATCCATAGTAGTGCACTTCCCATATGCAGTTGTTACTTTGATATTTAATTCATTCATAACTTCCAGAGGCATAACATTACATGATGCCCCTGAATCAAACATATAGTTGTGCAACAATCTATCCTTAATGATCAGGGTAGTGAAGAATGGGTCCACATTCAACTGAGAATCTACCAAGGATGTTCCCAAATAAACCTCAGGTGGTTCATCTAGCTCTTCTGATGCTTTGGTGGTGCCTCTAATTCCTCTATGACTAGTGGAGTCTCCACAATGTTTATATTTTTCCTAGGGCAATCTTCCCTTCTTTCAGTCCCAAGTATTCAAATGCTCTTTTCTTGTGCTTAGGAATCCTAAGCAACTCAAAAATTGGAACAAAACTTTGATTTGACTTAAAACTTGGGAAATGTCATATGGGAAATTCTTTGGCAAAGTAGTATTGGAAGGAAAGATGACACACTCACTAGGTGGTATATGATTTTTGACAGCTTGGGCATGAGGAGGGGTAAATTTTTGTTTGGAACTGCAGGGCTTTTAGTAGATGCATCCTTCTTAGGGGCCTCTTTAGGAATGTTTGAAAGTAAGGGAGCTTTTTTCTTAGCTTGAGGCCCTGTCCCTTTGACAACCTTGTTTCTTGTGTTATATTCCTTCTCTTGAGCAACAACAACATTCATCAAGAAATTGTCTATCTCCTCGGATGGGATTCCTCCATCATACTTCTTTATCATTAAAGCCCTCAAATATTCAAAGTCATTATTGGGAAATTCAAAAACTTTTACAGTATCTACCTATAAAGTATGAGAGGGATGAAGAATAGGTACCCTATTAATGCAATCCCAAAAAGTTACAAAGTGAACAGGCACTTATAATGTTGCGCGCTAAAATATCCCACTTGAGACCCATGAAAAACCTAGGTTTAGTTAGAAAATTATGGAATAATTTATTTTTAAAGTGTTAACAAACAAAGTCTCAAAGAAAATTAAATTCAACTGATAACTTTTCCCATTATAATAATTACTAATTCCACATTATAAAGCAACAAGTGTAATAAGTCCACACCTAGCTCAAATCTCCTTAGGGATTAATTTAATCACTGATTACATTGACATTTTAGCTAAATATTCCTTGATTAAAATTTTAGGGTTAAGGACTAAAAAAATTAAATACCCAAGGTATTTAATTCCACAAGATCTAAGACAAGAGCAAGGTTTAATTACAGTGGGGAAAATAATACATATTTAAAATCATCAAAGTAAATTCTTACTTACCCACTCCCAGAACTCGGTTAAATATTCAATTTTATTTTTCCCATGATTAACACAATTAAAACTTCTTGAAAACATTTCCATTAGATAGGGAATTTCCTCACCTTTCCGGTGATATAAATAATTCCTCTTAAATCCTCATATTTCTCAAGTTATGGACCGACGAAACTTAGGGTGAAACTTTTCCCAAAAGTGGGCCTGCAGGCCTGGGAGGAAAATTTTCCCCAACTCGGGCCTATGGACTTCAGAGAGAAAATTCACCCGGAGGAGAAAAGTGGACCGACGGAGTGGGGAAGAAAAATTTTCCCAGACGCGGGCCGGTGGAGCAGGAAGACATTTAGCATTTTTGCCCTTTTGGGACAAAGAAAATTTTACACCCACACCTCCACCGATGCCTAGGGAGGCCACGTGGCAGCTCCTTATTGGCTACAGGTCAATGGGTTAGTAGGAAACATTTGGAAAAAATTGACTATTCAAAAGGAAGGGCAAAAAGGTTAAAAGTAACTTTGTGCCTCTGCTGATGCTAGAGGATGCCATGTGTCACCAATCTGTTAGCTGTGGTTTGGCAGGCCGGTGGAGATAATTTGGAAATTTTGCCCAAACATTTTCTGAAGCATTAAGGCTTAAAAAGATCCGATCCTCTGTCAATGCCTCGTGAAGACAAGTGGCAGCACCTAATTGCCTACGGGATAACGGGGCTGCGGGGAAAACTTACAAATTTTTCCAAATTTATTTTTGAAAGCGCTTAAGATTAAAATCGATCCAAGCCTTCGCCTTGATGCCCAACGAAGCCACGTGTCGATCAATGATTGGCTATGGAGTGGCGGGTCCACAGAGAAAAAATTTCCAAATCAACTTTTTGGACTTAGATCATTTTTAGACAAAATGAAGGCTTGGATTAGCGGAGCGATGAGAAACTTCATGACTTTACACCTTTTGGGATAAAAGAAAAAATAAAGGATAATTCTTTTCGTTAATTATTTTTCCACTTGCCAAACAGGCATGGAGGATTTTACTTGGAAGATTTTAGGATAGATTGCAAGGTTAACTTTACTTCATTGATTTGCATTTGAAATTTATCAATTTTATACAAAAGAAGTCTCTGCAATTTTTGTTTTCCCAATTTGAAAGGTTCTAGAAATTTTTCATAAGTATTTTGGTATGTTTGGGGTCGCTTTGACATTAAAAATAAAATTTTATATTTCATTGTCTTTTTGATGTTGCAAGGTCATTTTGTTCAATTTCCTATTAATAATTGCCAATATGAAAGTTATCTAACAGAGCTCAAATTCAAATAGATTTATTTTCATTTGCCAACTTTAAACTATGAATTCATTCCAACCCAATCTAACATACTAAGTTGACTCAAGAAAAGTATTCAAATGCCAAATTACAATTCTGATTTCTAAAACATTTATTTAAAAAAAGAGTATTATGACATTTCTCCATACGTATTCACTTTTTCATCCTTCCAACAAAATTTCAAAATACATTCAAGAATCAGATTTCAATACCCAATAATGCCATTTGAGTAAAGTAATAAAATCCTTTATTGATTCAAAGAGATACCTTTACAATTTCTTCTTTCATTCCTCAATTACAATATACAGAATATGATTTCTTTCACATTCTTTCAAAAGTAGAAAAATAGAGTATATCTCTTTCACAATTCAATTTACAACTTTCATAGCCCATACAGACCATCTTTCCATCAAAAATAATATACAAGATCATCCACTTCAAGTGGGAAAAGGTTACATTAAGAAATGATCTCAGCAAGGACTGTCAAACTGTCTTCTTTCTCAGTTCTAGAACAACAAGTATGAATTTCCATCATTCTCCAATTTGGTCATAACAGAACAGGGGAAAGGAAACACTCTCCACCCAACCAAGACATCCAATGAAAAGGAGAAGCCATCCTTCTTCATTGGCCCCAAGCCCCAAACATATTGTAATAAGAAATGTTTTTTTTTCAACTCATGGAAACAATAGGCTTCCACAACACAAAGAAATATTTCTCATTCAAAACACAGTCCAAAACAAAATTGTAGTTTGCCACCACAAAACAAAACAACAAAAACACTCAAGCTTCATCATGTAAGCCAAAGGAGCAAGAAACTATGGGGGATGTTGCTTATGCCTCCCAAAGGGGAAATGTGTATCACCACTTGAGAACAAACTGCCAAAATATATATCATTTCAAATCCCTGATATGCCCTTATGCCTCCCCCAAGTACCCCTTATTCCTCACATTTCTTTATATCTCCCCAACCTCTTATGGCACCCCATAACAAGTAAAGAAATGCAAGATATTTCTTTGTAAGGTGGAACCCAAATCCCAACTCCCTTCAAAATTCCCCATAGTCTTCTCCTACACCATCCCTAGGCCATCTACCCAACTAGAAAACAAATAAAACAACACATTCAAACATTCAACCATTCACATATGCATGCAAATAAAAGGAGAGTATTTCCAATAGCTAATCTCTTATGTCTCCATGATGGAGTTTGTTCCAAGTTCAAAAACAAAGTTATCTAATGCAACAAAAACCAAGAGATCAACAATCAAAAAGTATGCAACAATCTTCAAATTTATCCCAATTTGTAAGAGCTCTAAAACCCCAAGGCTAGTCGCCAAAAATGAAGTGATAAAAGTGAAGCAAAAAAATCCCCAAAAACAAGCCAAGGAATTCGAATATATAGAAGAGGAAAGAGAAGAGGATGAGGTGGATCCATGTGGGATGCCACATCACACATCCTCAACTCCAACTCATAAGTCAACTTCAATCTCCAAGGCACAATAAATAAGTAGGTGAATAAATGACATTTTTACTTACACACTCAAATCAAACCCACACCTCATAAGGATTGAAATTGAAAGCATGTAAGAAAGTGCAATAAAAGCATACAACTTGACTTACAAAAATGCATAATGAAGGCTATATTTAAACCCTCCAACCATAGGTAAGGTTGGCATGCAAATTTAAGAGGTATGGTACAAGTTTAACTTATCCCATAAGCTTCCAAAATTAGCCTCCAAGGATAAATTCAAATTTCAAAAGGAGGTGGAGTGTTTCATACTCCAAAATTGATTTACACATCTCTTACACATTTCTTAAAACACTTTAATTTTAGGGAAACAAATCTAATAATTACTTTCTTATGTCCCAATTTGATTAATTAATTTTAACAACATATTTACTCACATCAATTTACCATAATTAATAAATAATGAGAGAGGTAAAAACATCACTTAATAAACACATACAAACATCAATAAAAGGAACCAAATAAATAAATACACATAACCCTTGGTCACATTTAATGGTGATCCCCCATGGGAATCCATAACACACAAACAATACAAGTTGCCATGGTGACCTTGTTGAATTCATCTAGAATTCCAATGTGGTTGTTCTCCAATCCCCTGATGTTTGTTGTGATATTTTTAACTGCACAATAAAAATACCCCTTCGGCCTCATGGCCATGTCGAACATCCAAATGAATATAATATAATTTCAAAATCATCAATATCTATATGAATCACAACAACATCCATACAATCAATAATATCACTTATAATTTCATCAAAGAACTATATAATCATCAATTTTAAATTCAATTTTCTCGGTCTACTCAATATATCCAAATATCACAAGTCCTAACAACACCCATATATATTTTACATAGATGTTGACATGTTGTTGGACATCGTTATATATATATATATAAATATATAACAATGTCCAACAACATGTCAACATCTATATAAAATGTCTCTAATAATTATCATGCATCATATATGAATCGAGTCAACAATAATCCATGATTTGACATCTAACACCATACTAAATCAAAACTATAATAATTTCCATAGTATAGTCAACAATATCATGTTTAATATCAAAAGTGTTGAAGGGAAGTGGGCACTCCATATCACTTTAGTTTAAGTTGCTCCTTGTTGTGAGTGTGTGGAGAAATCCATCATGCAGAAATCCTCATCATTGTCATCATAAGCTTCTTATTCTTCTTGTTGATCTTCCTTACACAAAGCATGAGGCATGAAACATCTGTCACACCAATCAATGACATTTTTCTCGTCCACAACATCAACTCTGCCGGCCAAAGGATCAATCATCATTCTGTTTTCCCTACCTTGGGGCTGCCTATTTCCAAATCCAATAGGTCCCTTACCTCTGTCATTAGATCTTTGGTGATTTATGAACCTGTCTTAGCCTTGTTGCTTGTGTTGACCTTGTGAGCTCTACCCAATCCCCTTTTCAGCCTTGGCTATTTTGTAAGAAATTTCTTTGATATCCCCTACCAAAGTCTTCACAACTTCATCCAAATTAGCATCCTTGCTTGTTTGAGGTTTTTCTAGGATAACCAGCTTCACACCCTCCCTTTTTGGAGGCTTTCCAATTGCCTTAATATTGTTCTCTTTTTGCATATCCATGGCGAAGGACTACCTCAAATTAGTAGGGTTTTTTTCCCTCAAGTAGTAAGCAGGATTTTTATCAAATGCATCTGAATATTTGATCAAACATGATTCATCACATGGCCTTATCCTAATAGGAAATCTCCTCAAGGTCTTGTTAAACCTTGTGTTGAAATCATGTACTAACTCATTAGGATTCTTTTTGATGTTTTCAAATTCTGTCAAAAGAAACCTAGGGTCAGTTCTATCACCATACTACAATTTAAATGCATTTCTCATCTCAGTCCAAGAATCAATAGAGTTATCTAGAAAATCTTTATACCAGTCCCTTGTATCCTCTTCCAGAGTATGGATAAAAATTTGATATATACATCTTCATGTTCAATCTCAAATTCTTCCATCATATTGATAAAAAGCTTCAGATGTTGATCACCAGTTATAACGTTGTTTCCTTGGAACTTTGGTAGTCTATTTCTTACATCTTGAGGAACTGCATTTGGATAACCAGCCATCCCTACAAAATTTATAGGTCCAAAGGTATTTACAACAAATGGAGGTCTGGGTGGGGGCAGGGCCATGTTGTTTTGAGGAGGTAACCTGGAGGGTGACAAATTGATAAGGGGTAGAGGGTCTCTGAAACACAGGGGTATAATTTTCAAAGTGGATATCCCCTAAAGGCCTTGTTTCTTGGAAATCCCTATCAACTTCTGAAAAGACAAGGGTAGAATGAGAAGAAAACTTCTCAAAATCAAATGAAGGCCCCTCTCTAGTTGGAGAATTCAATTCCACAAAGAGGCTACCTGATTCAGAAGCACTTGAGCAGGATTCTTCAATGATAGGCTGATCACTTTCATCAATGAAGATCTGTCTTCTTGTCTCGTTGATTTCCCACATCTCTTCGAGGTTTTCTTCCTTGAATTTTCTTTATGCAGCTCTAGGAATAGTGTCCTAGTAGGATCCCTAGCAAAGAAAGACCTTTGTTCCAGCTCTACAAATTTTAGTAACAAATCTCACTTGACAGAGGTTAAGACATTTGTATTCATTAAGAATTAGATCAACAGGGAGTCGCCACTAAGGATTTCCACCTTAGTTGTGTAGATGCACTAAATATGATCTGTCAAATGTTGTCAACACTAGAAACTAGAAATGGAAAGACTCTAACTTTTCTTTACCTAGATTTATCAATGAAATCTAGTGCACTAGGTGTAGGAACTGAAATAATTGCACACAACACTTGGAGTATATAAGAAGTGTTTTACCAAGGTCTAAATGTGAACTGTAACCACTATGTCCCGGGAAATGGTGCCAGTAAAGTCTTGGTACCAAAATTGATTCTCCCTTAAAGTTTGAGCAGCATCACAAGGTTTAGCAGGAAGCTTAGAGACAAATAGATCATGATGATTAATTTTGTAGCCAGGATGGGATCTAACTAGCCCTCTGTCACTCAGATGTGGAGAAATGGATAGCACCCTCAAGAGGATTTGATCTATCCTCACTATTTTAGGTTGTGCCTTTCAACCAAGGTAAGAGAACCCTTTTGTAGCCTGTTGTTTATGGAGGAGATGGAGATGTCCTTCCTAATGAAGTTGTTAAGGAGACCTTGAAGAAAATATGATCAATGCAACAAAATATAACTCTCACGAGTTGTCACTCTAGATAGTGGAGATATTCTCTAGGCAAGGTTCAGGCTACTAAAGACATTTGGAATCCTGATTGTTTCTACATGTTTTGGTAATAAAATTTATGCATTTGTATACACACATGACAAATAGGGGTAGTATGGGTAGGATTAGTTGTTTTTAAATAAATTTTGGTGGGAGGTGAGGTAGAATAAACTTGATTTTCTAAATCTCTGAGAACTCTTACAAAATGGAAAGTCTAGATAATAGAATGCTTCAGAATAGCTAAAATGTTCCTTTAACAAGAATATGTACTTCAATGGAGGCCCAGATTAGAAAATTTTCACACAATCTATGATAATGTAACACAAAGGCTTGAATTAGAAGACCCAATAAAACATCAAAACCTAAGATCAATCATGCCTGAGGTACACCCAGAGGCTTACAAACGATCTTTGTCAACAAATGAAATAAAAATGATTTTAAATTGTTTATTTCACTCCCGGATGAAATCTCTTCGATAAATGAGATTAGATACCACTAAACTATCACAAGGATTGAGACTGTGTGATTAATACAAATTTTGATACAAGGTTACAATAGAACGATAAAAACTATTTCGCGAGACATTCGAAATGAAATAAACACATTTTTCTCAAGATCAACATAGAATCAATTGAGTTTGATTAAATGTATCAGCAGGGAGAATTTCATAGAAAAATCTCGAGAGATTGTCAATGGTTGTACACTTGCAACCACCTTGACATGATCAAACTTAATACAAAAGAGATATATAGGCTTCTCAGATGGCTTCTCAAAATATAGGCTTTGTCAAATTTTCCTCTTGGGAATTTTCTTCGACCTTTAACACTCTAACCATTTACACGATAAATATTTTCCATTTATAACCTTCACAATAGACCCATTTTCCCCAAAAGACAAAAACATTGAGTGCCACTAGTGCTTGCCATGATCACGATCACGATTCCCAGAATCAGATCTGCAAAAAGTCGTCAGGTGCTCATGGGGCAGATCTCTTCAAAAATATCAGCATTCAATTCCTTCATCTGGTAGAACACTCTCCCTTCAATTCACCAACCACTTCCACCCCTAATCTATAAAATATGGTTCCTTGCATGCTCGGGAGAAGAAAAATGGAAAATCAGATCCAGCCCAATAGTCAGACCATTTTAATGGTGAAAGACGTCTCCAGATTTTCCTCACAAAACTCAGATATCAACATTAACTCTCCCCTCTATTTGGCATGTAGGAAATATGAAGAAATCATGAAGACTCTCACTTCCTAGCATGTTTCAATAAAATGGGGGGAAAATTAGATTCAGACTCTCACATTGTCGTTGATCTTTACTTTGAATTTGGGCCATCCACATGGAAGATTCAATTTAAAATGGGCTCGAATGTTTCCTTTGACATTTTACAAACTTTTGAAGAAATGGAAAAATTCCACATTTTGTTCCGCACCTCCGCCCTTGAGAAATGAGCCTGACACGTGTCCTAAGGTGGGTCCCAATAGAACCGCGGCCAAATTCTGCTATTTCACCTCATTTTTGGAAAAGGGAAAATTTTCCAAGTTTTCCCCGCATCTCCACCCTTGAAAAATGGGCCTGACACGTGTCCCAATGTGGGTCCTAGTGGAACCATGCTTCCTTTTTCACTTTTAACTCTTTTCTCCCAAAAGGATTTTTTTCCAAATTTCCCCAAGAGTCTGCACCTCTGCCATTGACTGGAGCAAGCTTTGACCTTTCCTCTATCGGGCTTGCGGGCCATTTTTGGTATTTTAACCCTTTTGAGCATAAAAGGAAAAATTCTAAGTTACCCCGATGGTCTGCTTCCCCCTTCTGACTTTTCAAACTTCCACACATCACAATGGCACATCTTGAAATAGTTCCCAAAATTTGAGACTTTGAAAGAGCGCATGCTTGCAACGTTTCCAAGCCCAGAAAAATTTGTCTAAAGGCATGAAGCTCAATGGAAGGCACCATGTGTCAGATTCCATGGCAATCTCTTTTCGCCGTTGAAAATTCCAAGAAAATGCAAAGTGAGCGGAGGCCTCCAAGTGTCCTCTTGGCACTTCTTTAAAATAAAACTCAAGGGCTAGTCCCCAAACATGCATGGTTCCTCCATGTGTCGGAGACCTCCCAAAACCTTTTGAAAAATGAGTAAGTATCGGAAGACCCGACGGAAGACGTGTCTTCATGACGCAATTTAAGAATGGTGCCCAAAGCAAAGACCCTGAATGAGCACGGGCTCACCACGTGTTTCTATTCCGCAAAAGCTGTATCACTGCATAAAAATATGTCTAAGTCCGGGAAAAGCAGCGAGAAACCTCCACATGTCCTCCTGGTGCAACTTCAAGGCCAAACCCAAAAGTAAACTTTCAAATGAGTGTCGTTCCTCCACGTAGGCGGTTTTCAAGTTGAGACGACTTATAAAATTATGAAGTACCCCCCGAGCGAGCAGCGTCCAACCAAAAGAGGCCACATTCCTGTAGATTTAAGGATGCAAATTTGACCAGGAGAAATTCCCGCAAACCGTAAAATGCATAAAAATGACCATTTGAGCCGGAGATGAAAATTTTTCCAAGGATAGAGGATTTATAAATGTTACAAGGCTCAAATACGCTCTTCATAGCTACATCCATTCATTTTTCATCAAGTATTTGGGGCAAAAATGATAAGGGCAGCAAATCCTGAATGTGGAAAATGGAAAGAACGGAAAGCCTAAGTTTTTGAGTGAACAGAGAATGAGAGACCCAATTATAGACCTATCGAGAGATAGAAAAACAAGGAAACACAAATGGACACATACGTTATCTTCGACCAGAACATATTAATTATGGCAACAAAAAGAAAGCAGAGACTTTCCCAAGCACAACACGGGGGAATGATAAATGACAGAGGACATAAATTGATAGGTTTCGAAGGCAAAATGGGGCGAGAACATTTTGAGCACCAATACATCCCCTTTCTTGTTTTGCTATTTCTCCCTCTCTCCTTCCTCTTCTTCTTCAATACAATGATTCGTTGTTCACATTTCTTTTATTGTAATAAAAAATGACATCGTCTTTCTCGTCCCTACGTACTATCGCTTGTCATATATGTTATCTTCTTATTTTAAATTAGTTTATTTTCCTTCCTTCGCTACTATTTTATATGTTCATAGCTTTTATGTAACATTTAATATATAACCACCCACTTCCTTTCGGCGTTCACATCACACACCGCACGTGCGATTGCTAGTATTATATCAAAGTGGTTTGACATTTCCTTCAAAGCATCCTTTCTCCACATTTTACAAATGCTCCAGGGCTGCATGAAAAGAGTGTCATTTTTTATCACCATCTCTATGCAAAATGTGGATTCAAATACTTTAACAACCACGTATTCCATATAGACTATCATCTTGATCGCTTATTTATCTTTTACCCTCCAAATTTGGTGGTATCTATGTGGCCCCGGTTGTTGACTCCATATGGTGTATGCCCTTGATTCCTCGGTGGCTCAAAGATTTAGCCACATGCTCTGGTTTCTTCCATTCAAAAATTTTTGTGCTCATTCCACATTTTTACTTTTCTTAGCCAACTCATCTTTGTTATGGGAAGACCATCACATATCTATTTTCCATGCGATCCAAGTTCATAACCTTCATTGTCAAGTTTTATATTTCTTCCGCATAGCGATCGTTGGTCCTATTGTTGATATGTTACTCTTTGATATTTGAAGTAAGGAGAATATAATTTTCTTCTTTTAACGGTTTTTTTTTTAAATTTTTTTTTCTTTTTCGCCACGTGCATCAATTTCAAGTGGTTGATACGAGATTTTATGATGGGGGAAAGATGTGGAACCTCGAGCTAGCCCCGTCCTATGGGCCTGGGTGGTGAAGCCGAGTCCTCTCTGGGGCCCTCTCTCTATAGAATTTATTTTAACTAAACCTAAACGTAAATCGTATTGATTGGTTTAAAGGCTTCCTTGAAAAGATTGGTTATATATATATATATACGAGAGAGAGAGAGAGGCTTTTGGGGGTTTAAGAATCAAACTATTTGAAATATGAAGGAGTGTCAATCCTCTATATAGGATTGGTCTTGAGATTGGCTTTCCCCCTCCTTATACTCTTCTATAGAAATAAATGTGGTTGGCAGGAGCACTGCACTCCCTCACCCCCACTTTAGATTGATGGGCGTGCTACTCTATATAGTAAGACAACTGGAGGGGTTGGGAGGAGGAGGAAAAACAATTCTCCATTTGAGCATTTTTTTATATGAGTATTGTGTACTCATTGGGCACTAGATTATATAGATTTTCGGCATCTCAATTCATCTTTCGGAGGAAGTATATAGTAGACTTACAATTATGAGTAAGTGTATTACTAAACTAGTGATCTTCTTTAACTCGGGAAGATATGAGTAAAGGCATCCATGCCACCAAAGTCACACATGGCACGATCCTAGCCTCAAATGTTTGGACTCTCTCGTGTCGGGTATCTCTAGGCCTTGAGCTCAGCAAGACTTGATCCTTGGTGGCCTCATTGTAATCCTAACAACATCACCAATAGATGAAGGGCATTTGTAAAATATTTTTTTATTGGAAATATTTTCCTTTTATGGGAGAAATCCTGTAAAACATCTCTTTTGGGAAATGGAAAAGTGGGGAGGAGCTCCCACTTCCATTTACAAATTTTTAATATTATTTATACCTTACAACTTTTAAAGTTAACACAACTATTATATTTAAGGGGTTCTAGAAGGGTGGAGAATGTGCATAATAATGACCACGGGGCTCAAATGATGAGTGGAAATATACGATGTAAGATATTAATTTTACAATGGTGATACGAATGGATTTAATGAAGATGAAAATGACAATGAAGACTAAGGTCATGACATTGCACAATGAAGGAAAACTCCAATTATGTTCTAATACATATGACACATCATAACCTAATCATATTGCATGATTGACAAACATGATGATAATATAATGATGTTTTCGTAATGACAATGATGATGGCGTTAGAAAGAGATTAATTTGTTGCTATATCAGTCATACATAGAGCACGCCATTATATAGGCACTGGAACAGCTTACACGCAAAGAAGGTGAAGGTACTTACACGGTTATGAAAATAACCATATATGATACGTGGAAAAACAATGTATTAACTTAGCTAACTAATTAAGCTAACATTCCCCCCCTTAATACATTGCTCTTACAAATGTACCCCCTAAACAAATCAAACTTCACCTTGTCGAGAGGCTTGGTGAGAATATCTACAACCTGAAAATTAGTAGGACAATACTGGAGCTGAATTTGGTGGTTCAAGACCTATTCACGAATGTAGTGACATTCGACCTCAATATGCTTTGTTCGTTCATGGAAAACAGGATTCTTCACAAGATTCAACACACCTTGATTATCACAAGTGAATGATGGGAGGTTTCTCTTCAGAAATCCCTATATCTCGCAAGAATGCGATGTAACCAAATTGCTTTGCACAGAGCTCGTGCGGTGCGGTGCGGTATTCAGCCTCAGTGGATGAGAGAGCAAAAATAGTTTGCTTCTTGCTAATCCATGAGATAGGTCTAGATCCAAGATGAAAAACATATCCTGAAGTGGATTTCCTGTCATCAACGGATCCTGCATAGTCCAAGTCTATATATCCTGTAAGAAGAACTGAGTGTTCTTCTGATACTCCAGACCAAAGTCAACTGTACCTTAGACATATCTCAACACATGCTTTGCTGCTATCCAATGACATTTCTTCAGCTCCTGCATAAATCTGGTGAGATAGCTCACTGCAAAGCAAAGATCTGGTCTGGTATAAGTCAAGTAAATGAGACTCCCCACAAGCTACCTGTAGTGAGTGCCATCTACCTGCGGTGAATCCTGGAATCTAGATAATTGCAAACCTTTTTCCATAGGTGTGGACATTGGTTTACAATCTGACATTCCATATTTTTCCAGGAGTGTCTTGGCATATTTCATCTGGGAGATGAAGATATGATTCTTCTTCTGCCATATCTCTAAGCCAAGACAATAGTGAAGTAGCCCCAAATTAGTCATGTCGAAGGATTTCTTCAAATCATTATTTACATCATCTACAAGATTGTCAGAACTTCCTGTGATCACAAGATCATCTACATACAAAACCAGAATGACAATCTCTTGTTCCTACCTTCTTGATATACAAATTTGTATCTAAGGGGCTACGAGTGAATCCATGCTGTAATAGGTGATCATCAATTTTTATATACCATGCCCTAGGTGCTTGTTTGAGTCCATAAAGAGACTTTATCGACGGACGGCACCTGTGTGGTTGATGCTCTTCTACAAACCCTTCAAGTTGGGCCATGTATACTTCTTCTTTGAGATCACCATTTAGAAAAGCACTCTTGACATCCATCTGCTGAAGTTTCCATCCATTTTGTGTTGCCAGTGCACAGACAAATCTGATGGTTTTGATCTTCACAGTGGGTGCAAAGGTCTCATCATAGTCAATTCCTTCTTGCTAAGCATAAACCTTTGCAACAAGTCGTGCTTTGTGTTTGTTGATTGAACCATCTACCTTATATTTTGTTTTGAAAATCCATTTACAGCCAATGGATTTCTTACCTAGAGGCAGATCGACAAGTTCCACCGTCGATTCTGAATCAGGAATCATATTCAACATCCATAGCCTATTTCCACTGTGGTTGGTCTAATGCCTCATGAACAGTGTCAGGTTTGGTGCTCTCAACAACTGAACTCATGAGTGCAAAATTTACCTCATGTCTAGCTTGACTTTGTGTTTTAACTCCCGTAGAAGTACTAGGAAGTGAGTTCAGGTGTGCATCCCTAATAGTATTCTGGACCCATTTCGGATGTTGGTGCTGCTAATGTGAAGATGTGTTTTCTAGTGTGCCAAGATCAACGAACAAGTCTCCACTCATCTCTTCTTCTCTCTGAGAAGAATCATCTTGCCCATCATCTGGATGTGTGAGAAATCTATGTGACAAGGTCGGTATTGGATCTCCATTGTGTGGTAGGGAGTCAAAGGATGACTCATCACATACCACATCTCGACTCTCATAGATCTTCTTCATCTCAGGATCCATGAGACGATATGCCTTTGAGGTAGTACTATACCCCAAGAAAAGACATGGCAGTGTCTTTGGATCGATCTTCTTCCTTCTCTTATCTGGAACATGCATATATGCAGTACAACCAAAAACTCTCAAATGATGAATAGAAGGTTTATGACCAGTCCATACCTCTTCCGGTGTCTTGTTCTGCAAGATCTTTGTGGGTGCCCGGTTGAGTAGATACACTACTTTCTGGACTGCTTCTACCCAAAATTGATCCTCCAACTTGGCGGTCGAGAGCATACAACGAGCCATCTCCATGACAGTCCTGTTGTGGCACTTGGAAATCCCATTTTGTTGGGGTGTGTAGGGTGTAGTCAGATGTTGTTGAATACCATGTTGCTTCAGGTATGCTAAGAAATTCTTTGACACAAATTCCCCCCCTCGATCTGAGCGGAGGAGAAGAAGAGGCTTCCCAGATTGCCTGGTGGCTTGCTGGTAGAAGGTTTGAAAATTTGCAAATGCCTCACTCTTCTTCCAAAGGAAATATACCCACATTTTCTATGAGTAATCATCAATGATAAGCTGGAAGTACTCAAAACCTTGGAAGCTAGCTGGAAAGGGTCCGCACAGATCGGTGTGAACAACTGAAGATGCTCTGTAGAATGATAAGAGCTCTATTTGAACGGACCTCTATGTTGTTTTCCCATAAGACATCCCGAGAAAACAGGTAAGGAATGGGAGAGTGGAGGAAGCCCTCTTACCATTTCCTTAGCACTGAGATGATGCAGAGCCTCGGTAGAAAGATGACCATATCAAAAGTGCCATAGTGCAGTGGACTCCATCGTTGAAGCAGAGAGAGCAACGCTAGATGAAGTGACCGCATCCAGTGCAAATAGACGGCCCTTCAAAAATGCTTGAGAAATGACTGACTCTCCCTGGGAAATGATGCAGGACTTGACCCCTTTCTCAATAAATAATTCAACCTGCATTCGATGGTTAAGAAGTTGACTCACAGACAAAAGATTTGAGGTCAAACCTGGAACATATAGCACCTTCGTGAGTGTACATCTTCATGTTCCAAGAGGAATGATGACATCACCAATCCCTGTTGCAATATACTCTTGATTGTTTGCAATGGTGATCCGATCTCCAGTGGGCTGGTCACTTAGAGTATGAAACAACTTCTTATTTCCATTCATGTGTTTTCTTGCTCTGAATCAATCAACCAGACATCTTCTGACGGCTGTGAAGTCTGTGAGACTAGAACAATGTCAGAATGAGTCATGTTTAGTACCTCTTCATCGGAGGTGGCATCCTGCTAAGAAACAATGTGGCCCTTCTGCCTCTAATTACAAGCACACCATCAGGATTTATTGTAATATCCTTGGCCTGAAGTTCTCTCTTCACCAGAGTTGCCATACTTGTGACCGTTGTAATAACAGTTCGCAATCGTGTGTGTATCCGTGGAGCAAATGTGACACCAATGATCCACCTTGTGATTATGCGCTGCGGGGTGGCCACTATGGTGGCCTTTGTGAAGATGGTTCTTTGAGGATGTTGCTTCTAATGAAGGGGTGATCGCCTTTCCGAGGCTTATGTTTTTGCCTCGTGATGAGAGCCTTGTCTTCGAAGGCTTCTTGTACATTTTGCATGGCTTTTTCCTCATTGGAGATAATTCACCAGGGTGGCAAAACTCACCTCCTGTTGAGTGATGGTCAACATGGTGATCAGTGTCTGAAACCGGGAAGGAAGAGCTCACAAGGTGAGCGGGACTAGCAACTTGTCGTCCACTGGTTCACCGAGAGCAGAGAGTTCTACACGTAACTCAGCCACACATCGCAAGAAGGCTTCTACTGATTCACCATCATGCATACTCATTGTATGAAGCTTTGTCTGAAGATGTAACTTTGTCGTCAGATTCTTAGCTTCGTAGATGGTACACAATACACTCCATGCCTGAGAAGAAGTGGTTGCTTCCCGAATGTATGGCTGCACCTCATCAGAAAGGCTCAGGGTGATAAGCATTAGTGCTTTCACATCAGCCTTTTCATATTTTTCCAACAGATCAGCGTCTGTGGGAGGGGCATCTTTGCCAGAAATGATCCCCCAAAGATCTTCGAACTAAAGAATCATCCGCATCTTGGTTTTCCATGCAGCGAAATTTGGCCCTTTCAAGAGTTGGGCATCGGATAGCAATATTTTTGGAGCAGACATTTTCAAAAACTCAAAAATGTATTTTATTTATTTATTTATTTTCAAAAATGGCTACAATGCTTACTAAAGGAATCTGTCCCGAAGATGGGCTCTATAGGCTCATGCAGTGAGATGTCGACGCTCCTATGGGCATTCTATTTCGCGTTCATCATCTGCATCATAACCACGTTCAAGTTCTACACTGAATCCACCGTGCTTGACATCGAATGTCGAACCAAAAATATTCCAATAGTCCTTGGCGCACAATCTCATCAAAGAGAATGTTCCCAATGTTGTGTAGCTCGTTGACCAAGGAAAATAATAGCCTAGTGGTGTCTTCGTTGTCACTCAATGCCCAAATATTTGGTGCATTGCTCACGGTGCTTTGTGCATCCGAAAATTGTGACATACGCGGGCTGGTCTCGATTCGAGATCACTTTGCTGGTGTTGACGTTCTCCTTGGCTCCTGGGCACTCTTCTTTCTTCTACCACGCTCCTTTTATTCTCCACGTTTTGCTTACACACGTTTTCTCAGCAAAGCAGGTCAAAACGTATGTGCCAGATTTGAATGAATCAAGACAGTAGCAAATGAAATCTTCTCTTCACTACTACTTCCTTGGTCGCTGTCCACACAAGTCACTCCAGCCAAGAACAAATCGTAGCAAAAAAACACCAAAGCAGATGTGCCAAGCTTCAGGTGGTTAGAGGAATGAAAGAAACTGGTACTCACTGGCACCAATCTTCATGGCAGTGATGGAAGAAATCGTGTTGCACAACACTATGGTTTGTAGTCCATGCAAGTCACTCCAGCCTTCCACGCAAAGCAAGATGCACCAGCCAAGAATAGCAAATGAATAGACAAGAAAATAGGCACTCTGAGTCTCCATGCACAGAGTAGCATCAACTAATCCTCCACGCACGCGAGCAACATCAACTAATCCTCCACACACGAGAATACAAAAGTTGAGTCTCCACCGGCTCTGATACCAATTATGGCATTGGAAAGAAATTAATTTGTTGCTATATCATTCATACAGAGAACACTCCATTATATAGGTGCTGGAACAGTTGCATGCACGGAAGGTGAAGGTAGTTACACGGTTATGAAAAGAACCGTATATGATACGTGGAAAAACAATGTATTAACTCAGCTAACTAATTAAGCTAACAGATGACATTCTAAAGAAGACCAAAAAAATTATGAGTTTAAAAATGATGATGTTTATTGTTAAACATGATGATGTTAAAATTTATAATGACATCATTTAAAAACACAAATTCTATCAAAATTTTTTTATGTACAACATGACACTATCTAAAGAAAATGTGAAACAATCCTACTCCTAAACTAGCCAACTTTAGTTTTAGAGTGGCACATAAACATGGAAATTTGAAAGAAAGATCTTACATTATGTGGTAACAACACATTTTCCTTTTGATTGTTCTTAATAATGAAGTTGTATCCTTGTATTTCGTCAAAAATCTATTAAAATAAAGATCTTACCCATAATTGATGATTCGTCTTTCCTAGGAATAGCAACACCATAAAGTTCAATAGGGATTACCTCAAAAGGTGACCCATGAAACTCATCAAACTTTTTTACTTCAATTATGATTATTCATTGGCTTATGGTTCATTTGAAGTGAAATTTCGTTGACGTTATTTCTCGAAATCTTGGTCGAAGTGAGGATTGGATCATGGAATTCCTCGTTTTCCTATTATCAAGTAGAGTATGGCAATCTTATATTCTGCGTTTCAACCGCTAGAAGTTATTTCATTAAGTTGGTTGGTATTTCTTCCTATTCTATCTCAATTGTCATTTCTAGCTCTTGTATGAATTGTTCATCAATTCTAATCACACCACAAGGGTTTAATAAATCTACCTAAGTAAACTCCATCCTATACTCCTACCGTCTAACTTCTAAAAGCTAGGGTTTAGAATTAAGAAAGTAAAGGATTAACAAGAATTAGAAAGAACTTGAAAAAGTTGGTGAGAGAGAGAATTCATGATGATGAAGCAAAAACTTGATAGAAAGAAAGTATTGTACATCTAAGAGGTGTGGAAGATTGTAAATCTTCATTGTATATCTTTTCAAAGCTTTAGATAATATATTTTCTTGTTTCTTTGTGGACGTAGCCCACCTTTGGGTGAACCACGTCAAACGGTGTTGATTTATGTCTCTTATTTTATATATTTCTTCCGGTAGAATATCCACTTTTATATGCATGTATGCTTAGATGTGATATTTTGTTTGTACAACCGGTGTGTTAACCCAACAAATGGTATCATAGCTTTTTTTTTGAGGGTTTTGTGTGTTGTGATTTACTCATAGAGTGTTTTCTCGATTGAGTGGGAGCTTCAAAAATAATGAGAAGAAAAAAATACAAGGTAGAGAAATATGATGACCGAAATTATCAATTATGCAAGATGGAGATTGAGGATTATTTGTATCAAAAATATTTGTATTTACCATTGGATGAGAAGTATAGACCTATGAAGATGACTGATGAAGAAAGGAAGATTCTTGATGTAAAGGCTTTAGGATCTATAATATTGAGTTTGACACCATCCATGGCTTCCAATATTACTGAAGAAACTTCTATAGTAGACTTAATGAAATCCCTTGCTAATTTATATGAAAAACCTGGTGCTTCAAATAAATTTTATTTGATAAAGAAACTATTTAGTTCTAATATGCGTGAAGGTGGATCGCATGTAGTCATTTGAATGATTTCCGATGTATTGTAAATTAGTTAAAATCAGTTGACATACCTTTTTATGATGAAGTAAAAGCACTTTTATTCTTATGTTCTTTACTTGATAGTTGGGATAACTTGGTAATGGCTGTTAGTAATACAACATCTGCTAATAATATTTTGAAGTTTGATGATGTGGTTAGTATAATCTTGAATGAAGAAATTCACAGGAAGAGTATAGAGGAATCATCATCTGGAAATGATTTGAATGTAGAAAGAAGGGGCAGGAAAAAGGAGAGATCCAAGAGTAAGAGTAATGGGAAATCAAATTCAAGGGATAACATATCTAAATCTAGAAGTAAGGGAATTACTTGTTGGAAATGTGGAAAGAAAGGGCGTGTAAAGAAAGATTGTTGGTCAAGGACAAAAAGAACCAACACCTAGATAAAGGTAAAGAAGAAAATATTTCGCATCAAAGGTAATGCAAGATGCTCTTAATCTTTCTTTAGATAGTGTAATTGAATCATGGGTTTTATATTCAAGAGCTTCTTTCCATACGCAACCCCTAATAAGGATTATTTCAGAAATTATGTCCGTGGTAATTTTGGTCATGCTTATTTGGGTGATGATGAACCTTGCAATATAACTATTAAAGGGGAAGTTCATCTAAAATTTCAGAATGGAAATACATAGGTATTAAAACACGTGAGGCATGTTCCAAGCCTCAAGAGGAATCTTATTTCACAGGCAACTAGGTGAATCTGGTTGCATGTTTACTTTATAGGAGACTCTTAGAAAGTCACCAAGGATGTTTTGTTGTGGCAGAGGTAAGAAGGTAGGAATGTTATATTTATCTATCTATATTATTGATTCCTTTTCGGCATTATCTACTTCAAATTCATATTGATGCATGTGGCATAACCGGTTGGGTTATATGAGTAAAAAGGAATGCAAATATTAAAGGCTAAGGGTAAGTTATCAGATTTGAAAGAGTTAGATCTCGATTTTTGTGAGTGTTATATCTTTGAAAAGAAAAATAGAGTGATATTTCTCAAATTTAGGGAAACTAAGAAGGAGAAAAATTGGATCTTGTACACTCGGATGTGTGGGGACTAGCTCTGTAGATTCTCATGGAGGATCCCAATATTATGTTACTTACATTGATGACGCTACAAGAAAGGTATAGGTTTATAATATTAAACATAAATATGATGTTTTTGAGACTTTTAAAAGATGGAAATCCCTTGTTGAGAATGAATCAAATTCAAAGTTAAAGTGCCTTAAATTTGAAAATGTTGGTAAATATTGTAACAAGACTTTCAATGATTATTGTTCAGTGAATGGGATATGTAGAGAAAGAATGGTTCCAAGAACATCACAGAGAATGTTATTGCATAAGTAATGAACAAGACAATCATAGAATGTGTGTTAGAAGTATGAGGATACATTCGGATTTCCCTGCGAGTTTTTTGGGCGTAAGTTAGTCTGATACAATGGATTATTTGATTAATCGTGGGCCTTCAAGTTCACTAGATGGAGGAATACTAGAGAAAACTTGGATTAAAAAAGGTGTAGATATTTCTTTTCTTAAAATTATTGGTTCATAAGCTCTTGTGCATGTTCATAAGGAAAAGAGGAAAAAGTTGGATGTAAAATCCAAGAGGTGCACTTTCACTTTGGTTATGGATTTGGTTATTTAAGTTTTTGTTTTTGGATTTATAGAATTCTAAAATTATTAGGAGTCTTGATGTTGAATGGAATGAAAAGAGAATGTAAAGGGATCAAATTTTGGTACCAAAGGATGAACCGGTTGAGAAGTTTGTGAATTAAAATGAACCCTCAGATTTAAAAGAATTACCAACAGGGTTACACAATAACCGGTGTTGGTTGACCCTTGACCGACATTGGTCAAACAAACTGGTATTGGTTATAGAGGATCCAACCTGACATCGGTCGCCAGAATCGACATTGGTTAGAGGTGACTAGCATTAGTCACTCTCAAATTCGAATAAGAATGTCTAGGAGGTCTAGATTGAGCCTCTAATACCCCAAACTCCTGTGAGAATGTCACAAAGGGTTAGTAAAATTCATGAAAGATTTACACCTTCTCTATTTTATTTATTATTGAATGATAATCATGAACCGAGAGATTTGAAGAAGTAATGTAGGAGAATACTCACGTTCGGTGGGAGCATGGCATGGATGAGGAAATGGAATCCTTGGAACAGATCCAAGCTTGGGATTTTGTCAAGTTGCCAGCAACTAAGAGAACATTACAAAACAAGTGGTTTTACATGATTAAGAAAGAAGATGGTGGATAGAAAAGGTACAAGGAAAGGCTTGTAGTAAAGGGATTTGGATAAAAAGTAGGTAGTGACTTTAGTGAAATATTTTCTCTTGTTTTTAAAATGACTTCTATTTGTATTGTATTGAGTTTAGTTGTAGTAGAATATTTGCATTTAGAGCAACTAGATGTGAAGACGGTTTTCCTTCATGGTGATTTAGATGAAGAGATTTATATACAACACCGCCGCTTGGATATGAAGTCAAGGATAAGGAGAAACTAGTGTGTAGACTCGAAAAAGAGTCTATATGGGATCAAGCAAGCTCTAAAGAAATGGTACATGAGGTTTGATAGTTTTATGCATGAGCATGGTTACTTGAGATGTGAATCGACCATTGTGTTTATTTCAAGAAACTTGAAAATGAGAGCTATATTATTTTGTTACTTTATGTGGATGATATGCTTATTGTATGATCTAATATGCAAGACACTTTGGTGATTTTAAGATAAATATAGCTCACACATTTTAATTGAAGGATTTAGGAGCTGCAAAAAGAATCCTTGGCATGCAAATACATAGAGACAGGAAAATAAGAAATTGTATCTCATCTCGGGAGGATTATATCTACAAGGTGTTAGAAAAGTTCAACATGCAAAATGCAAAACGTATTAGTACACCTATGGATGGAAATTTTAAATTGAGAAAAAATTAGTGTCCTTCATCACATGAGGAGGTCAAATACATGACACGAGTGCCATATTCTTCAAAGCAGTTAGAAGTCTCATGTATGTTATCATTTGTACCAAACCGGACATTGCATAGAAAGTGGGAGTTGTGAGTAGATATATGGCTATTCCGGTAAAGAGCATTGAAAAGCGAAGACAATGGATACTTAGGTATTTGAAAGGGACATCTAGCATACATTTATGCTATGGAGGATCGGATATTTCATTATGTGGCTATGTTGATTCAGATATGGCTTGAGATCCGGATGGTAGAAGGATCACTCTTTGGATACATTTTCATAGTAGGTAGAACAAAAGTTAGTCTGTATTTCAAAATTACAGAAGGTTGTGGCCTTTTCTACTATAGAGGTAGAGTATGTTGCAGCTACAGAGGCTAGCAAGGAGATGATACTGAGATGAGTAGGTTCATGGAAGAGTTGGGAAAGGAGAAAAGTGATAGTAAACCGTTCAAAGTGACAGTCATAGTGTAATTTATTTGGCAAAGAACTTAGTGTTTCATTCAAGAAAAAACACATTCAATTGAGGTATCACTTCAAATGGCAGGTATTGGAGGATGGACAGTTGAATTTGGAAAATATTCATACAAGAAAGAACCCTACGGATGTGCTAACAAAGTCATTAGCAAAGGAGAAGTTGGAGCTACACTCCACTTCTATTGGTTTTCAAGTTTGAGACTTGAAGAGGAAGAAACAAAGCTAAGGAATAATCCAAGAATGATGTTGTAATAGGTATGGTGTAGTAATTAATATCCAAGTGGAAAATTGTTGAGTTGTGGAGCTCAATTACTTGATTAAGCATGAAATAAAAACTTTCTAGAAAATACAGTAACCATCACCAGATAAGGGGAACCAAAGATTGGTCACCAGACCGGCATCGGTCAAGAAAGGGAGGAACCGGCAATGTTAGGTGTAATCGGCTTCGGTGACCTGTGCGAGCATGTTTTAATTAACTCTTGGGAATTAGATCTATTTTTAGTATTAAAGTATTTTTATTGATTTTATTCATGGCTAAGTGCGCTAAGTCAATAAATGAATATATAAGAATAAAATCTAGGGTTTAGAAGTAAGAAAGTAGAGGATTAACAAGAATTAGAAAGAACTTGAAAAATATGGTGAAAGAGAGAATTCTTGGTGATGAAGCAAACTCTTGATAGAAAGAAAGTATTGTACATCCGAGAGGTCCGGAAGATTGTAAATGTTCATTGTATGTCTTGTCAAAGGTCTGGATAATAGATTGTTTTGTTTCTTGGTAGACGTAGCCCACACTCGGGTGAACCACATTAAATGTATTGTTGATTTATGTCTCTTGTTTTGTATATTTCTTCGGTAGAATATCCACCGTTATATGCATGTATGCTTAGATGTGATATATTGTCTATACAACCGATGTGCTAACCCAACACAATCCCAAGTAATTAATTATCTATCTAAATCTAGAGATATATATCCTAGAAGAGGGGCAATATCATCTTTTATAGGCCAATAAGGATCTTGTTCCATTATTTACTCATATTCTATGCTTGTTTGATTCACGCAATACCATGTTTCCATGATGGTTTCTTTGGTTCAACATCCACTTCTTACTAAATCTACTTCTAATTGACATTCCTCAATTTCTTTTTTTTCTTTTCCTAAGATTTTCCTTCACTTCATTATCCAATTCCTTTGTTTATCTTCTCATTTCTTGTTCAATGTTCACACCTCATCGTGCACCCTCTCATTCACTTTGGTTCTTTTATTTTTGATTCCTTCAGTCCCTCGGTGAGTCTTCATTCCTCCCCTTCAACAACTATTCCTAATTTACTCTTACTCAAAATGTGTTTCTTATTTCCCCATAATTATTAGCACTTCCCTATCTATCATGAAGTTCTTATTTATCTTTGCATCATTTCCATTCTTATATTTTCTTCCCTCTAATATTTCTCGAGACCCTTCCATATTATTCTTTAACTTTAACCTCTTCCCCTTCATCTTCTTCTTCTAGGATTACATACATTTGGTACCTACTCGACCACGCCATACTAAGCGAGAATCGAAGCATGTCCTTTTCTAGATAATTTTTTTCACAAAAATGTAGATTTTCTAACAAATTTTCCTCTTATTTGAAAATAGAAGGCATGCTTCAACAAAATCAAATGAGGAAAAATTGTAACAACAACCTTCATTACATACCTATGAATAATAGTTTTCAACCAATGATCTACTACACAGTCCACGCAACATCCAAATTGTATAATATTTCTTGTTTTTCCTCCATCCATTCATATTCCTCATTAGATTCATTTCTAAAGAAATATAATTCTAATGGAGATAACTAGGTCGATAACTTCTCTAGAAGCTCGTACCAAAAATTCTTATGAATATCTCTTTAGATATGTTCTAAATATATTCCTTCAAATTTGAGATTTCTTTCAAGTGAGAAAATAAAATTAATATTATATAAAGATTCATATAAAGGAATAAAGCCATAGACATATGACACCCATTATATCACAAGGTGATCAAGGCAATTAGGCCACATAATTAAGAACCAATGTCACGCAAGAAAGACATAGATCACAAAACATATTGGAATATAATATGAAGTGGGATGTTATCAACCCCTTATATTGTTCCTAAACATTATATTTAATATTGTTATTAAATATAACCTTAAACGATAACTTATACATAATAAATAACAATCTAAGTAAAAACATTATCCATTAAATATAACCTATGGGATTAACTTAATGGTTTTCAACTAATTATGGTCGAAAGGATTATTTTGGGAGACACACACGATCACCCAAAATAAATAGAGAACATGTGGCCCATGGAAAAATAATGGAAAGGAGAAAAGAAAAGGTGTAATAGAAGTTAGCGTGTACTTGTTAGCAAGTTTAAATTATTAAATGGATTTCTTCTTTTTTTTTTCTAGTTTTTTACCAAGGGTTTTTCCTACGTAAAATTGTTCTTGTGTAATGTTTATATTTTCAGTAGTTTACTTCAACAAGATTTTTATTCTTTACTAGAATTTAAGATCCGGATATTCCTCTCTCGTAACATGGTATCGAGTTAGGTTTTTTCCTTTTCGATGCCAAAATATCAGGTCATGTTTCATTTTTATTTTTATTTTGAAATTTTGAAATACGACAAATTTTTTTCTAAAATTATGAAACAATGTTGGTTTCTGGTGGTTTTTAGTTGTGATGATCCTTCAAAAACCTTAGATGATGGCCGATTTTCTATCAACATCATGTACGAAATGCTACAAATTTCATGGTTGTTTTTTCCTTCTCGGATTTAAAATTAGGGAAACATTGAAACGAATATTTACAATATCAAAAATATTGTTGTATTTTAGGATAGCTTGAAAATGTTTGGAAGTAAAAAGTTTGTTTTTGGCTACATTGTGGCTTTATTTTAATGCAAAAATTTCCTTTGGTTTTGATTATCCACGACTAAAGGATATGAATCTTTGAATAATTGTTGATAAAAACTTTCAATTATTGGATTTTTTGAGTTAGAAAAATGTTGTTGTGAATGAAGTACTAAATTTCAAAAATAAAATGTTGATATCGGGTCACATTTGATCTCATAAAAATGGTGGTGTTAGGATAAATTCTCGAGGTGGATGCAAAAATGTTTTACACGTCGTAAAAGAGAGTCATTATTGTCAACCTCAATTGGAAGATTTAGTAATGTATCGCTGACATGTATGCAAGCTCATGGCATGTTCTTGTAGATCGCTCACCCACTCATGAAGATGGTAGTTTTATTTATTGTTCTATTTCTCATTCTCCATCACAAAACCATTAGAATCGTGGTTACTTTTACGAGAATGAAAGATGGATAGGAAAAAGGTTTTTCTATAATTACATTGTCTTCATATCCAAGATTTAATAATTTATATGCATTTTAAAAATTCTATCAAACATATTTATTGAAGGAGTAAACAAAATTAGAAAATTAGTTTAAATATTGATATGTATCCATCCACAATAATTCTAATTCCAAGTTCTAGTATAGTAAAAACCAAATCCATGTTAACTCATAGGACTATAAACTTAGTTATATAAGTTTGTCATAGCATCTAAGTTTAGCATAAATTGTAATTGAGACTTTACATGATTTAATGGATTCTTATTTAGTGGCACTTACTCACATCAAGATGGAGAAAGGATATGAATCAATTTTATTCTATCTAAGGACATCTCGTAACTAACATCATTACGAAAAGATGAGGGCCTTAAAATTCATTCCAACTTATATGTTACAATATCCTTTAACTCATATGTCCATTAGCTATTTCTTAATGATTACATTTGTTAATTTAGATATCACTAAGATGGAATATTTTCATGGTAGTAAGATCTTCTCTAAGTTTTTTATTTAAATAGGTAAATTTAATTAAACTTCTTTTTTTCTTAAACTAGCAAGCTTCTCTCTAGGAAACTAGTAAATTAATTCCATGATATTTTTTGATTGAAAGGCACTTTTAAATTGATATGATCAAGAAAAGTACATATGGTTTCCAGCCAAAAATCCGGGTGAAGAATTCACACTCCCAAAATACACACCAGGCTATAAAGCTAGTTATCAAAGGAAACATTGTGAAAATTGACAACAAGAGACCACCATAATGAGTGCAAATTAATGGACAACCCGGTCTTAAAACCATCCCCCACCTAGCTTAGGTGGGGTTTGATCAGTTCCCATGCCTTATAGATACTCTTCATAAAAATATTCCTTTGATTTTGACTTAAATAGGGGAGAGCAATAGAATTTGTAGACCCGGGTTTTTCCAAGATTGTTTTCTAAACAAAGCCCCTTGATAGATGTAGTGAGGAAGAAAAATTTTCTAGGCCTTGTACTCCTCTAAACCCTTGATAATCAACTTGGCATTGATAGAAATGATTTGCAACCGAATATCAATGACACCTAAACCAACACTTCTTTAAGAGAACAATGACGCCCAAGGCCACTCAATTTAAGCCCTTGTGACTATTAGTCTTAGCCCATAAGAAATATTTAAGTATCTTTTCCACTTAACATATGCAACTTTAGAGGGTGGAAAACTTAAAGAATAGAATAAATGAGTAGCAGGGAGCACCTTAGATCAAATCTAGAACTTTCTAGCTAGATATAGGGGCTTGGTATTCAAGTAAGCAATTTTGTTCTCGAATCATTGGAAAAGATAAGACCTCAAAGTAGCAGGAGTAAATCGAAAAGAAAAGGGAATGCCTGTGAAACTTGAATTGAACCCCTTGTTGAATCCACTTCCAAGCATAACCTTTAAGCTAATGAGGCATAGGATCCATAGACTATCTGTAACATTGAGTCTTTTTCCATTAAATGGAGGAACCTGAAGCCAAGAAAAAGATATCTAGACACTACAAAGTGTTGGTAACAGATTCTTCATTTTCATCAATGTTAAGAAAGAGTCATCAACAAAATGGCCATTAATAAGTTATAGATCAGAATTAGGAAGAGAAATTCCCTTAACTAACCCTTGTGAAGAAAACTTTGCAAGAAGATAACCGAACCCTCCTCTCAGGAAAATGCATAAAGTTTTGGAGCTAAGAGACAACCTTGCCGAATGGATATGTGCAGCTCAAACATGTCAGAGTAAACTCCATTAATGGTAAGATTGGAATTAACATCCTTGAAGAGCACATTGAAATACTAGATGAACTCGGGACAAAGCCAAGAGCTTGCATCATATCAGTAATGAAAGGCCATTCGATCCTATCATAAGCTTTTTAAAAATCAATTTTGATAAAGAGGGCATTTTGATCAGATAAACGGGCCCATTCCATACGTTCCTGCATTTACGATAATGATGTTATCCAAAATAAACCTTCTCTTGATAAAACTAGTTTGTTTAGTGCACACAATAAGAGGTAAACGATTACGAATCCAGAGAGCCAAGGCTTTGGAAATGATCTTGTATGAAATGTTCAATAATGTAATTATCCGCCAACTAGTGATGATTTTAGGATCTCCGTCACTGGGGATAAACTTTATATTGCCATTATTTATCAAAGCCCCAAGATAATTGTTGGACATAGCTTCACAATGGACATGATGAAGGATAGGACCAACAATATAACATAGCACTTGATAAAACTTCTATGGAAAGCCATTGATACTAGGAACTTTGTCGATTTTCATTTTCATGACATCTTCCTTAAGGTCATGAACAAAAAACAGTGATCATAGGTAATTTACCGAGTCTCAAAAATATTGCAAGGAACATCTTGGAGGCACCGAGGAAAAACATCATCCCTCTTTCAAGTATAAGGTTATGCAACAAAACCCAATGTTAGTGTGGAAAAAATTCTTGCATGACATCCGGGAGGTCAAGAAGACGACTAGTGACACCCTTGATTTACCATATTAAACTGGAGGCATTGTGGGGATGGAATGAAGTAAATAATTCTTTGTTAACTTGGTCTCCTATCTTAATCCAATATAATTGAGCTCTAATTGAGCTCTAATTGTTGCTCTAATTGTTGCGATTGTTCCGTGGCTCTATAACTTCCGACATATTCACGTGAAGAGACCTTATGCTCCCGTCTTGAAATGATTTTCCTTTTTCCCAAATAGATAGAGAAAAGATGTAACACCGGTAATGAAATCCCTGCCACCAAGTAATCCATCCGTCTAAACCGAAGGGTGTCCAACCTGTGTTCTAGAGGCATAGGATATTATCCATAGTTTTTAGATGTTATAGGTGAATAGTGTTAAGATCGAATTGATAGTTTTGGGGTTTGGAAGGAGCCATATTCCACGCAATTTTAAAAACAATATTTTGATGATCGAGAGAAGATTCCCTTCCCAAACAAAAACAGTCTACCTAAAGTGGAGGAAAAATAAAATTCCCTTTGTTTCGTAAGGAAGGCCCAATTAATCTACTTGGGAACTCTAAAATCACCTTCCGAAGGTTGCAACAGGTGAACTAGGGAGCATCGAGAGGCATGCTGAAAATAGTGGTTAGAATAAGAAATTCCAAGTTTGTTACAAATGAAAAATGATGCTTTGCATTCCCCGCACACCATCGCATAGTAAGAGGCATCACTTTATCATCAATAGAATCCACCATATTGAAATCCCCACACAGGATCCAATGTGCATTAGGAATCTCATCAGCAAGTCATTGCTAAAGTAAAGAATGCTCAACAACATCATTGGAAGCATAAATGTTAGCAATAAACAAAATCTGACCATGCAAATAAAAAAGGGACCACACAACCTTATGCGAGGGGTTAGAGCCCCAAGAAATAAGTGAATTTTGTAGAGAAGGAGAGAGAAGAGTAATAACACCCCCTTTCCTAGGCTCATGATTGGAATGGTGACAAATGACACCCGCTCGATAGTACAAGTAGAATACTAGAGAAGAAAACCAACAAATTTAACCTCTGCAGACATGATTACATAGATGTGACAAAACTTTAGAAAAGCTGTCCCTACCCATGTAATGATAGGTCGGTTCAATAAGCCCACGAAAATTCAAGAGAATAGAATTATTTAGATACATCAAGGTTCATTCCCACTTTCTCCTCGAGATCTCTCAATATGGTGAACTTATTCGCAAAATTGAAGAGCCAACAATTTTGAAAAAGGAACATAATCACTTATCATAAAAGGATGCCTCTACGATGGGACATATTCTTCATTCTCCGGAGGAGAGGGAGTACGGGAACTCCTGCGGGTGGACTTGGAACTAGAGATATTAAATATTGCCTCAGAAGAGGTTGTGAAATAAAAGATGTAGGCCCAATAGTGGACTTTGCAATGAGGGAATGATGAATAGGAGGAGGAGCTAGTTGTTTCTTATTCACCATGGGAGACAAAGCCAATACATGCCCTCTAACATGTTGATAAAGCATTTCTATGGTTAAGGGTTTTTCTTGTGGGTGATAGTGGTCCAACCCTCTCTAGAAAAGGATATACGCTTAGGGGTGGCTTTTTTATTATCAACAAAAGGAGGGGAAGAGGAGGCCATTAGCGGACATTCCTGAATCATATGGTCTATTGGATGGCAAGTAGAACCTTGTGTTGGAAAAATTAATAAAGGACACACTAAGAGAAACACATGTCACCAAATTGGATATCAATGGTTTTCTTGAGGTCTTTGGCTAGGTCTACTTCCACACAAACCCGACATTGTGGACGGGCCACATAAATATTAATTGGCTCATGGAAAATGAAACGCCCAATGGGTTTGACACGTTCTTCCACAAAGATCCACAAGGGAAGTGGTAAGGCAAGAAATACCACCTAGACCAGAACATTAAGCATAACGTGTTGAGAGACTTGGAAATCATGTTTCCATTGGGAAAATTTCACCAGTGGTGTTCCTAATAATTCAAGGGCCATGATTGATAATGACCTTATAATGTTCAAGGTTAGAAAAAGAAAAGGAAAGAAATCCTTGGTAAGGTTCTTGATACCCTCAAGTGGATGCCATGAAATTTCCGGTGGTTGTGAACCCACTATTTGAGAATAATCTCGAGGTGACACAACCAACAAAATGAGAAATCAAAGTAAAATATTAAAGCTAAGAGAATGTCTTTTCAAGTTGACGTAAATCTAAAACAACACTAGGCTCAAGTAGAGCGGGTTCATTACCTTGTCATAAACTTTCAGTATAAACTTGCGAGCTTGTTTCTTTATTGGAGGCATGTTCAATCGAGTTCTTGCCACTCAAAACCTACATCAGAAGATGTAGGAATACTAGCTTCGCCATTAAAATAGGAAATCGCTAAAACCCAAAGGGTAAAAACATTATTAAGAGCAATAAACAACTAAGGAAATGTCCCACTTTGATAAAAACAGAGGTGGTGTGATAGGTAGTACAAAGTCAGTAGCCACAAGAATAGCAATGAACACCATAGCAAAGAAAAAAACCACAAACTGATTTCTCTGTTTCTTAATATTCCACAAACTTTGGATGGTAAACGCTTTTATTCCAAAAATGTTAAAATAAAATAGTTTACGGTGGCAGCTAACAATTAATAGGAGCACCCTCTTGGCTTGGGATGGGACATACTTGATGCCGACAAGGACTTTGGTAGTCCCGGCTAGCCTAATGACCACGACGCCCTCCGTTGTAATTTTTGTTGTGGAAGCTTGACTCTCTTGTTTTGATGTACTCCTAGGCTCTTCCTAGTGTGTATGTTGCATTTCTAGGCTTGGCCTACTTTTTTGTGGTTTTGAGGCATGCTCTCATATCACTTGCTTTTTTGTTGGGAAAATATTATATCATGTTGCATTTAATATAATATAATATCTTTTTAAAAAAATTAATAGTATAGTTTAGCAAATCCATTAGTAGTAATAAATACTTTAAATACAACATGGTTGAGAAAGTTGTGAAGATTGATGTTATGTGCCTTTGTAAAATATCCTTCATAAAGATCAAACTCGTATTACAAGAATTATCTACTATCAAAATTGTTGTATACCATTATTGTTAAATAGTAAATCAATTCTATTATTAAGAAGGATTATTTAGTTTGATGGGAGTAATATGGATAAAGGGACTTCAATTCAACTATAGCATAAATACCATAATTGTTAATTAGGTAAAACTATATATGTTAAATAATAGGCACATTTCTTTATTAACTATAATATATAAATATATATCAAGGAGGTTATATAAAAGTTTTGTAAATGTATTTTTAATATAACAAGATTTGGTGATATTCCTATAGGATGTGACATTCAAAATTCTCATCTAATTATGACATAGAGTTCACTAATGTGTGTTTTGTTTAATAGATATGTGTTAAATATAATTTAAAACCTTAGAGGAAAAAAATCTAAGTTGAAATAAATTTTCTATGCTTACATGCATTTATTAAGTATCATTGACCTAAGTTTTTATCTTTTTGAAATTATCCTTTGTGTCATATATATATATATCTCATATGTTCATATGGGTTATAACTAGAAAACAAAAATAAGATCTTTATTTTCATGTAACAATATTTTAAATATATTTTTATTTTAATATTTTGATATATCTTATAGCACATTGCTAAAAATATATTATATCATGAATTATGAAATGTGAATCTTAGTTTAAAAACCATCCTTGATATGAGTTATATAAATATGTTTTCATGCAAATGTGCAACAAAGAAATTGCCAATTTCCAAGCATGCCAACTATACCCCTATGTCAAAATTACAAGTTGACACCTCGTGTATACACAACAAGATGGTGACTTCCCAACTTATTTTACATTAGTCCCCTAGGTGATTTAGGAAATTCAATTCAAACCCCGAGGTGGTTTTAGGATTTCATTAAAAAATGCAAACTTTGGGCGAGTTGTGGAAAGGGCTATCGTGGCCTTCCTAGAACCGGAACAACCTAATAGAGTGGAACAGAGAATCAAAAATAGACACGAAGGTGAATAAAATGCCGAGGAACATCATGGAAGTGGTTTAGGAAGATTTAGGAAGTATTTTGAGAAGTTGGGGGAGTTTCACCAAAATTAGGGTTCACATGCCTAAGCACTACACAAGACGAAATAACTATTGAGCTTCAAGGTTATTCGGGATCTTTAGATGAATTTAGGAGAAAATCAAAACATCATTAGAAAGGTAATTCCAACCCCTACAATATGGTGAAATAATATTTTTCACATCTCTTTTAGCGCAATGGGTCTTTCTCAGCACAAGTGGCGTAACAGATAAAAAAATTCATTTTTAGGGATCAAATTGATTAATTAGGACATACGACCCAAACCGTTGGATTCATAAGGCCATTTTATGTTAAAATAATATAAAATTTCATCAAAAATTCCATCGGGAGCTCAAGTTATTTCCATTTCAAGTTGCCCTCTAGGAGCGAGTTCGGGAGTTAGTCAAATTTTGAATAGGACACGTTTGGTTCCAGGATCTTGGCAAAATTTCATGTCCCTTGTTTCCCTTAAGAAAATGGAAATCGAGGTAAATAAAATGTTCCCAAACACTATAATCACTGATGATGCCATAATATGTCTCGTTAATGTATAATAAATGATCTTATTTTACTCTCCTTTTTATAAATTTTGATTGCATTTTGTGACTTTCGTTTGATCTAATATAAGTTAGGATGTAATCGTCCATATTTTTTTTATTTTAGTTCTAACATTTAAAATCTCTATAATTCCTAACTAAGTTCTTTGGAAATTCAGTTTTGTAATAAAACTGGTCACAATCAGTTGAAAGAACAAAGTATGAAGCGGTCAACATGTTTTTAGAATCATTGGTTTTAGTAGGCTCGGTTCGGGAACATCCAGACTTAGTTCCAAAATCCATTACGCTTACAAGCTATAAAACTTAGTTCCAGAACATTGGACTTAGTTGTAGAAATCCATCACTTGGTTCTCGGGAAATTTGGACTTAGTCCCTAAGTCTTCCATGTAGCTCTAGAACCCTCAAAGTTAGATCTGGAAAAATTTCTTTAGTTATGGAACTTCTCTAATGTTCTAGAACCGATGAGAATTTATTTATTCCAACAACATCCGGTGATTTACAAATCAATTATCCTTTCAATTAGGAGCAGATTGGAAGATTTCTGATTCTTCGTACTTGCAAATCTAGGGATAACTATCCTACAACATTATGTCTAGCCATGATGCAATTCAACATCTATTTTGGGCATGATTCGCTATATATAAATTGGTAGGACAACTATGGCTATAAAGACACAGAGATAGAAAGAGACAATACATTTTTGTAATGAGTAACATTTTATCAATAAAATAGCCATTTTTGTGATGAGAGTATATTAAGTTGTCAAACTCGTTTCAAGGTGGAGCAAGGGCCTATTCTTCCAAGAAATAGGATCTTCATTTGATCGGTATTTATATTTCCAGGAAAATAGTATATATCTATTAATTCTATAAATGCTTTTGATTACTCAAGTTGAAATCTATCATATACTTGTTCCTGTAGGTGTTATGGATTAGATTCTTATTTCTTTGCAATCAACTTTCAGCATTCTCAAATTGTGTGTTTATTTCCAAAGCAAGTGTGTTTATTTCTATGACGTGTGTTTACTTACAAAAATCTATTCCATTATACAAATGTGTGTTTATTTCTAACTATCTATTTACTGCAGAGAGTGTTTACTTACGTAAAGTTTTCATAGTTTGATTTCAATAAGGTTTTAGCCAAGGAATCCTCAATACATTAAGAAAATCTCCCGTAAAATATATAAAAAGAAACAAATACCAACAAAAAATTACTAGATCACTAAGATTTCTTGTTGCATATAGCTTCGGACACCACCCTTGGTTTGAATATGACATCAACAAAGAGTTGATTAAATGAAGGGAATAATGACACCCATCATTTTTTGCATCGTTGTTGGGGAACCAATAGTTAGAATTGTCTAATTAGGTGTCAACAAGAGCAGTAATCATATATCTAGTAATTGTAGGATCTTCCTTACGTCATCATAAAGTGTATGAGTATACCAAGAGACTCCAAGGGTCGATTCCTCCCAAAAATATCTAAGCAAGAACTCTCATCAAATAAGGAAGTTGATCATGAATTAGAAGCACCATTTTCCCCTATTAGGCATGAAGCATAATCACCATCTTTGGAATTCTTAGATCAATCACTAGAAGGAAGTAAAACGTTTAGAAAAAATATCATATCCCAAGATCCATTTAGAGAAAGGTTTGATTCACAATTGAGTAGTCAACCTCCTACTCCTAAATTTTCACCTTCCCCAAAACAAATCACATACCATATTGATTGGGAGAAAAGTCTAGAAGGTACTACAAAAATGGCATAAGAAGCTGAAAGAGAACCTGATAGGACCTTCACTTATCTAATTCAATTGGATGATGATGATACACCTATGAAAAATATTTCACCTGCACATTTACCTATGTTTAGAGGGATGTCATCCGAAAGCCCTATCAAATTTTTGTTTCAATTTAAAGTATTGTGTCAAACTTATGATTACAAAATAGATAATAAGAAACTCAAGTTGTTTCTAACTACCCTAAACGATACAACAATGAGGTTGTTTATGGGATTAACATCTAATTCTATTACCGCTTGGGCACAAATGGAAGTTTCCTTCCTAAAAAGTATCAAGATTATTGTAGAGGGAGGAATAGGAAGGAAGAAATTTTCAAAATAAAGCAAGAGGATGATGAGAATATGGAAGATTATTTAGACAGATTCCTTTTTGTGAGCAAAAGATGTGGATTTTTATTACAAGAAGAGTTAAGAAAAACCATTTTCTTAAAGTTCGGATGATGAATCAAGGGAGGAACTTGATCTCGATGGAAAGTGGAAATATTCATCAAATAAGAATAAATTTTACTAAACACATTTGTAGAATCTATTCACGAATAAAGGGGTGGACATAGAAAAGGAAAAATAATTAAACATTTAAATCCAGTTTATGAAAAACTGATGGATGAATTTCCAAATTTCACAATAGACATTTTAGTTCAATTAACCTCCACCATGGATGGATTGCAAGCTAAAGAAAATTCTAAAAATGAAACATTAGCTATGTATTGTCCTAGATGCAGGAAGAAGCATGCAATAAGATATTGTCCCCTAGATAAGACAAAAATGTGTCTTATCTGTGAATCTAGGGAACATTAGAGTAGTGCATGTTCTCTTCTTCCATTTATTAAAATTAGCTTAAACAAAGCAACATTACAACCACATCGAAGAAGTAAACTTTTTCTAGAGACAACCTAGCCAAGGGCGATTCTGACCCAGTCCTCTCCTAACCCTGGATGATGCCATGGATAGCTCGGACATCGCCCCAAAATTAGGGGCAACCACCTTAGGCACCTCAACCAACATGGAATCCTTCGGGATTGGGTAGGTCAATCTTGGTATGCCCAAGGACACCAACAACCATGGTGGTCAAGGAACCAAAATGCTTGGTCACAACCTAGATGGAGCCCTAATAATTATGTTCAAGGAGGACATATCCTAATTAGAATCAACAAGCCATAATGGTTTCTACACAAAAAAATTCACAAAATGAAAATTTGGTCCAAATTCAAATATCAAAGACAACTAGTAGCAAACCCAAGAAACAAACAAACAACTCTTGTCTACGAAATAGAAGCAAAAAAATCAATTGATCCGAATGCCATGTATTGTAACGATATTCAAACTAGATCTATAAAAATAATCAACAACCCACCTGTTATCATCATTGAGGCAATGAAGAAATTGAAACCCCTAGTATGGTTGTTCCCAGAAGAAGGATGAAAAAGATAAAGATAAGGAGCCGAGATAGCAACACTACCGACACTCCATTTCCAGAGAGATTTAAAGAATCCATAGAAACTACGGAGTCTAAGTTGGTGCAGAAGTAAGGAAATTAAATGTTGAAATACCATTGTTATAAGCAATTAAGTACATTCCATAATTGAACATATTAATCAAAATGCTATGTTTAAAAGAAGCTGGGAAGAAGAAGAAGTACCTTAGGATAATTAAGGTAGATGGGAAACTTGTTGATTTATTAGTAGGAAAGCTTTTGCATCCCAAATATGGATATCCTTGAAGTCTTGTTATTTCTATCTCTATAGAGGATAAATATATACATAATGTTTTGGTTGATTTGGGAGCGGCTATAAATGTGATAATAGTGGACACTTTGAAAACAATACCATTAACAGTATACAACCTACTAACACCATATTATAGATGGCGAGATAAGTCGTAGCAAAACTAGAATGAGTTGTTGAAGATGTGACCAAACATGTTGAGATTGAGCCAAACATGTTGAGATTGGAACCAAACATGTTGAGATTGATTCGGGTAAGATTTTGAACATAAACAAGCTGGTTGAAGAATGATGAAGAAGTGAAATTGTTTGATGTTATAAAAATCATACTAGAGATTTTGCTTGGGAATGCAAAGATATGAAAGGAATCCATCAAAGTATTTGCACTCATCACATATATACTAAAAACATTAGACCAATTAGGTAACCTCGGTGAAGGATTAATCAATCCTTAAGAGATATACTCAAACAAGAAATTGAAAAACTATTACAAGTAGGTTTTATCTACCCTATCTCAAATAGTCGAGTGGGTGTCTCCTCTTGTAATTCTTCCTAAAAAGAATGGAAAATGGAGAATTTTTTTACTATAGGGAACTAAAAATCCATCTTGAGAGATTAGTTTCCCCTACCATTCATAGATCAAGTCCTGACAACCTTGCAAGTGAGTAGTAATTTTCCTTCCTAGATGGATTTAGTGGATATAATCAAAATCAGATTTTCTTTTGAGGATTGGGAAAAAACTACCTTTACATTTCCATAGGGTACCTTTTCCTACATGGTATTACCATTTGGATTATGTAATGCTCCAGTAACTTTCCAAAGAGTTGTATTAGCAATTTTTGCAGACCTAACAAATGACTATGTAGAGGTATACATGGATTATTTCACAGTATATGGAGACACATTTTATGATGCTTTGAGGAATTTAGATAGTGTATTAAGAAGATGTGAGAAACACCATCTCGTCTCTTAATCATGAAATTTTTTTAATGATGATTGATGAGGGGATTGTATTGGGACACCACATTTCAAAAAGAGGAATTCGGGTTAAATAGAAAAAAATGAGAATTATTTCAAAATTACCAATTCCTCAAACCCCACAGAGATATCAATTTCTTTTTGGGAATGTTGGATACTATAGGTGCTTTATCAATGATTTTAGTAAAATTACTCGTCCCCATGTTTAATTTTCTTACCAAGGACTGCGAATTTCTTTGGGATGAAAGATGTCAACATGGTTTTGAGGAAATCAAAGAAAAGTTAATCAATGCCTCAATATTGAGAGGACATAATTAAGAAAAACCTTTTGACATTCAAACAGATGCCTCAAATAACTCCATTGGTGTAGTTTTGGGACAGAAATATGAAGAAGAAAAGATGTATGCTATTTATTACCTCAGTAAAAATCTTACTCCCACTGAAAAAAATTACACTACCACGAAAAATATTTTCTTGCTCGATCTATAGAATTAATAAATTCAGAAATTATACGATAGGGTATAAAATATTTGTACATACAAATCACTCAAAGAATTAGGTACTTAGTGAACAAACGAGTTGTTGGAGGTAGGATAATTAGATGGTTATTACTTTTACAAGAATTTGATATTACCCGTAGTGTAGATACTGGGAAATCTAATGTAATAGCTAATTTCTTGTCAATACTAACCACTAAAAGGGAGAAAGATCTAGTTAAGGACAACTTTCCAGATGAACAATTGTTTTCTATTTCAGCTAATACACCATGGTTTGCTGATATGAAAAATTATCTTATAATAGGAAGTTTCCTCCTTCTTTCACTAAGAAACAAATGAAAAAGTTGATCAAAACCAGTGCACAATTTAAATGGTTAAATGGAATGTTGTTTAAATGTGGTCCTGATTTGGTTTTACTTAGGTGTGTGAGAGAAGATGAAATCTTTGACATACTAAGGGCATGCCATGATAAACCAAATGGAGGACACTTTTCACTGAAAAGAATAGATCACAAGATACTTGTCCTTTGTGTATTTTTGGACATCTTTGTACAATGATGTGAAGAGATATATAAATCGGTGTGATCCCTGTCAAAGGATGGGACATCCAACTTTTACCAGTGAAAGGCCTCTGTAACCTCAAGTGGTGACGAAACCATTTGAAATATGGGGGTTGGATTTTATTTGTCCCTTTAGTCCTCCTTCACAAGGAAAGGAGTACATTCTTGTGTGTATTGATTATGTCATAAAGTGGTTAGAAGTGCAGGGTTTAACAAGTGTCATTGAAGAAGAAGTTGTTGATTTCCTTTAGCACAAAATTATGGTAAAGTTTGGCACACCAAGAAGTATAGTTACAAATCGGGGCCATAATTCATGTCTAATATGATCCAAAACTTCACAATGCATTATCATATCAATCATAGGAAGCCATCTCCTTATCACCCACAAGTAAATGGACAAGTTGAAGTAACAAACAAAGAATTGGAAAACATCCTTATCAAAATAGTTGAATCGGGTAGAAGAGATTGGGAAAAGAGACTACTTGAAGTTTTCTTAGCATATAATACAACTTGGAAGACAAAAACAATATTTTTACCATATGAGTTAGTCTATGGGAAAAATCCCTTATTACCTATTGAATTGCAACTACAAACATTAAGGACATAAGAAAAATAAGGCATTGAGTTGGATGCGGCACAAAAGGAGATAATTCTTCAACTCAATGAGTTGGATGAGTGAAAGATGGAAGTACTTCAGTAGATAGAGATAATTCAGGATCAAAGAAAGAAATGTCATGACACACATATCAAGAAGAGGAAATTCAAGGTAATTGGGTATTATTGTTTGATTTTAAGTACCAATAATTCAAGGGAAAATTGAGAACCAGATGGTTGGGACCTATCGATTTAAAAGATATTGGACAATGGTTCTATTTGGTTACTTCCCTTTTGGCAAAAGAGAAGGAAACTTTTAGTAAGTGGACATAGGCTAAAAATTTATAGGAAGCCTTTTACTAAGGATGAATTCTTGAGGTAGATTAAAGTAGACAAAGAATTTGATCATATGGAAGAACCATGTTCTTCCAAAATGATCATATAATTAGATGGATAAATCTAGATCAAAGGGAAAAGAATGAAAACCAAGTAAATGGCATTCTCTTCCCCCTCCCCCAAAAAATTGTAGGAATGAAACCCGGTAAATGGCGTTCTCTTCCCAAAAAAATTCTCTCGAGATAAATTTAAAACCAACAATGGTGGTTGATCTCCTCAAATAAATGGCTAATATAAAATAAAAGGAACTTCCTTGAAATTCCTGTTGTCTTTTCTAACCATTTTCTTTCTTTTTGTTTCACTATTAGGAATTATGAGTCATCATGATGGATGGATCACATCATCAAAGATGGTAATTATGTCTTAATGTATTAAAGGTTAGATTAAAAGTTCACATGTGTGATTGGATTTTATTTAAAGTGGTATGATGAGTCATCTATTGTACATTATGATTAAAGAGAGTAATCATGAGGATGATGTCGGTGGAACAAAAGTGGTGGCACATTTATATTGATATATCATTTTTAGAGAATAAACAAAGTGAAGAAGCAGTTGCAGAAATTACTTCAAGGAAGAAGTAGAAGAATTAAAATTGCATTCCATATCTAGACCCATCCGTTCTGTAGCTAAGAAAAGAGTTATGTAGCCAATCTAGCGAGCAATAATTTGAATGAAAAGAATTTGAATCACCCTCTTTAACATGGGGATTAAAAATAAGTCAGAACTTGAGGATGATACCCAGCTTCTTGCAGATGAAGAAGTGGCTAGTTATCTTTGAATAGGCAAGGTGGTTGGAATTCCTGAAAAAGTTCTCGAAGTGTAATGATGAGTTGGTAAGAGAATTCGTTATAAATTTAGAACAATCCAAAACAAAGGTTAGAAATATTGTAATTCCTTTTTCTGTGAATACAATAAGCAATGTATCTAGTGTGCCAATTTTTCATGTCTCAAATCCTATCAAAGGGACCTTAAAAGAATTAGTTGAAACCATCCAAAAAGAGGGGGAAACAAAACCCCAATATATTTACAACACTAAGAAAATCATAAAAGGGTTTTGAAGGGCCATCTTGCCCAAACCCTTTCATAGAGTTGCATTTTCGATAGTCAAGTATTTAACTTGTGATGGTCAATTTGGGTCGGTATGAAGAGAAGTCCTGAAGATGCTCATACATCTTAGATATGGATCTACAAAACAAGAATATATAGTAAACCTTCAAGGGTTTCTTTTGGACTCCATTCATACAATGGCCTAGAGGTATTCCTATGGTGTTGGAACAATCGGACATCATGGGTTGGTTCATTTGGTGTGCAAGACAATTTTCTTGCAAAGAAAATAGAGAAGAAATATGGGAGAAATTTCTTAACAAGTTTAACAAAAACCCGATATTATCGTGAGGGTAATATCAACTCCTTTTTCTCCTACAACTAACTTGGAAATCGATTCCCTACAGAGGAAAAGAAGGAAATAGTTGGGGAGACTATACCAAAAAGGAGAAGATCTAGAAGAAGAATTAAAACTGCAGAACGTATTGTACCTTTAAAAGAAACTCCTTCCTCAGCAGTAGCTATAGGAGAGCTAATATCTATCACTGATGCGGATGACAGTTCACCTAGGCAAGAACAAGAAGTGAAAATTAGAAGAAGCTCTAGGAGGAAACATACTTTTGAACATACTAAAGCTCTGAAAGAAGAAGAATTCATAAAAGGTATATAGAAATTCAAGAGGAGATGAAAAAATAGGACAAGTTAGAAATAGAAGTTGCTGATGTTTTTGGTAGCATGGCCATGAATCTTCCTAGACCAAGCCAAATTGAGATGGAAAAATAAGATGAGAGATTTTAGGAACAATTTTTTCAAGAGTTGCGTGAATTAGCACCACTATCACATGAATAAGAAGAGTTGGCATCTTGGAGATAGAAAGGAAATTTCTGTGGTAGAAGAAGAATGCTTAAACCCTAAAGAACTTTAAGAGAAAGAAGAGAAACAAAAAGTTAGACAGGATTTGTTCTGGGTCCAAAGAAGAACTAATAATCAAAGAAAAGGATGAGGAGTTGAACTTCCACAAACTCAAGTTTGAACAGAGAGAGATTCTCATTGGATAATTAACAACTCAGCTCACAAACAAGACTAAGGAATTAACAAGAGTTAAATAGTAGATGGTGGAGAAAGAGGAGGAATGTAAAATTTCTAGAAGACAGTACTATGTCAACAGTCTCTACACTCGCTAAATTAACTTATTGGCCACTCAAGTAGTTATGGGATGACACTTGTCGAGAATTCAGTGAAATAAAAACATCCAATGAGGATTTGAGAAGCAAGATGGAAGACGAAAAGAAAGAAAGGAATGGAAGAAAATTTTTACAAATAAGAGGGATACAAATTTAAATGTCTTCTAAAAATACAAATGGTTTGCATAATGAGTGAAACATTTCTTACATGTAGGAGACCTTCTCCTACATATAGCATGTTTCTAGAAGAATAATTCATTCATTTGGTAGCTATTAATAATTGAGTGTGACATTCCACATGAAATAAAAGATGAATCTGAGTTCATGACAACCTATTCTTCAGCCGGTGCAGTAGTAGAAAAATATTCTCTACGAATTCTATCTCTAATATCTTATGCTAGAAAAAAAAACATGCTTCATGATCAATTTGTATGTGGGAGAAAGCTAGCTTAATGCATTTATTTCTGTTCTTCAAAATCAGATTACATGGAAGGAAAGGGATTATGATCATCTATTGAAAGATAGCTCATCCGGTCTATGCATGAGGGATTATTATGGTAAACCATCTCTTTCGTTAAACATTTAGAACCCATGACTTTGATAGATAGTTCAAGACACATTATCTAGTCGGTTTACAAAAAGTATTGATGCCTTCACTTTTATGAGGTGGAAATTTTTGAGGAGATTTATGATATATGTTTGAAAAGATGGGAGCTAATTATAGTTTCACGAGGAGAAGGAAATAATATCTCCCACAAATTTGATCCGGAGTCCTGGAAAGAGAAAAATATTTATGTACACTAATCCCTCATATCAATGAAAAGCACAGAGGCATATGGATGGGAATGAGAACAAGGCCTCCCCTTCTTCTCTCTCCCATGTCTCCATGGAAAATTTGAGAAACTCAAGATCCAACTCAATTTGAGTAATGGAAAAGGAAAGTAGAAATAGGATCGGGGTATAGTGTTTCGAACTAAAACACTGGGATATTCATTTTCATCCATTTGACCGAGCAATCAATTGGAATGCATAATACACAACCCAAGGTTTGAAACGTAAAGTTTGTTAGAGGAATTAGAAACAAGTAAGTGCGATGCAAATGATGAGGTCATAATATGTCTCATTAATGTTCAATAAATGATCTTATTTTACTCTCCTTTTTTTTTTACTCTATTTTTGCGACGTTTGTTTAATCTAATATAATTTAGGATGTAATTTTCCATATTTTGTTGATTGTAGTTATAACGTTTAAAAACTTTGTAATTCCTATCTAAGTGCTTTGGAAATTCACTTTTGTAATAAAATAGTTCATAATTAGTCGAACGAATAAAGAATGAAGCAGTCATCATGTTTTTGGAATCATTGGTTTCAATACGGATCGTTTCAGTAACTTCCATACTTAGCTGGAACTCCATTACACATTTATGAGATCTATCACTTAGTTCCGTAACTCCATAACTTAGTTCCAAAAATTTTGGACTTACCTATGGAACTCCTACATGTAGCTCGGAACCTTCACAGTTAGATCTAGAATGATTTCCTTTAGTTCTGGAACTTCTCTAAAGTTCCGTAATTGATAAGAATTTATTTATTCCAACAACATCCGGTGATTTATCAATCAAATATACTTTCAATCAGGAGAATATTAGAATATTTCTGATTCTTCATACTCACAAATCAAGGGAAAACTATCATATAGAAGTATGTCAAGGCATGATCTAATTCAACATCTATTTTGGGCACAATTCGGTTCTATCTGAATCGGTAGGACAATTATGGCTGTAAATGGACCTCTGGAAGAAGTATATATATGCAAACTTGTAAATAGATAAAAATATAGATATCGATGTATACGTAGATAATGACACGGAGTGATAGAAAGAGACAATAATTTTTTGTAATGCAGAACAGTTTATCAATAAAATAGCCATTGTTGTTTTAAGAGTATATTAAGTTGTCAAATCATGTTTCGAGATGGAGCAAGGGCCTACTCTTCCAAGAACCAGGATCTTTTTATTGGTATTTATATTTCTAGAGATCTATTAATTCTATAAATGATTTTGATTACTCAAGTTGAAATCTGGCATATACTTGTTCTTGCAGGTGTTCTAGATTAGATTCTTCTTTCTTTGTAATCAACTTTCAAAAGTATTCTCAAATTGTGTGTTTATTTCCAAAGCAAGTGTGTTTATTTCTATAACGTGTGTTTACTTACAACAATCTATTCCATTATGCAAATGTGTGTTTATTTCCAACAATCTATTTCTATAGAGATTATTTACTTCCAGCAAGTTTTCATAGTTTCATTTCAATAAGGTTTTAGCAAGGAATCCTCAAGAAATTGAGAAAATCCTTAAGAAAATATTAAAAAAAAAAAACAAATAGCTATAGTCAATTCCTTTATCACTAAGATTTCTTGTTGCATATAGCTTCGGACACCACCCCTAGTTTGAATATGACATCAAAAAGAGTTGATTAAATGAAGGAAATAACAACACCCATCAATCCCTATGGATCCTCATACAACCTCTTGGACTGAAATTTTAACTCCTGGGAGCTAGTGGACCCTTCATCCCCTACCATCGGATCAAGTGCCATATGTCATCACTCGGTGCATTGTGTAATTTGATGTCCCTCTCATACCTTTGTGTTGAGGGACATAAATATCTAAAAATTGTGCTCAGCTTCTAAGGAGACTCTTGGTCACCCATGTGACTACTTTAAGATCAGTTTTCCAACCCTCACACGCTTGTTAGGCCTTCATTTGCAACCATCATTTCAAGTGACACGTGTCATCACCGACACATCATGAAATTTGATGTCAATATCATCCATTTTTTTAGGGACATAAAGTTCGAGAAATGTTCCTAGCCCCTCAAGAAGCCTCAAGGTTCCTCATGTGACGAGCTTCTAACCCTAAAGTGCTTCAAAGCTATGTTTTTCTCAAATCCCCAACCATTGGATCTCTGCCACATGTCACAACTAGGGGCTGCATGAAATTTGATGTCCCTCACATACGTTAATTTGCTTAAGGGACATCAGGAACATGAAATTTTTCCTCATTCCATGATTTGAATTTTTTTAATATTTAAAAACATCTCCTCGCATCTTGCTTCTAACATTTAACCTTTTCGGCACACTGCTCTGTAACTTCTTTCCGTCACTCCACCATTGATGAAATCCAAATAATATTTTCTACATAAATGACGCCCTATACCCCATGGTAATATGTAGGTCTTAGAAGTTAGATTGACTAAACCAAGAAGAAGAATGAAGTATGAAGGAGAATAAGAAATAGAGAAATTATCCATTGCCATGAAAGAAAAATTTGAAGAGATCTCACAAACCGATGTGCGAAACAACGAGAATTTTTTTCTATGTTATTCTATTTCAAATTGCATTAAAATCTCACCTTCTAATCATTCTTCGCATTGGAGACCACTCATTGTGAAGAAATTCTCTTTTCGCCCAACGAAGAAAAAAGCTTGATTTCCCATTAAACCGCAAATAATCGAATCAAGGAGAAATTTCTTTGGTGGAATTAGAAGAAAAAACACACAACAAAAAAATTTGATTTTTGTTATAAACGGAGAAGAAAACCAGACCTGAAATTTTGAGGTCAATTAATGGTCAGTAATGTTCTAAAGCACACTACCAGGGATGAAATTTTGAAGCTTTAAAATCTCCCGAACCGCCGATTGGGAAAGCCTAAATTTTCGAGAGGGGCGATGTTGGAAAAACATCCATATCAAACAAGTTTTTTTGTGGCATTCCAATCACCAAAATATCACTTTCTAAAAGTTGTCGTTCTTCTTCACCGAAGACTGCTATTTTGGAGAGTCACCAATTGAGGCGGTGCAAAGGAGGTAGTGAGCATTGGAGTTGTATTACGAGGATAAACCATCAAAATAATCATCATGCTCAAAATTTGACACTTACTAAAAATAGTAAGAGGTCTCATGAGTACATGCCAAAAGTAGAAAATAGGTCCAAAAAGTAAGGGGAGCACACGAGGAAGGGATATTTTTAGTAATCACAAATGACCCAATTAAGGACCGAAGGTGCCAATTTTTCAATCTTGTTAAAAAAGCAAGTTGCTTTTTTAGTACCTACTTAAAATAACGGAGTTACTCCAAAGTGTGGATTTCATAGAAGGAACATACGAGTGGTTGATCATCCAAGTTGGCATCACCAGTTTGGGGAGGAAAGAGGAAAAATCTTGACACTCACCAAAAATAGTTGCCCTTTCCAAATATAGTAAGTGTCAAGAAACAATGAAGTTTGGGTCCGTAATGGGGGACCAATGAAGTCTCTATCTTCATGGATCTCAATAGCATCTTTCAACACTCATTTCATGCTTAAATTAGTATATAGGATGTGGAATTCACACTCAAAACCATTAGATTGTTCATAGTATGTCCCATCAGGATCATGTCCAAGTCAAATAAGTAGTGTGACAATGTTGCGGGGAATCATGACAAGTTTTTTTCTAAAGCTTCAATATTTCCTAAAGGGATCTCCATAAGAAATACTCATAGTCACCAATGGAATCATTCGACATTATTTTTAAAAACTCCACTTGTGGTGTTTGTACTTTTTCCAAAAGAATTTTCTTGTGGTATAAGATATTCGAGGATCTAGGTTTCACTATATTGGAGCATCAAATGGTTCGGGTCATAGGTATATCATACAAAGGGTGGAAGTTGCGGTAAATGGAGGAAAATTTCATTCAACTTGGAAAACATTCATCAGCTAAATTGAAGGTGTTTCTCGGGGCAATGAGTTCAAAGATTTAGAGTTTCACTACATTTGGATATTTCCATCGACAAGGATGGACGAAATTAATCGGGAACGACATCTCCTATTTTCCTTCTCTCTCTCTTTCTCTCTTCTCTTTCCCCAAGTTTCTCTCACTTTCCAAAATTCTAATTTCACATTGTGGTTGCACTCTTTCATATGTCCTAATGTCCCTTATGTAATAAGTCACCTTTATGTTATAACAAGGGACTAAAGAGTTTCCTAGGATGTTGAAAAGTTTTAAGTTGTGTGAGGGTATGAAAAGGTATTGGGGGTAGATGATGAGTCACCTCTCATTACATAAATTGTAAAGTCATTCCCATTTCCATGGGTTGTTGAATTATTTTCAAAACTCAAGAGTGTATTTTACTTTGAGAGAACAAAGGAAATAGTCATTTTCTTCCATTCCACCCAGTAGTTTTCCTCCATTCCCACACTATGTTGAACTTTTTCTTAAGAAATCAATACAAGAAGAAGGATTTTCTAGCCTTTTTAAGCGAGGTATTTATTGATACTTTGTGGTCATAAATTATAATCAAAGCTTGTGGTTATTTGCATATTTGTTTCTTCTCATAAATGCATTTGTTGAAATATTTAACTAGTGTGTTAGGAATATGATTTTTCACCGCAACATTAGTTCTCCCTGCCTCTTTCTCACTTCCCTTTCCCACTCTTAGGAAAAAATCTTCCCTAGCAATGGATTTCTAACTTTGCCACATTGTGGTCGGTGGAGTTCCCCTTTTGGATCACTAGATGCAAGGTCAACCCAAAGAACATTAACTTCACTCGCGCATGCATATACAAAAATTACAATAGTTAAGTAGAGGGACTTGGATTCCCATATCGTTGGCCACAAACCCACAAGTTTATCCCTCGAAAAAAATTTCTTGCCAATATTTTTGGTACCCACTGTGGGGCAGATTTAAGAAAGATTCGCACCCAAAATATGACAAAGCAATGTCAAAAATTACAAAAAACAAATATTGAAAAAAATAAATAAGAGAGTTCATAGAAATCCATTACTGAAAGACACACTATAAATTCTTATATGTGACCTATCATTATATGGAGTGTCCTTTTTCATTCCCACTACAAGAATTTCCAAAAGATGGTTGAAAGAATATACACCGGGTTGAATAAATTGAGTGGAATTATCAACCCCAATTTTTAGGATTTGTAAAGTAAGTAAGAATGAGTTAGAGACAATCCCTACTACTTTTCTCAAGCCTCATCTCCATTTGGGTCATCAAGTAGTTCACCTAGCAATCCCATCCAAACTTTTTTGATACTCCCCTTCCAATTTTCCCATTTTTTACCACCATTGAGCATTGAGTTCCCAAAGGAAGAAGAATTTGAAGAATAATTTGTAGAAGCAAGAGTAGAAATAGAAACAATGATGGTGGATGAAGTAGAAATAACTCAACCCATTATTCCATGGGGAATAAATACATGCCCACTCTCTCTCGAACCACCTCTTCACAATCTACCAACATGATCCCACAAGAACCTTCCAAAGTTCAAAGGAGATGACACAAAAATCCCCTACAGAACACATTTCCACTTTCACCACATCATGTGGGATTCTTGGAATTAAACATGAAGATGTTGCCATGAGATGGTTCATGGAATATCTTCAAGAAAAAGCAACAAAATCGTTCTATCTCTTTCCCGCCCAATGTATCACTAGTTGGAAGGATATCAATACTTAGATTCAAAGAAATATTTAAGTCAACTAAAAATGTCAAGACCTCTTGGTACAACTAGCTCAAATGAAGAAAGGGGAAGGTGAAACTATGAGAGATTTCATGGATCATTTTGAAAGGTTTCTTAACAGATATACCGAAGAGGATTGATTGTCTCGAAAACAACGTCAAGATATTCTTAATCAATGTTCAATCACTAGAAGTAGGATTCTTCCTACGAGGATTTCAACAAAGTGACATTGCATAAGCACAAAGGATGACCATCGAACTTGATGATGATCTCATCCTCTCCGAGAAAGATTAAAAATCCCGAGCGGTATGGCTCGATTACTTGGAGATGAGAGAACATATCCATTTTGTAAATATTACCGAATGAGATGGCATCATTAATATGGAATTTTTAAATGAATATATTCTCAAAAAAATAACACAAATCAAATTGTAGGAGTGCCCTAAAGGCTTTCCTTGGAATCCCCACCAATGAATCTAAATTGTACAATTTAGGAAAGTGAAGAAGATCCTAAAGAAGAGATTGAATGTAGTGATCTCCTCAATGTCGATGAGCTTGAGAATGATACACAAATTATATTTTGTGAGTATTTTGGAGGTGATGAAGATGATGAAGAAGATACACCATGCTTCCCATGTATGGTATTCAATCATACTCAATCCCGAGAAAGGAGACTCTTCCTCCACTACTACTAAATTCAAGAAGACCTGGTGATTCTCCTGTGGTGACTCCACGAAACAAAATAATCAGTCAAGGATTTACTCTTTCACCTTACATAGAGTCCACATTTGAGAAACCTAATATTGTATTGAGTAAGAAGGATCCCTCAATTCCATGTAAGTCCTCCAATACCTTTTCTAATTCTAAGTCTAAATCTTCTCCTGTAAAATCTAGATCTTTGATAGTTCTAGTGCACCATCAAAAATACCCTCCATTCCCCAATCATCAAACCCTACTTCTAAACCTATCCCGACTCAAAAATCAGTCCCTTCATTCCCCTTGTCCACATCTTCTCCCTTTGACTTCGTATAATATGTGAATAGAGCCAAGGTGCAGTTTAATAGAAATTGAATATCTGTGGACTCACCCTGAACAATTTTAGAGATTTTTTCAATACATCGGGAGTGGTATTCTAAAAATCAATTATGTAGCTCCTAGTTCTAAAGGAATACTACAAAACCCACCTACACCTCCATCATAGAACATTATTTCATTGAGTGCATCCAATACTGATAAGGTTGAACCTTTCTATGTCTCTCTTCTTGTTAGAGATCTTTTGTATTGAACAATTGCATAATATATTCTAGCACCTCTAACAATGAAATTCTTGTAAAGATCGCCATGGCTCTCAATATCACCATGAGTCCACCCGATGGATCTTAATACTCCTTGGATTCAAAAGAGGTCCCAATTGTAGGGAAGATTAAAGATGCACATGTGGCTCTTTCCAAATTTATAGATAAAGGATATCAATGACTATTTTGGTAGAAAACATCTCGGTAACCTTTGAAATGTTGTTATGTTGAAGCTTCTTTCGATACTTGGGAGGGAAAATTTAGATTAATTAGTCTTCCAAAACCATACAATTAAAGTGAGACATGGATAAATTATTTCCGAGAGAAGAAGATGAGGTACATAGTGTGAAAGTTTAGAAGTCCAGAACCAACATCTTGCATGACGAAGATACTATGTGGATGAATCACTCTGTGAAAACCAAGGAGGAAGAGGATATTCCTAGCTTGATAGGTCCAATTATGCCTTCCCTGAGAGAGGTATGGACCTTGAAGAAGTGATGAGGATATTCGAGATACAAGAGGGCAACCTCGAATTACGAGATGACACAAACCATGAAGAAGAGGAAATGGTTCTTGGTGAATCTCAAATGGAGGAACCCACATATACTCGACCCACCTTCTTCGCGTTCATTTACAATGGTTAGTAACAAATCTCACTTGACATAGGTTAAGACACATCGTTATTCATTAAGAATCGATAAACAAGGAGTCACAACTAAGGATTTCCACCTTAGTTCTCAGAGCACTAAATATGATATGTCAAATGTCGTCAACACTAGAAACTGGAAACAGAAAGACTCTGACTTTTCTTTACCCAGATTTATCAATGAAAGCTAGTGCACTAGGTGTAGGAACTGAAAGAATTACACACAACACTTGGAGTATACAAGAAGAAATTTCCAAGGGCACGAATGTGAACAGTAACCACTATGTCCCGGGAAAGCAAAGTGTCAAGAAAGTGTTGGTACCAAAATTGATTCTCCCTCAAAGTTTTAAAGCATTACAGGTTTAGCAGGAAGCTTAGAGGAAGATAGATCATGATGATTCATTTTGTAGCTAGGGATGGGATCTAAGCGCCCTCTGTCACTCGGGGATGTGGAGAAATGGATAGCACCATCAAGAAGATTTAATCTATCCTCACTATTTTAGGGTGTGCCTTTCAACCAAGGTAAGAGAACCCTTTTGTAGCCTTGTTGTTTATGGAGGAGATGGAGATTTCATTCCTAATGAAGTTGTTAAGGAGACCTTGAAGAAAATATGATCAATGCAATAAAATATAACTCTCACGAGTTGTCACTCTAGATAGTGCGAGATATTCTCTAGGCAAGGTTCGAGCTACTAAAGACATTTGGAATCTTGATTGGTTGTACATGTTTTGGTAATAAAATTTATGCATTTGTATACACACACGACAAACAGGGGTAGTATGGGTAGGATTATTTGTTTTTAAATAATTTTTGTGGGAGGTGAGGTAGAATAAACTTGCTTTTCAGATCTCCGAGAACTCTTACAAAATGGAAAGTCTAGATAATAGAATGCTTGAGAATAGCTAAAATTTTCCTTTAACAAAAATATGTACTTCAATGGAGGCCTAGATTAGCACTTTTTCACACAATCTATGAGAATTTAACACAAAGGCTTGAGTTAGAAGACCCAATAAAACATCAAAATATAAGATCAATCACGCTTGAGGTACACCCAGAGGCTTACAAACGATCTTTGTCAACAAATGAAAGAAAAATAATTTTAAATTGTTTATTTCACTCCTAAATGAAATCTCTTTTGATAAATGAGATTGCAAATGCCACTAAACTATCAAAAGGATTGAGACCTATGTGATTAAGACAAATTTTTATACAAGATTACAATAGGAACAATAAAAACTATTTAGACATTTAGAAATGAAACAAACACATTTTTCTCAAGATCAATACAGAATAACTCAATTTTGATTAAATTTATCCACAAGGAAAATTTTATAGAATAGTCTCATAGCTTGTCAATGGTTGTACACTTGCAACCACCTTGACATGATCAAACTTATTATAAAAGAGATATACAGGATTCTCATACGGCTTCTCAAAAGACAGGATTTGTCAAATTTTGCTCTTGGGAATTTACTTCGACCTCTAACACTCTAACCATTTACACAATAAATTTGTGCCATTTATAACCTTCACAACAGACCCATTTTCCCATAAAAGACAAAAAAATTGAGTGCCACTAGTGCTTTCCATGATCACAATCGCGATTCCTAGAATCAGATCTACAAAAATTGTTAGGTGCTCATGGGGCAGATCTCTTCGAAAATCTTAGCATTCAATTCCTTCATCTGGTAGAACACTCTCCCTTCAATTTACCAACCACTTCCACCCCTAATCTGTAAAATCTTGTTCCTTGCATCCTCGGGAGAAGAAAATGGAAAATCAGATGCATCCGACAAATGTCAGACCATTTTAATGGCGAAAGATGTCTCTAGATTTTCCCCACCAAACTCAGATATCAACATTAACTCTCCCCTCTGTTTGGCATGTAGGAAATACCAAGAAATCATGAAGACTCACACTTCCATGTGTGTTTCAGTAAAATGGGGGGAAAATCAGATTCAGACTCTCAGCTGCCATCGTTGATCTTTACTTTGAATTTGGGCCGTCCATGTGGAAGATTCAATTTAAAACGGGCCCGGGCGTTTCCTTTGACCTTTTACAAAATTTTGAAGAAATAGAAAAATTCCACATTTTGTTCCGCACCTCCGGCCTTAATAAATGATCCTGACACGTGTCCTAACATGGGTCCTAAAACAACCGTGGCCAAATTTTGTTATTTCACCTCATTTTGGAAAAGGGAAAATTTTCCAAGTTTTCCCCGCAGCTCTGCCCTTGAAAAATGGGCCTGACACGTGTCCCAATGTGGGTCCCAGCAGAACTATGCTTCCTTTTTCACTTTTAACTCTTTTCTCTCAAAAGGAATTTTTTCCAAATTTCCCCCAAGATTTTGCACCTCCACCATTAACTGGAACAAGCTTTGACCTTTCCCTATCGAGTTTACAGGTAATTTTTGGTATTTTAACCCTTTTGAGCATAAAAGGAAAAAAATCTATGTTTCCCAGATGGTCCGCTTCCCCGCCCCTTCTGAATTTTCAAATTTCCACACATCACAATGGCACATCTTGAGATGGTTCCCAAAATTTGAGACTTTGAAAGAGCGCGGGCTCGCAACGTTTCAAGCACGGAAAAATTTGTCTGAAGGCTTGAAGCTCAGCGGAAGGCACCATGTGTTAGAGTCCACGACAATCTCTTTGGGCCATTGAAAATTCCAAGAAAAATGCAAAGTGAGCAGAGGCCTCCAAGTGTCTTCCTAGCTCTTCTTTAAAATGAAACTCAAGGGTTGATCACCAAACATGCGCTGTTCCTCCACTTGTTTGAGACCTCCCAAAACCTTTTGAAAAATGACTAAGTATCGGAAGAGCCGGCAGAAGACTCCACGTGTCTTCATGACGCAATTTCAGAATGGTGCCCAAAGCAGAGACCTTGAATGAGTGCGGGCTCGCCACGTGTCTCTGTTCCGCCAAACTATATCAGCTACATAAAAATATGTCTAAGTCTGGGAAAAGCAATGGAAACCTCCACATGTCCTTCGGCGCAACTTCAAGGCCAAACCCAAAATTGAACTTTCAAATGAGCGTCATTCCTCCACGTAGGCCGGTTTTCAAGTTGAGGCGACTTATAAAATTATGAAGTACCCCACCGAGCCACGTCCAACCAAAAGAGGCCACGTTCCCTATAGATGCAAGGATGCAAATTTGACCAGGAGAAATGCCCACAAATCGTAAAATGCAGAAAAACGACCATTTGAGCCCAGAGATGAAAATTTTTCCAAGGACAGAGGATTTAGAAATGTTACAAGGCTCAAATATGCTCTTCAGAGCTACATCCATTCATTTTTATCAAGTATTTAGGGAAAAAATGACAAGGGCAACAAATCGAATGTGGAAAATGGAAAGAACGGGAAATCCTGAGTTTTTGAGTGAATAGAGAATGAGAGACCCAAATTACAAACCTATCGAGAGACAGAGAAACAAGGAAACACAAATGGACCCATACGTGATCTTCGACCCAGGAACATATTAATTATGGCAACAAAAAGAAAGCAGAGACTTTCCAGGCACAACACGGGGAATGATAAATGGCAGAGGCCGTAAATCGATAGGTTTCAAAGGCAAAATGGGGCAAGACCATTTTGAGCACCAACACATCCCCTTTCTTGTTTGCTATTTCTCCCTCTCTCCTTCCTCTTCTTCTTCAATAAAATGATTTGTTGTTCACATTTCTTTTATTGTAATAAAAAATGACATCGTCTTCGTCCCTACGTACTATCGCTTGTCATATATGCTATCTTCTTATTGTAAATTAGTTTATTTTCCTTCTTTCTGCTATTGTTTTATACGTTCACAGCTTTTATCTTGTAACATTTAATATATAACCACCCACTTCCCTTTCGACATTCACATCACACATCACTGCGGGTGCGATTGCTAGTATTATATCAAAGTGGTTTGACCATTCCTTCAGAGCATGCTTTGTCCACGTTTTACAAATGTTCCAGGATATGAAAAGAGTGATTTTTATCACCATCTCTATGCAAGCGTGAATTCAAATACTTTAACAACCACGTATTCCACACAGACTATCATCTTGACTACTTATTTATCTTTTACCCTACAAATTCGGTCGGTATCTACGTGGCCCTGGTTGTTGACTCCATATGGCGTATGCCCTCGATTCCCCGGTGGCTCAAAGATTTAGCTGCGTGCTCTGGTTTCTTCCATTCACAAATTTTGTGCAGGCTCATTCCACATTTTTACTTTTCTTAGCCAGCTCATCTTTGTTAAGGGAAGACCATCACATATCTATTTTCCATGCGATCGAAGTTCATAACCTCCATTTTCAAATTTTCTATTTCTTCCGCCTAGCCAGCCGTTGATCCTGTTGTTTATATGTTACTCTTTGATATTTGAAGTAAGGAGAATATAATGTTCTTCTTTTTAACGTTTTTCAAATTTTTAAAAACTTTTTCTTTGTCGCCATGTGCATCAATTTCAAGTGGTGGATACGAGATTTTATGATGGGGAAAGATGTGGAACCTCGAGCTAGCCCTGCCCTATGGGCCCGGGCAGGGGTTAAATTTGACGGTCGTTTAGACGTTTTTTGTGATTTTAGACGTAAAATACTTGTAAATATCTTATTTAACCGTCACACGTGACTTGCATATTTAAAATGTGACCATCAATTTCTATATAGATTTGTATATAAATTATAAAAATATATGTAAACATATATTTAAAAGATATAATAAATATAGAACAATTAATAAAAATAACCTTGTTTTGTGTTTTTGAAAGGCAATATTGAAAAATTACCGTCACCGAAAATTGTTTTGAGGCATACTGGCCGTCAAATTTAACCCCTAGGCCGGGTGGCAAAGCCGAGTCTCTCTGGGGCCCTCTCTCTGTAGACGTTACAGCAACTAAACCTAAACCTAAATTGTATTGATTGGTTCAAAGGCTTGCTTGAAATATATATATATATATATATATATATATATATATATATATATAGAGAGAGAGAGAGAGAGAGAGAGAGAGAGAGAGAGAGAGAGAGAGAGAGAGAGAGAGAGAGAGAGAGAGAGAGAGAGAGAGAGAGAGAGAGAGAGAGAGAGAGGCTTACGGTTTAAGTATCAAACTATTTGAAATATGGGGGAGTGTCAATCTTCTATATAGGATCAATCTTGAGATTGGCTTTCCCCTCCTTATACTCTTCTAGAGAAATAAATGTGGTCGGCGGGAGCACTGCACTCCCTCGCCCCCGCTTTAGATCGATGGGCATGCTATTCTATATAGCCAGACAACTGGAGGGGTTGGGAGGAGGAGGACAAACAATTCTCCATTTGAGCATTTTTTTATATGAGTATTGTGTACTCATTGGGCACTAGATTATATAGATTTTCAGCATCTCAATTCATCTTTCAGAGGAAGTATATAGTAGATTTACAATTATGAGTAAGCGTATAACTAAACTAGTGATCTTCTTTAGCTTAGAAGCTACGAGTAAAGGCATCCATGCCACCAAAGTCACACATGGCACAATCCTAGCCTCAAATGTTTGGACTCTTCGTGTCCGGTTATCTCTAGGCCTTGAGCTCAGCAAGACTTGATCCTTGGTGGCCTCATTGTAAGCCTAACAACATCACCAATAGATGAAGGGAATTTGCAAAATATTTTTTTATTGGAAATTTTTTTCCTTTTACGGGAGAAATCCTCAGTAAAACATCTCTTTTGGGAAATGGAAAAGTGGGAGAGGAGCTGCCATTTCCATTTACAAATTTTTAATATTATTTATACCTTTACAACTTATAAAGTTAACAAAACTATTATATTAAAGGTGTTCAGAAGCGTGGATAATGTGGATAATAATGACAACGGGGCTCAAATGATGAGTGGAAATATATGATGGAAGATATTAATTTTTGCAATGGTGATACAAATGGATTTAATGAAGATGAAAATGATAATGAAGACTAAGGTCATGACATTGCACAATGAAGGAAAACTCCAATTATGTTCTAATACATATGACGCATCATAACCTAATCATATTGCATGATTGACAAACATGATGATAATATAATGATGATTTCGTAATGACGATGACATTACAAAGATGACCAAAAAAATATGAGTATAAAAATGATGATGGTTATTATTAAACATGATGATGTTAAACTTTATAATGACATCATTTAAAAACACAAATTCTATAGAACAACTTTTATGTACAACATGAAACTATCTAAAGAAAATGTGAAACAAGCCTACTCCTAAACTAGCCAACTTTAGTCTAAGAGTGGCACATAAACATGGAAATTTCGAAAGAAAGATCTTACATTATGTGGTAACAACACATTTTCCTTTTGATTGTTCTTAATAATGAAGTTGTATCCTTGTATTCTGTCAAAAAATCTATTAAAATAAAGATCTTACCCAAAATTGATGATTCGTTCCTAGGAATAGCAACACCCTAAAGTTTAATAGGATTACCTCAAAAGGTGACCAATGAAACTCATCAAACTTTTTTACTTCAATTATGATTATTCATGGGCTTATGGTTCCGCTTAAGTGAAATTTTGTTGACGTTCTTTATCGAAATCTTGGTCGAAGTGAGGATTGGTTCATGGAATTCCTCATTTTGCCTATTGTCAAGTAGAGTATGGAAACCTTATATTCCGTTTCAACTACTAGAAGTTATTTCATTAAGTTGGTTGGTCTTTCTTCCTATTCTATCTCAATTGTCATTTCCATCTCTTGTATGAATTGTTCATCAATTCTAATCACACCACAAGGGTTTATTAAATCTACCTAAGTAAACTCCATCTTATACTCCTACCGTCTAACTTCTAAAAGTCCCTCAAGATTTGAAAATAATTTTCCATCCAAATAATCCAAATTGTTATCAAAATTTTCTTGTATAGAATCACTACGCTTCAATAATGGTGGAATTTCTAAAACTAATTCAATCTCTACTTTTGTTGATCCGATAATAGGCTATTTGTACCAAACTATTTATTTTCTTCATTTTCTGATTTATTATAATTTAATCTCAAACTTCGAAATCTAATAAAATATCGCTCAATTTATTGAAATCGTTATTAAATACGAATTAGGGAGCCTAATTTAATGAAGAAGCAATCACATATCAAATTCCCATTCTTTTCGATACTTAATAATATGGTTTCAATTTTGCATAAATGATTAAAATCGGGTTTAAAGCTTCAAAATCTGAATTAGTCTCCTACAAAATGATGAGAAAAGGAGACAAATGTACAATAATATTAAAAACTATTTGTTACCTAATTTCACCGATTGATCTATATCTCGAGTTTCGAAAAAGCTCCATAAAATTTTCTTCACACTCTAGATTTTATATTGTTACATTCACTTTTATGATGTCCTTCTTTCCCACAATATGTGCACTATATACTAAGTCTAGGTTTCTTTCCTTCATGTAGCTCCTCTATTCTTCACATTCTTTGCATTGAGCTTTTGAAACCATGATTACTACTATCTCCATAATTTTCATTTTTTTCCATTCTTTTAGTTGCTTTAATGGCTTATGTTTTGGTTTTTTTGTTGAAATTTTGTTCCGACAATCAGTAAACCGGATTTTACTACGCAATCCTTCTATAAACCAAGTCGCTTTATTTAACTCATCAAAATTGAAATTTTATTTATTTATGACATTTGAGAATCTCATGTCATATTTTTTTGACTATTTCTCCTAGTATTTGTTTCATTTCCTTTAGATCTTGAATTATCTCCCCAACACATTTCCTTCTTTTAAGTTTTTGAGTTAGAGCTTGGTGGGCTTCTTACGAAGTCTATGAAATCAACTATCTTTAGTAAACGAAATATGAGAATATTCCTTGCAGTGTGCCTATTAGTTCAAATTTCTTAGTATTAGCATTGATGAATCCCTTTGCACTCCATTGCATGTCATAAGTCAATAGGTAATGTTCGGGATTTTTAGTTCCATCATATAGTTTCAAGCTTGTATATAGATTAGAATAATGAACCTCTGTTCTTCCTAGTTCTAATTCATTCTTGTGGAGCTCAATTACTTCAGTTTAGTATGCAATAGAAACTTGCTGGAAAATATAGTAGTTGTCTTCGGTTAAGGGGAATCGACATCATCAGAAAGGGAGGAACCGGCAAGTGGTTAGGTCTAACCGGCATTGGTTACCTATGCAAGGATGTTTTAATTAACTCTTGGGAATTAGATCTATTTTTAGATTAAAGTATTTCTATTGATTATAATTACATGGCTTAAGTGCCCTAAGTCTATAAACAACTATATAAGCATAAAAGCTAGGGTTTAGAAGTAAGAAAGTAGAGGATTAACAAGAATTAGAAAGAACTTGAAAAATTTGGTGAGACAGAGAATTCTTGGTGATGAAGCAAAAATTGATAGAAAGAAAGTATTGTACACATCGAGAGGTGTGGAAGATTGTAAATCTTCGTTGTATATCTTGTCAAAGCTTTGGATAATAGATTTTCTTGTTTCTTGGTGGACATAGCCCACACTAGGTGAACCACATTAAATATGTAGTTGATTTATGTTTCTTATTTTATATATTTTTCGGTAGAATATCCACTTTTATTTGCATGTATGCTTGGATGTGATGTATTTTCTCAGTACAATAGGTGTGTTAACCCAACAACCGGTATCATATCTTTTTTTGAGGGTTTTGTGTGTTGAAAGATTTACTCAAAGAGTTTTTTTATTGATTGGGAGCTTCAACAATAACAGAAGAAAACAAATACAAGGTAGAGAAATATGATGGCCGAAATTATCAATTATGCAAGATGGAGATTGAGGATTATCTGTGTCAAAGATATTTGTATTTATCGTTGGATGAGAAGTCTAGACCTATGAAGATGACTGATGAAGAATGGAAGATTCTTGATAGAAAGGCTTTGGGATCTATAAGATTGAGCCTAACAACATCCATGGCTTCCAATATTACAGAAGCGGCTTCTACAATAGACTTAATGAAATCCCTTCCTAATTTATATGAAAAATATAGTGCTTTAAATGAATTTTATTTGATGAAGAAACTATTTAGTTCTAAGATTCATGAAGGTGGATCTGCATCTAGTCATTTGAATTATTTCCGATGTATTGTAAATCAAGTAAAAATTGGTTGCCATACCATTTGATGATGAAGTAAAAGCATTTATATTCTTATGTTTTTTGTTTGATAGTTGGGATAACTTGGTAATGGCTATTAGTAATACATCTGCTAATAATATTTTAAAGTTTGATAATGTGGTTAGTATAATATTGAATAATGGCGAAATTATCAATTATGCAAGATGGAGATTGAGGATTCTCTCGTATCAAAGATATTTGTATTTATCATTGGATGAGAAGTCTAGACCTATGAAGATGACTGATGAAGAATGGAAGATTCTTGATAGAAAGGCTTTGGGATCTATAAGATTGAGCCTAACAATATCCATGGCTTCCAATATTACGAAGCAACTTCTATAATAGACTTAATGAAATCCTTGCTAATTTATAAGAAAAATCTAGTGCTTTAAATAAATTTTATTTGACAAAGAAACTATTTAGTTCTAAGATTCATGAAGGTGGATTTGCATCTAGTCATTTGAATTATTTCTGATGTATTGTAAATCAATTAAAATTAGTTACCATACCATTTGATGATGAAGTAAAAGCATTTTTATTCTTATGTTCTTTGCTTGATAGTTAGGATAACTTGGTAATGGCTGTTAGTAATACAACAGCTAATAATATTTTGAAGTTTGATAATGTGGTTAGTATAATCTTGAATGAAGAAATTTGTAGGAAGAGTATAGAGGAATCATCATCTGGAAATTATTTGAATGTAGAAAGAAGGGGTAGGTAGAAGGAGAGATCCAAGAGTAAGAGTAATGGGAAATCAAAGTCAAGGGACAACATATCTAAATCTAGAAGTAAGGGAATTAATTTTTGGAAATGTGGAAAGAAAGGGCGTGCAAAGAAATATTGTTGGTCAAGGGACAAAGAAAACCAGCACCTGACAAAGGTAAAGAAGAAAATATTGTTGCATCGAGGTAATGCAAGATGCTCTTATTCTTTCTTTAGATAGTAGAATTGAATCATGAGTTTTAGATTCAAGAGCTTCTTTCCATGCAACCCCTAATAAGGGTTATTTCAGAAATTATGTCTAGGGTAATTTTGGGCATGTTTATTTGGGTGATGATGAACCTTGCAATATTACTAGTAAAGGGGAAGTTCATCTAAAATTGTAGAATGGAAATAGATGGGTATTAAATCACATGAGTCATGTGCCAAGCCTCAAGAGGAATCTTATTTCTATAGGGAAACTATGTGAATCTGGTTGCATGGTTAATTTTACAGGAGACTCTTGGAAAGTCACCAAGGATACTTTTGTTGTGGCCAAAGGTAAGAAGGTAGAAACGTTATATTTATCTATCTATATTACTGATTCGTTTTCTATATTATCTACTTCAGATTCATATTGATGCAGTGGCATAACCGGTTGGGTTATATGAGTCAAAAAGGAATGCAAATCTTAAAGGCTAAGGGTAAGTTATCGATTTGTGAGTTAGATCTTGATTTCTTTGAGTATTATATCTTTGGAAAGAAAAGAGAGTGATATTTCTCAAATTTATGGAAACTAAGAAGGAGAAAAAATTGGAGCTTGTACACTCGGATGTGTGGAGACCAACTCGGGTAGCTTCTCATAGAGGATCCCAGTATTATGTTACTTTCATTGATGATGTTACAAGAAAGGTACATGGGTTTATAGTATTAAACATAAATATGATGTTTTTGAGACTTTTAAAAGATGGAAATCCCTTGTTGAGAATGTATCAAATTCTAAGTTGAAGTGCCTTAAATTTGACAATGTTGGTGAATATCAGTAGCAAGGCTTTCAATGATTATTGTTCGAGTGAATGGGATACGTAGAGAAAGAATGGTTTCAAGAACATCACATGAGAATTTTGTTGCATAAAGAATGAACAAGACAATCATGGAATGTGTTAGAAGTATGAGGATACATTCGGATTGCCCTTGCCATTTTGGGTAGAAGCGATTGATACAATGGTTTATTTGATTAATCCTGTGGGCCTTCAAGTTCACTAGATGGAGGAATACCAGAGAAAACTTGGATCAGAAAAGAGGTAGATATTTCTTTTCTTAAAATTTTTGGTTCGAGACGCTTTTATGCATGTTCATAAGGAAAATAGAAAAAGTTAGATGCAAAATCCAAGATGTGCACTTTCATTGGTTATGGATACGTGATTTCGGTTTTGTTTTTGGGATTTCAGAATTCTAAAATTATTAGGAGTCTTGATGTTGAATGGAATGAAAAGAGAATGTAAAGAGATCAAATTTTGGTACCAAAGGATGAACCGGTTGAGAAGTTTGTGAATTAAAATGAACTCTCAGATTTAAAAAAGAATTACAGGCGGGGGTTACACAATAAGCGGTGTTGGTTGACCCTTGACTCACAGCGCTTTGGTCAAACAAACCAGTATTGGTTATATAGGATCCAACCGGCATTGATTAGCAAAACCGATGTCGGTTAGAGGTGACCAGCGTCAGTCACTCTCATATTTGAATAGGAATGTCCAGGAGGTCCAAATTGACCCTCTAATACCCCAAACTCATGTGAGAATGTCATAATGGGTTAGTAAACATCCAGAAAGATTTACACCTTCTCTATTTTATTTATTATTGAATGATAATCATGAACCAGAGAGATTTGAAGAAGCAATGTAGGATAAGACTCACGTTTAGTGGGAGCATGACATGGATGAAGAGATGGACTCCTTGGAAAAGATCCAAACTTAGGATTTGGTTAAGTTGCCAACAGGTAAGAGAACATTATAGAACAAGTGGGTTTACAGGATTAAGGAAGAAGAGGGTGGATAGAAAAGGTACAAGGAAAGGCTTATAGTAAAGGGATTTGCATAGAAAGAAGGTATTGACTTTAGTGAAATATTTTCTCTTGTTGTTAAGATGACTTCTATTTATATTGTATTGAGTTTAGTTGTAGTAGAATATTTGCATTTATAGCAACTAGATGTGAAGATGACTTTCCTTCATGGTGATTGGGATGAAGATTTTTATATACAACAACCGCTTGGATATGAAGTCAATGGTAAGGAGAAACTAGTGTGTAGATTGAAAAAGAGTCTATATGGGCTCAAGAAAGCTCCAAAGAAATGGTACATGAGGTTTCATAGTTTTATGGATGAGCATGGTTACTTAAGATGTGAATCGACCATTGTGTTTATTTCAAGAAGCTTGAAAATGGGAGCTATATTATTTTGTTCTTGTATGTGGATGATATGCTTATTGTATGATCTAATATGCAAGACATTAGTGAGCTTAAGATAAATCTAGATCACACATTTTAATGAAGGATTTAAGAGCTGTAAAAATAATCCTTGGCATTCAAATACATAGAGAAAGCAAAAATAAGAAATTGTATCTGTCTTAGGAGGATTATATCTACAAGGTGTTAGAAAGTTTCAACATGCGAATGTAAAACCTATTAGTACACCTATGGATGGACATTTTAAATTGAGAAAAATTAGTTTCCTTCATCACATGAGAAGGTTAAATACATGACACGAGTGCCATATGCTTCAGATTGGAAGTCTCATGTATGTTATCATTTGTACCGGACAAGACAATACACGGTAAGTGGGGAGTTGTGAGTAGATATATGGATAATAATGGTAAAAAGCATTGGAAAGCAAAGACAATGGATACTTAGGTATTTGAAAGGGACATCTAGCATACATTTATGCTATGGAGGTTTGGATATTTCATTATGTGGCTATGTTTATTCGGATATGGCTAGAGATCTAGATGGTAGGAGGAGCACTACTGAATATTTTTTCATAGTAGGTAGAACAATAGTTAGCTGTATTTCAAGATTGTAGAAGGTTGTGGCCTTTTCTACTATAGAGGTAGAGTATGTTGTAGCTACAAAGGCTAGCAAGGACATGATATGGATGAGTAGGTTCATGGAAGAGTTGGGAAAGGAACAAAGTGATAGTAAAACTGTTTAGTGATAGTCATAGTGCAATTTATTTTAGCAAAGAACTCAATGTTTCATTCAAGATGAAACACATTTAATTGAGGTATACCTTCATATGACATGTATTGGAGGAGGGACAGTTGAATTTGGAAAAGATTCATACAAGAAAGAACCTGTTGATGTGATAACAAAGTCATTAGCAAAGGAGAAGTTGGAGCTACACTCTTCTTTTCTTGGTTTTGAGTTTAAGACTTGAAGAGGAAGAAACAAAGATAAGGAATAATCCAAGAATGATGTTGAAGGTATGGTGCAGTAATTAATCTTCAAGTGGCAAATTGTTGAGTAATGGAGCTCAATTAATTCTGTTAAGCATGAAATAGAAACTTTATAGAAAAAAATACGGTGACCATCATCATGGTGAAGGGAACCAAGCATCGATCACCCAGGACCAGCATCGGTTAGGAAAGGGAGGAACTGACAAGCGGTTAGGTCTAATCAGCTTCAAAGATGACACAATGCGAGGATGTTTTACTTAACTCTTGGGAATTAGATCTATTTTTAGCATTAAAGTACTTTTATTGATTGTAATTTCATGGCTAAGTGCCCTAAGTCTATAAATGACTATATAAGAATAAAAGCTAGGGTTTAGAAGTAAGAAAGTAGAAGATTAACAAGAACTAGAAAGAACTTTAAAAATTTGGTGAGAGAGAGAATTCTTGGTGATGAAGCAAAATCTTGATAGAAAGAAAGTAATGTACATTTGAGAGGTGTGGAAGATTGTAAATACTCATTGTATGTCTTATCAAAGGTTTGGATAATAGATTTTCTTGTTTCTTGGTGGACGTAGCCCACACTGGGTGAACCACATTAAATGTGTTGTTGATTTATGTCTCTTGTTTTGTATATTTCTTCTGGTAGAATATCCACTTTTATGTGCATGTATGCTTAGATTTGATATATTGTCTATACAACCGGTGTGCTAACCCAACACAATCCCAAGTAATTAATTATCTATCTCGAATCCAGAGATATATATCCTAGAAGAGGGGCAATATCATCTTTTATAGGCCAAGTAAGGATCTTGTTCCATTCTTTCCTCATATTCTATGCTTGTTTGATTCATGCAATACAATGTTTTCCATGATGGTTTCTTTGGTTCAACATCCACTTCTTACTAAATATAATTCTAATTGACATTCCTCAATTTCTTTTTTATTTTCCTAAGATTTTTCTTGACTTCATTATCCAATTCCTCAATTTATCTTCTCATTTCTTGTTCAATGTTCACACCTCATCATGCACCCTCTCATTCACTTTGGTTATTTTATTTTTTATTCCTTCAGTCCCTCGGTGAGTCTTCATTCCTCCCACTTCAACAACTATTCCTAATTTACTCTTACTCAAAATGTGTTTCTTTTTTCCCCATAATTATTAACACTTCCCTGTCTATTGTGAGTTCTTATTTCTCTTTGCATCATTTCCAAGATTATATTTTCTTCCCTCTATTATTTCTCAGACCCTTCCATATTATTCTTTAACTTTAACCCCTTCCCCTTCATATTATTCTTCGAGGATTACATCCCTTTGGTACCTACTCGACCACGCCATACTTGCGAGAATCGAAGCATGTCCTTTTCTAGATCAAAATTTTTCAGAAAAAAATGTAGATTTTCTCAAATTTTCCTCTTATTCCAAAATAGAAGGCATGCTTCAACAAAATCAAATGAGGAAAAATTGCAACAACAACCTTCATTACATACCTATGAATAGTAGTTTTCAACCAATGATCTACTACACAGTCCATGCAACATCCAAATTGTATAATATTTCTTGTTTTTCCTCTATCCATTCATATTCCTCATGAGATTCGTTTATAAAGAAATATAATTTTAATGGAGATAACTAGGTGGATAACTTTTCTAGAAGCTCGTACTAGAAATTCTAATGAATATCTCTTTAGATATGTTCTAAATATATTCCTTCAAATTTGAGATTCCTTTCGGTGTCTCTACATCTTCCACAAATTTTCTTATCTCACCCTCTAGTCATCTCTCTACATCCTTTTGCTTGGTAGCCATCTTATCATTTTTATTCCTAAAAATGAAACCATTATTAAGCACAGTTCCTTGATAACAACATCAATATTTCGCAACATGTTGTAGTCTAGATTAAGGCATGAGATATAATTCAATGTTTCAATTATGTAATATATTATATACAAAGAGTTTAATTAAACATAACCATATCACATTAATCCCATAATGTAATTAGAATTAAACAGAGCTATTAAAAATAAAGGTGGGAAAAAATAATTATATTGAAGAACTTTCTATTAGGATCCAAGATCGACGTCTTTCAAATATGATTACATAGCTTTACACAAAATGCAATCACTATTAAATTACCGGTCCTTTCATCTCCTTTATATATTCATAGGATTTTGATATTCCCTACGTATGTGTAGAGAAGATATACATTTTATCTTTTGTCTTATGTACTATACACATACAAAATGATAATAGAATCGTAAACGATATCCATGTTAGCTTACTTTTACATTTTATTATCCAGCAATATCACTATGAATGCTCTTTCTTTTAATATGCATATGAAAATACATTTGAGTACCATATCAAAATAATAGATGTGTATGCATGCATTGTATGTCCAAAAATTCATAGGATAGTGTACAATTCTAAAAAGGTGGTCATCGTGGAGAACCTATACATAAAAAGAGACTAGACATGATAGCAACCATGGAATGCAAAGAGATAAGAAATCATAACAACAAAAGAAACATTAGGAGTGATAGTAACATGAAAAAGTAGTAACAATAATGCAGATGTAAAAGAACTAGAATAGAGAAAAATAATAATCAAGTGAGAAAACAAAAATAATATTATATAAAGATTCATATAAAGGAATAAAACCATAGACATATGACACCCATGATATCGCAAGGTGATCAAGGCAATTAGGCCACATAATTAAGAAAGCAATGTCACGCAAGAAAGACATAGAAAAAAACATATTGGAATATAATATGATGTGGGATGTTATTAACCCTTATATAGTTCCTAAACATTATATTTAATATTGTTATTAAATATAACCTTAAACGATAACTTATACATAATAAATAACAATATAAGTAAAAACATTATCCTTTAAATATAACCTATGGGATTAAATTAATGGTTTTCAACTAATTATGGTTGAAAGGATTATTTTGGGAGACACACACGATCACCCAAAATAAATAGAGAACATGTGGCCCATGTAAAAATAACGGAAAGGAGAAGAGAAAAGGTGTAATAGAAGTTAGTGTACTTGTTAGCAAGCGTAAATTATTAAATGGATTTCTTCTTTTTTTATGGTTTTTTACCAAGGGTTTTTCCTACGTAAAAATTTTCTTGTGTAATGTTTATATTTTGAGAGTTTGCTTGAACAATATTTTTTTACTTTACTAGAATTTAATATCTGGATATTCCTCTCCATAACATGGTATCAAAGTTAGGTTTTTTTATTTTTAGATGCTTGAAAAATATTAGGTCATGTTTCATTTTTTATTTTATTTTTGAAATTTTGAAATGCGACAAAAAAATTCTAAAATTCTGAAACAATGTTGGTTTCTGGTGGTTTTCCGTTTTGGATGAGATCCTTCAAAAACCTTAGATGATGGCTGATTTTCTATCAACATCATGTACAAAATGCTACAAATTTTATGGTTGTTTTTCCTTCTCGGATTTAAAATTAGGGAAACATTGAAATGAATATTTGAGTGATCAAAAATATAGTTGTATTTTAGGATAGCTTGAAAATGTTTGGAAGTACAAAATTTTTTTCTTTGGTGCAATGTGGCTTTATTTTAATGCAAAAAATTCCTTTGGTTTTGATTATCCACATTGAAGGATATGAAGCTTTGAATAATTGTTGATAAAAGCTCTCAATTATTGGATTTTGAGTTAGAAAAGTTTTGTTGTAAACGAAATACTAAATTTCAAAAATAAAATGTTGATCTCTGGTCACATTTGATCTCGTAAACAATGGTGGTGTTAGGATAAATTCTCGAGGTGGATGCAAAAAATGTTTTACACATCAGAAAAGAGATTCATTATTGTCACCCTCAATTGGAAGATTTTGTAATGTATCAGTGACACTGTACAAGCTCATGGCATGTTCCAGTAGATCGTTCACCCACTCATGAAGATGGCGCTTTATTTATTTTTTTCTGTTTCTCATTCTCCATCACAAAACCATCGAGAATCGGGGTTACTTTTATCATAATGAAAGATGGATAGGAAAAAGGTTATCAAACATATTTATTGAAGGAGTAAACAAAATTAGAAAATTAGTTTAACTATTGATATGTATCCATCCACAATAATTCTAATTCCAAGTTCTAGTATAGTAAAACCAAATCCATGTTAACCCATAGGAATATAAAATTAGTTATATAAGTTTGTCATAGCATCTAAGTTTAGCATAAATTGTAATCGAGACTTTACATGACTTAATGGATTCTTATTTAGTGGCACTTACTCACATCAAGATGGAGAAAGGATATGAATCAATTTTATTCTATCTAAGGACATCTGTAACTAACATCATTACGAAAAGATGAGGGCCTTAAAATTCATTCCAACTTATATGTTACAATATCCTTTAACTCATATGTCCATTAGCTATTTCTTAATGATTACATTTGTTAATTTAGATATCACTAAGATGGAATATTTTCATGATAGTAAGATCTTCTCTAAGTTTTTTATTTAAATAGGTAAATTTAATTAAACTTCTTTTTTCTTAAACTAGCAAGCTTCTCTCTAGGAAACTAGTAAATTAATTCCATGATATTTTTTTTTTGATTGAAACGCACTTTTATATTGATATGATCAAGAAAAGTACATAGGGTTTCCACCAAAAATCCGGGTGAAGAAGTCACACTCCCAAAATACACACTATAATAAAGCTAGTTATCAAAGGAAACATTATGAAAATTGACAACAAGAGACCACCATAATGAGTGCAAATGAATGGACAACCCAGATCTTAAAACCATCCCCCACCTAGCTTAGGTGGGGTTTGATCAGTTCCCATGCCTTATTGATACTCTTCATAACAAATGTTCCTTTGATTTTGACTTAAATAGGGAGAGCAATAGAATTTGTAGACCCGGGTTTTTCCAAGATCGTTTTCTAAACAAAGCCCCTTGATAGATGTAGTGAGGAAGAAAAATTTTCTAGGCCTTGTAATCCTCTAAACCCTTGATAATCAACTTGACATTGATAGAAATGATTTGCAACCGAATATCAATGACACCTAAACCAACACTTCTTTAAGAGAACAACAGACGTCCAAGGCCACTCTATTGAAGCCCTTGTGACTATTAGTGTTAGCCCATAAGAAATCTCTAAGTAGCTTTTCCAGCTTAGCATACGCAACTTTAGAGGGTGGAAAACATGAAGAATAGAAGAAATGAGTAGCAGGGAGCACCTTAGATCAAATCTAGAACTTGCCAGCCAGAGAAAGGGGCTTGGTAATCCAGTAAGCAATTTTTTTCTCGACTCATTGGACAACATAAGACCACAAAGTAGCAGGAGTAGCCTGAAAAGAAAAGGGAATGCCCGAAACTTGAATTGAACCCCTAGTTGAATCCACTGCCAAGCATAACCTTCAAGCTAATGAGGCATAGGATCCATAGACTATCTGTAACATTGAGTCTTTTTCCATTAAATGGAGGAACTGAAGCCAAGAAAAGGTATCTAAACACTACAAAGTGTTTGTAATAGATTCTTCATTTTCAGTCGATGTTAAGAAAGATTCATTAACAAAATGGCCATTAAAAAGTTATAGATCAAACTTAGGAAGAGAAATTCCCTTAACCAACCCTTGTGAGGAAAACTTTGCGATAAGAAAACTAAACCCCTCCGCAGAAAATGCATAAAGTTTCAGAGCTAAGGGACAACCTTGCCGAATGGATATGTGCATCTCAAACAAGTAAGAGTAAACTCCATTAATGGTAAGATTGGAATTAATATCCTGGAAGAGCATATTGAAAGACTAGATGAACTTGGGGATGAAACCAAGAGCTTGCATCATATCAGTAATGAAAGGCCATTCAATCCTATCATAATATTTTTAAAAATCAATTTTGATAAAGAGTTCATTTTGATCAGATAAATGGGCCCATTCCATACCTTCCCTGCACGATAATGATGTTATCCAAAATGAACCTACTCTTGATGAAACCAGTTTTTTTAGTTCGCACAATAAGAGGTAAAAGATTACGAATCACGAGAGCCAAGACTTTAGAAATGATCATGTATGAAATGTTCAATAACGTAATTATCCACCAACCTGGTGATGATTTTAGGATCTCCAACCTTGGGGATAAACTTGATATTGCCTTGATTTATCAAAGCCCCAAGAGAATTGTTGGCCATAGCTTCACAATAAACATGATGAAGGTCAGGACCAACAATATCCCATAACACTTGATAAAACTCGCATGGAAAGCCATTGATACTAGGAGCTTTGTTGATTTTCATTTGCATGACATCTTCCTTAAGGTCATGAACAAAAAATAGGTGATCACGGGTAATTTACCAAGTCTCAAAAATATTGCAAGGAAAATCTTGGAGGCATTGAGGAAAAACATCATCCCTCTTTCGAGTATAAGGTTGTGCAACAAAAACCCAATGTTAGTGTTGAAAAAATTCTTGCATGACATCCGGGAGGTCAAAGAGACGACTAGTGACACCCTTGACTTAACATATTAAACCTGGAGGCATTTCGGGATGGAAGAAAGTAAAAATTCTTTGTTAACTCGGTCTCCTATCTTAATCCAATGCAATTGAGCTCTAACTTTTTCTCCATAGGCTTGATAAAATTCTTCCATCCTGAGTTTGCATTTCCATTTGCCACCTTAATCGAAGGTGGGTATTGAAATGGCAATTTTTCCAGGCTCTGTAACTTTTGACATATTCACGTGAAGAGGCCTTATGTGCCTCTCTTCTAAAATGAGTTTCCTTTTTCCCAAATAGATAGAGAAAATATGTAACTTTGGTAATGACATCTTGCCACCAAGTAATCCATTTGTCTAAACCAGAAGGGTGTTCAACTAGGTTATAAAGGCTTAGGATATTATCCATAGTTTTTAGATGTTGTAGGTGAATAGTGTAAATATCGAATTGATAGTTTTGGGATTTGGAAGGAGCCATATTCCATGTAATTTTAAAAATAATATGTTGATGATCTGAGAGAATATTCCTTTCCCAAATAGAAATAGGTCTACCTAAAGTGGAGGACAAATAAAATTCCCTTTGTTCCATAAGGAAGGCCTAATTAATCTACTTGGGAATTCTATCATCACCTTTCCAAAGGTTGGAACAGGTGAACCAGGGAGCATCAGAGGCATGCTGAAAATAGTGGTTAGAATAAGAAATTCCAAGTTTTCTACAAATGTAAAACGATGCTTTGCATTCCCACACATGACATCACATAGTAAGAGGCATCACTTTATCATCAGTAGAATCCACCATATTGAAATCCCCACATAGGATCCAATGTGCATTAGGAAACTCATCAGCAAGTTGTCGCTAAAGTAAATAATGCTCAACAACATCATTAGAAGCATAAATGTTAGCAATAAACAAAATCTAACCATGTAAATAAAAATGGGACCACAAAACCTGATGTGAGGGGTTAGAGCCCCAAGAAATCGAGTGAATTTTACAGAGAAGGAGAGAGAAGAGCAATAACAACCTCTTTCTTAGGATCAAGATTTGAATGGTGACCTATGATACTGCTTAGATAGTACAAGTAGAATAATGGAGAAGAAAACCAACAAATTTAACCTCTCTGAGACTGACTTACATAGATGTGACAAAAATTTAGAAAATTGTCCCTACCCAGTGTAACGATAGGTCATTCAATAAGCCCATGAAAATTCAAAGAGAATAGAATTATTTATAAACATCAAGGTTCATTCCCACTTCCTCCTCGAGATGTCTCAATATGGTGAACTTATTTGAAAAAATTGAAGAGCCAACAATTTTGAAAAAGGAACATAATCACTTATCAGAAAAGGACACCTCTGTGATGGGACATATTCTTCATCCTCTGGAGGAGAGGGAGTACGGGAACACCTACATGTTGACTTGGAACAAAAGATATTAAATATCACCTTAGAAAGAGGTTGTGAAATCAAAGATGTAGGCATAATAGTGGACTTCGCAATGAGGGAATGATGAATAGGAGGAGGAGCCGAGTTGTTTCTTATTGACCATGGGAGACGAAGCCAATACATGCCCTCTAACATGTCGATAGATAGATTGCTATGGTTCGTGGGTTTTCTTGTGGGTGGTAGTGGTCCAACCCTCTCTAGAAAATGATGTATTCTTAGGGGTGGTATTTTTCTTATCAACAAAAGGAGGGGGAAGAGGAGGCCATCAACGGACATTCCTAAATCATGTGGTCTATTGGATGGCGGTAGAATCTTGTGTTGGACAAATTCATATAAAGGACACCGAGAGAAACACATGTCACCAACTTGGATATCAATGGTTTCCTTGAGGTATTTGGCTAGGTCTACTTCCACACAAACCCAACATTGTGGTTGGGAAACATAAAACTTATTTGGCTCATGGAAAATGAAACGCCCAATGGGTTTGACTAGTTCTTCCACAAAGATCCACAGGGGAAGTGGTAAGGCAAGAAATACCAAATAGACCAGAACATTAAGCATAACATATTGAGAGACTTGAAATTCATGTGTCCATAGTGAAAATTTCACCTGTGGTGTTCCTAATAATTCAAGGGCCGTGATTGATAATGACCTTATAATGTTCAGGGTTAGAAAAATGAAAAGGAAAGAAATCCTTTATAAGGTTCTTGATACCCTTAATCCAGACGCCATGACATTGCTAGTGGTTGTGAACCCACTATTTGAGAATAATCTACGAGGTGACACAACCAAAAAAATGAGAAATCAAAGTACAATATTAAAGCTAAGAGAATGTCTTTTCAAGTTGACGTAAATCTAAAACAACACTAGGCTCAAGTAGAGCGGGTTCATTACCTTTTCATAAACTTTCAAGTATAAACTTGTGAGCTTAGTTCTTTATTGGAGGCATGTTCAATCGAGTTCTTACCACCTAAAATTACATCAAAAGATGTAGGAATACTAGCTTCCGCCACTAAAATAGGAAATCACCACAACCCAAAGGGTGAAAACGTATTAAGAGCAATAAAAACTAAGGAAATGTCCCACTTTGATAAAAACAAAGGTTGGGTGATATTTTGTACAAAGTTGTAGCCAAAATAATAGAAATGAACACCATAGCAAAGAAAAAAACCACAAACTGATTTCTCTGTTTCTTAATATTCCACAAACTTTGGAAGGTAAACACTTTTATTCCAAAAATGTTGAAATAAAATAGTTTAGGGTGGCAGCTAACAATGAAGAGGAGGACCCTCTTGGCTTGGGATGGGACATACTTGATGATGACAAGGACTTTGGTAGTTCTCGCTGCGATGACCATGATGATCCCTCTATTGGAATTTTTGTTGTGGAAGCTCGACTCTCTTTCTTTTTTTTTTATGTACTCCTAGGCTTGGCCTTGTTTTTTTGTTGATTTTAGGCATGCTCTCATACCGCCCGCTTTTTTGTTGGGAAAATATTATATCATGTTGCATTTAATATAATATAATATCTTTTAAAAAAATTAATAGTATAGTTTAGCAAAGCCATTAGTAGCAATAAATACTTTAAATACAACATGGTTGAGAAAGTTGTGAAGATTGATGTTATGTGCCTTTGTAAAATATCCTTCATAAAGATCAAACTCATATTAAAAGAATTATCTCCTATCAAAATTGTTGTATACCATTATTGTTAAATAGTAAATCAATTATATTATTAAGAAGGATTATTTAGTTTGATGGGAGTAATATGGATAAAGGGACTTCAATTCAACTATAAATACCAAAATTGTTAATTAGGGTAAAACTATATATGTTAAATAATAGGCATATTTCTTTATTAACTATAATATATAAATATATATCAAGGAGGTTATATAAATTTTTGTAAATGTATTTTTAATATAACAAGATTTGGTGATATTCCTATAAGATGTGACATTCAAAATGCTCATCTAATTATGACATAGAGTTCACTAATGTGTGTTTTGTTTAATAGATATGTGTTAAATATAATTTAAAACCTTAGAGGAAAAAAATATCTAAGTTGAAATAAATTTTCTATGCTTAGATGTATTTATTAAGTCTCCTCGACCTAAGTTCTTATCTTTTCGAAATTATCCTTTGTGTCATATATATATCTCATATGTTCATATGGGTTATAACTAGAAAACAAAAATAAGATCTTTATTTTCATGTAACAATATTTTAAATATATTTTTATTTTAATATTTTGATATATCTTATAGTAAATTGCTAAAACTATACTATGTCATGAATTATGAAATGTGAATCTTAGTTTAAAAACTATTCTTGATATGAATTATATAAATATGTTTTCATGTAAATGTCCAACAAAGAAATTGCCAATTTCAAGCATGACAACTATACCCCTATGTCAAAAATTACAAGTTGAAACCTCATGTCTACCAAAGTAAGTACATTGACTTCCCAATTTATGTTACCTTAGTCCTTTAGGTGATTTAGGAAATTCAATTCAAACCCCGAGGTGGTTTTAGGATTTCATTAAAAATGCAAACTTTGGGCGAGTTGTGGAAAGGGCTATCAAGTGGCCTTCCTAGAAGCTGGAACAACCTAATAGAGTGGAAGCAGAGAATCAAAAATAGACACGAAGGTGAATAAAATTCCGAGGAACATCATGGAAGTGGTTTAGGAAGATTTGGGAAGTATTTTGAGAAGTTGGGGAGTTTCACCAAAATTAGGGTTCACATGCCAGTGCACTACACAAGACAAAATAACTATTGAGCTTCAAGGTTATGCAGGAGCTTTAGATGAATTTAGGAGAAAATCATAACATCGTTAGAAAGGTAATTCCAAGCCCTACAATATGGTGAAATAATATTTTCACATCTCTTTATGCGCAATGGGTCTTTCTCATGCGCAAGTGGCGTACTGAGATAAAAAAATCCATTTTTTAGGGATCAAATTCATTAACCAGGACATATGACCCAAACCATTGGATTCATAAGGCCGTTTTCGTTAATGTACAATAAATGATCTTATTTTACTCTCCTTTTTATCAAGTTTGATTACATTTTGTGACTTTTGTTTGATCTAATATAAGTTAGGATGTAATTGTCCATATTTTGTTGATTGTAGTTCTAATGTTTAAAAACTTTGTAATTCCTAACTAAGTGCTTTGGAAATTTAGTTTTGTAATAAAACAGGTCACAATCAGTCAAAAGAACAAAGTATGAAGTGGTCAACATGTTTTTGGAAGCATTGGTTTCAATACGGCTCGGTTAGTTCCAGAAACTTCCAGACTTAGTTCGAACTCCATTACATAGTTACAAGCTCTATCACTTAGTTTTCAAAACTTTTGGACTTAGTTCAGAACTCCATCACTTAGTTCCGAAATTTTAGACTTAGTTCCGGAACTCTTGCATGTAGCTCAGAACCCTCACAGTTAGATCTGGAATGATTTCCTTTAGTTCCAAAACTTCTCTAAAGTTTCGGAACCGATGAGAATTTATTTATTCCAACAACATCCGGTGATTTAGCAATCAATGATCCTTTCAATCAGAGCATAGATTGGAAGATTTCTGATTCTTCATACTTGCAGATCTAGGGATAACTATCATACAACAAGTATGTCCAACCATGATCCAATTCAACATCTATTTTGGGCATGATTTGGTTCTATCTGAATTGGTAGGACAACTATGGCTGTAAATACACTGTGGAAGAAGAAGTATATATATATATATATATATATAGATATATATATATATATATATATATATATAGATATATATATATACATAGAAAAGCACAGAGAGATAGAAAGAGACAATATATGTTTTTGTAATGCGTAGAACATTTTATCAATAAAATAGCCATTTTTGTTTTGAGAGTATATTAAGTTGTCAAATCCTATTTCAAGGTGGAGCAAGGGCCCACTCTTCCAAGAACTAGGATCTTCATTTTATTGGTATTTATATTTCTAGAGAAAATAGTATAGATCTATTAATTCTGTAAATGCTTTTGATTACTCAAGTTGAAATATGTTGTATACTTGTTCCTGTAGGTGTTCTAGATTAGATTCTTATTTCTTTGCAATCAACTTTCAGCATTCTCAAATTGTGTGTTTATTTCCAAAGCAAGTGTGTTTATTTTGTAATGTGTGTTTACTTACAACAATCTATTCCATTCTACAAATGTGTGTTTATTTCAGCAATCTATTTCTGCAGAGAGTGTTTACTTCCAACAAGTTTTCATAGTTTGATTTCAATAAGGTTTTAGCCAAGGAATCCTCAAGACATTGAGAAAATCCCCCAAAAAATAAAAAAAAAAGAAAACAAATACCTACAGTCAATTACTAGATCACTAAGATTTCTTGTTGCATATAGCTTTGACACCACCCCTGGTTTGAATATGACATCAACAAAGAGTTGATTAAATGAAGGGAATAATGACACCCATCATTTTTTGCATTCATTTTAGGGACCAATAGTTAGAATTGTCTAATTAGGTGTCAACAAGAGCAACAATCATACATCTAGTAATTGCAGGATCTTCCCTATGTCATCATAAAATTTATGAGTAGACCAAGAGACTCCAAGGGTCGATTCCTCCCAAAAATATCTAAACAAGAATCATCTTCTCGATCAAATAAGGAAGTTGATCAAGAATTAGAAGCACCATTGTCCCCTGTTAGGCAATGAAGCAAATTGCCACCTTTGGAATTCTTAGATCAATCACTAGAAGGAAGTAGAACCTTTAGAAAAAATATCATATCCCAAGACCCGTTTAGAGAAAGTTTTGATTCACAATTGAGTAGTCAACCTCCTACTCCTGACTTTTCACCTTCCCCAAAACAAATCACATACCATATTGATTGGGGAAAAGTCTAGAAGGTACTACAAAAATGGCACAAGAAGTCTGAAAGAGAACCTGATAGGACCTTCACTTATCCAATTCAATTGGATGATGATGATACACCTATGAAAAATATTTCACCTGCACATTTACCCACATTTAGAGGGATGTCATCTGAAGACCCTGACCAATTTCTATTTGAATTTAAAGTATTGTGTCAAACTTATGATTACAAAATAGATAATCAGAAACTCAAGTTGTTTCCATCTACCCTAAAGGATGCAACAATGAGGTGGTTTATGGGATTAACATCTAATTCTATTACCACTTGGGCACAAATGGAAGTTTCCTTCCTAGACAAGTATCAAGATTATTGTAGAGGGAGGAATAGGAAGGAAGAATTTTTCAAAATCAAGCAAGAGGAGGATGAGAATATGGAAGATTATTTAGACAGATTCCTTTTTGTGAGAAAAAGATGTGGATTTGTATTACAAGAAGAGTTAAGAAAAACCATTTTTCTTAAAGGTTTGGATGATGAATCAAGGGAGGCACTTGATCTGATGGGAGGTGGAAATATTGATCAAATAAGAATGAATGATATTAAAGACATTTGTAGAAGCTATTCATGAACAAGGGGTGGACCTAGAAAAGGAAAAATAGTTAAAAATTTAAACCCAAGATATGAACAAACTGATGGATGAATTGGAAAATTTCAAAATAGACATTTTAGTTCAATTAACCTCCACCATGGATGGATTGCAAGCTAAAGAAAATGCTAAAACTGAACCATTAGCTATGTATTGTCCTAGATAGGAAGAAGCATGCAATAAGAGATTGTCCCCTGGATAAAATAGAAATGTGTCTTATCTATGAATCTAGGGACCATGAGAGTGATGCATGTTCTCTTCTTCCATTTATTAAAAATCAGCTTAAACAAAGCAACATTCCATCCACATCAGAAGAAGTAAATTTTGTCTAGAGACAACCTAGCCAAGGGAAGTTCATGCCCAAGTTGGTTCCTAACCCCTGGATGATGCCATGGGCAGCTCAGAGAAAGTGCCAAAAATTGGGGACAACCACCTTGGGCACCTCAACCAACATGGAATCCTCAGATTGGGTAGGTCAATCTTGGTATGCCCAAGGACACCAACAACCATGGTCTGGTCAAGGAAACCCAAATGCTTGGTCACAACCTAGGTGGAGCCCTAATAATTATGTTCAAGGGAGGACATATCCCAATCAGAATCAACAAGCCATAATGGGTTCCCAACACAAAATTCACAAAATGAAAATGTGGTCCAAACCCAAATACCAACACAACTCCAGTAGCAAACCCAAGAAACAAACAAACAACTCCTGTCTATGGAACAAAACTAGAAAAATCAAGTTGATCTGAATGCCATGGATTGTAAGGATATTCAAACTAGATCTAGAAAAATAATTAGCATCCACCTATTATAATCACTGAGATGATAGAAGAAATTGAAACCCCTAGTATGGTTGTTCCCAAGAAGGATGAAAAGAAAAGATAAGGAGCAGATAAAAACTCTACTGAGACTCCATTTCCAGAGAGATTTAAAGAAGCCATAGAAACTAAGGAATCTGAGTTGGTACAGGAACTAAGGAAATTGAATATTGAAATACCATTGTTACAAGAAATTAAGGACATTCCAGAATTGAACAAATTAATCAAAATGCTATGTTTAAAAAGACCTGGAAGGAAGAAGCAGTACCCAAGACTATTAAGGTAGATGGGAAACTTGTTGATTTATTAGCAAGAAAATTTTGCTTCCCAAATACGGAGATCCTGGAAGTCCTGTTATTTTGTCTCTATAGGGAATAAAGATATACATAATGTTTTGGTTGATTTGGGAGTGGCTATAAATGTGATGATAGTGGACACTTTGAAAACATTACCATTAATAGGTATACAACCTACTAACACCATATTGCAGATGGCAGATCAGTCTGTAGCAAAACTAGAAGGAGTTATTGAAGATGTAGTAGTTATGGTGGAGTCATGGGAATATCTAGTTGATTTCCTTATATTGCAGCCAAAAGGTAAAACACTTGGTTATCCCATTATTTTGGGTAGACCATGGTTAGCTATAGTTGTTGCTTTAATTGATTATAGATCAGGTGATATGACTATCTCAAATGGTAAGAATTCTAAGAAAATATCCTTATATCCTTCTGCATGACCTTCTATTGATAATCAAGAACAATTGTGGGTTGATACTCCTGATACTAATAAAAAACCTATCTTCTTTGGCCATGATCATGTTGCAGGATCACATACATGTGAGGTAGAAGATATGATTAATCAACCATTGAATGAACACCAATTGTCCTTGGAGAAATGGGAATAGTTCCAAAACCTGAACTTAGTTTCGGAACCTACAGACTCTGTCCCGAATCATCATATTTAGTTTCGAACCATCACATTTAGTTGGAACCACACCAACAACAAATTCCTGTGATGACTATACATAATTTCACTCCGGAGGAATGAGATTTCTCTTGGGGGGAGGAAGAATCGGTAGCTTCAGTTTCTAAGATATCAGAAATGGTGAAGAATTTTGGAAAGCAAAAGTGATGAGGAGTTTGACCTACAACAAGATAAGTATCATAACTCTTCCTACTATCCTTTTTCCAATATTTTGTCTCAAGGAACTTTTGGAGATGTTGCTACATATCATATGTTGTTTCCACATGCATGTCCACTAAATACCTTAATGGAACCCTTTCAACAAATCATTTCATCACACATTGGAACCAAACATGTTGAGATTGAGTCGGGTAAGATTTTGAACATAAACAACTGGTTGAAGAATGATGAAGAAGCTAAATTGTTTGATGTTCTGAAAAATCATACTAGAGATTTTTCTTGGGACTACAAAGATATGAAAGGAATCCATCCAAGTATTTTCACTCATCACATCTATACTAAAAACATTAGACCAATTAGGAAACCTCAGAGAAGGATTAATCCAGCCTTAAGAGATATAGTCAAACAAGAAATTGAAAAACTATTACAAGTAGGTTTTATCTACCCTATCTCAGATAGTTAGTGGGTGTCTCCTCTTGTAATTGTTCCTAAAAATAATGGAAAATGGAGAATTTTTGTTGACTATAGGGAACTAAACAAAGCCACACTGAGAGATTATTTTCCCCTACCATTCATAGATCAAGTCCTAGACAACCTTGCAAGGTAAGCAATACTTTTCCTTCCTGGATGGATTTAGTGGATATAATCAAATCAGAGTTTTCTTTGAGGATCAAGAAAAACTACCTTTACATGTCCATGGGGTACCTTTTCCTACAGGGTATTACCATTTGGATTATGTAATGCTCGAAAACTTTCCAAAGAGTTGTATTAGCAATTTTTGTAGACCTAACAAATGACTGTGTAGAGGTATACATGGATGATTTCACTATATATGGAGACACATTTGATGATGCTTTGAGGAATTTAGATAAAGTATTAACAAGATGTGAGAAACACCATCTGTCTCTTAGTCATGAGAAGTGTTTGATGATGGTTGATGAGGGGATTGTATTAGGACACCACATTTCAAAAAGAGGAATTCAGGTTGACCAAAACAAAATCAGAATTATTTCAGACTTACCTATTCCTCAAACCCCCACAGATATCAAGTCATTTTTAGGGCATGTTGGATACTATAGGTGCTTTATCAAGGATTTTAGTAAAATTTTGCCCCCATGTTTAATTTTCTTACCAAGGACTATGAATTTCTTTGGGATGAAAGATGTCAACATGATTTTGAGGAAATCAAAGAAAAATTAATCACTACCCCAATATTGAGAGGACCTAATTGGGAAAAACCTTTTCACATTCAAACAGATGCCTCAAATAACTCCATTGGTGTAGTTTTGGGACAGAAAGATGAAGAAGGAAAGATGTATGCTATTTATTACCTCAGTAAAAATCTTACTCCCACTGAAAGAAATTACACTACCACTAAAAAATAATTTCTTGTTGTGATCTATGCAATTAATAAATTCAGACATTATATCATAGGGTATAAAATATTTGTACATACAAATCACTCAACAATTAGGTACTTAATGAACAAACTAGTGGTTGGAGGTAGGATAATTAGATGGTTATTACTTTTACAAGAATTTGATATTACCATAGTAGATAATCCAAGGAAATCTAATGTGGTAGCTGATTTCTTGTCAAGACTGACCACTATAGGGAGAAAGATCAGTTAAGGAAAACTTTCCAGATGAACAATTGTTTTCTATTTCAGCTGATACACCATGGTTTGCTGATATGGAAAATTATCTTGCAATAGGAAGTTTCCTCCTTTCACTAAGAAACAAATGAAAAATTTGATCAAAACTAGTGCACAATTTAAATGGTTAAATGGAATGTTGTTTAAATGTGGTCTTGATTTGGTTTTATGTAGGTGTGTGAGAGAAGATGAAATCTTTGACATACTGAGGGCATGTCATGATGAACCAAGTGGAGGACACTTTTAGTGAAAAAGAACAGCTCACAAGATACTTGGCACTGGCTATTATTGGCCATCTCTATACAAGGATGTGAAGAGATATATCAAGTGGTGTGATCCCTGTCAAAGGATGGGACAACCAACTTTTACCAATGAAATGCCTCTACAACCTCAAGTGGTGATTGAACCATTTGAAAGATGGGGTTGGATTTTTTTGTCCCTTTAGTCCTCCTTCACAAGGAAAGGAGTACATTCTTGTGTGTATTGATTATGTGACAAAGTGGGTAGAAGTGTAGGCTTTAACAAATGCCACTGAAGAAGTAAGTTGTTGATTTCCTTTGGCACAAAATTATGGTAAAGTTTGGCACACCAAGAAGTATAGTTTCAGATCAGGGGCCACAATTCATGTCTAATATGATCCAAGCCTTCACAATGCATTATCAGATCAATCATAGGAAGTCATCTCCCTATCACCCACAAGAAAATGGACAAGTTGAAGTAACAAACAGAGAATTGGAAAACATCCTTACCAAAATAGTTGAATCAAGTAGAAGAGATTGGGAAAAGAGACTACCTAAAGTTATCTGGGCCTATAATACAACTTGGAAGACTACAACAAGATTTTCACCATATGAGTTAGTCTATGGGAAAAATCCTTGTTACCTATTGAATTTGAACTACAAACATTGAGGAAAATAACTAAAATAGGTATTGAGTTGGATGCAACACAAAAGGAGAGAATTCTTCAACTCAATGAGTTGGATGAGTTAAGGATGGAAGCACTTTCAGAGATAAGATAATCCAAGATCAAAGAAAGAAATGGCATGACACACATATCAAGAAGAGGAAATTCAAGGTAGGAGATTGGGCATTACTGTTTGATTCTAAGTACCAACAATTCAAGGGAAAATTGAGAACCAGATGGTTGGGACCCTATCAGATTGAGAAGATATTTGACAATGGTTCTATTCAATTACTTCCCATTGATGGCAAATAGAAGGACACTTTTGGTCAATGGACATAGGCTAAAAATTTATAGGAAGCCTCCTACTAAGGATGAATTCTTGAGGTAGATTGAAGTAGATAAAGAATTTGATCATATGGAAGAACCCAGTTCTTCCAAAATGATCAAATAATCAGATGGATAAATCCAAAATAAAGGGAAGAGAATGAAAACTAGTAAATGGCATTCTCTTCCAAAAAAAAAAAAAAAAAAAAAAAAAAAAAAAGAAAAAAAAAAGGGAAGGAATGAAAACCAGTAAATGGTGTTCTCTTCCCAAAAAAAAAAATTCTCTTAGAGATCAATTGAAAACCAACAATGGTGGTTGATCTCCTCAAATAAATGGCTAATCCAAAATAAAAGGAACTTCCTTGAAATTCCAATTGTCTTTTCTAACCATTTTTTTTTTTTGTTTCACTTTTAGGAATGATGAGTCATCATGATGGAGGGATCACATCATCAAGGATGGTAATTATGTCTTTAACTTATTAAAGGTTAGATTAAAAGTTTCACATGTGTGATTGGATTTGATTTAAAAGTGGTATGATGAGTCATCTATTGTACATTATGATTAAAAGAGAGTAATCATGAGGGTGATGTCGGTGGAACAAAAGTGGTGGCATGTTTATAATGATCTATCATTTTTGTGGAATAAACAAAGTGAAGAAGTAGTTGTAGAAAAAACTTCAAGGAAGAAGTAGAAGAATTAAATTTGCATTCCGTAGCTAAACACAACAAGTTCCGTGCTAAGCACAATAGTTCCACAGCTAAACCCATCCATTCCGCAACTAAGAAAAGAGTTTGTAGCCAATCTGGGAAGAGAAATAATTCAAAGGAGAATGAATCTGAATCACCCTCTTTACCATGGGGATTAAAAAGAAGTTGGAACCTGAGGATGATACCCAACTTCTTGCAGATGAAGAAGTGGTAGATATCTTTGAACAGCAAGGTGGTTGGAATTCTAAAAAAGTTCTCAAAGTATAATGATGAATTGGTAAGAGAATTCATTATAAATTTAGAACAATCCAAAACAAAGGTTAGAAATATTGTAATTCCTTTTTCTGTGAATACAATAAGCAATGTATCTAGTGTCCAATTGTGCATGTCCCAAATCCTATCAAAGGGACCTTAAAAGAATTAGTTGAAACCCTGCTACAAGAGGGGGAAATGAACCCCAATATATTTACAACACTAAGAAAATCATAAAAGGGGTCAGAAGGGCCAGCTTTCCCAAACCCTTTGATAGAGTGGCATTTTGGATAGTCAAGTATTTAACTTGTGATGGTCAATTTGGGTCGGTAGGAAGAGAAGTCTGAAGATGCTCATACATCTTAGATATGGAGCTACAAAACCAAAATATATAGTAAACCTTCAGGGTTTCTTTTTGAACTCCATTCATACAATGGCCCAGAGGTATTCCTGGGGTGTTGGAACAATCAGACATCATGGGTTAGTTCATTTGGTGTGCCAACACCATTTTCTTGCAAAGAAAAATGGAGAAGAAATATGGGAGAAATTTCTTAACAAGTTTAAGCAAAACCTTGATATTATCAGGAGGGTAATATCAACTCCTTTTTCTCCTACAACTAATTTGGAAATTGATGCCCCTACAGAGGAAAAGAAGGAAATAGGTGGGGAGACTATACCAAAAAGGAGAAGATCTGGAAGAAGAATTAAAACTGCAAAACCTATTATACCTTTAAAAGAAACTCCTTCCTCAGTAGTAGCTACATGAGAGCTAATATATGTCTCTGATAGTGATAGTTCACCTAGGAAAGAGCAAGAAGTGAAAATTAGAAGAAGCTCTAGGAGGAAACCTACTTTTGAACATACTGAAGCTCCTCAAAGAAGAAGAATTCATAAGAGGTCTAGAGAAATTCCAGAGGAGATGAAAGAAATAGGACAAGTTGGAAAAATAAGTTATTGATATTTTGGGCAAAGCATGGCCATGACTCCTCCTGGACCAAGCCAAAATGAGATGGAAAAAGAAGATGAGATTTGAGGAACAAGTTTTTCAAGAGTTGGGTGAATCAGCAACACTATCACATGAAGAAGAAGAGTTGGCATCTTGGAGACAAAAAGGGAAATTTCCTTTGGTAGAAGAGGAATGCTTAACCCCAAAGAACTTTTAGAGAAAGAAGAGAAACAATAGGTTAGATAGGCTTTGTTCTTGTCTAGAGAAGAACTCATTATCAAAGAAAAGGATGAGGAGTTGAACTTCCTCAAACTCAAGTTGGAATAGAGAGAGATGCTCATTGGGGAACTAACAACTCAGCTCACAGACATGACTGAGGAATTAACAAGAGTTAAACAAAAGATGATGGAGAAAGAGGAAGAATGTAAAATTTCTAGAAGACAGAGTACTATGTCAATAGTCTCTACATGACTGAATTAACTTATTGGCCACTCAAAGCAAGTTATGGGATGATACTTGTAGGGAACTCAGTGAAATCAAAACATCCAATGAGGATTTGAGAAGCAAGATGGAAGATGAAAAGAAAGAAAGAAAGGAATGGGAAGAAAAATTTTACAAAGAAGAGGGAGACAAATTTAAATGTCTTGTAAAAATACAAATGGTTTGCATAATGAGTGAAAATTTCTTACATGTAGGAGACCTTCTCCTACATATAGCATGTTTCTAGAAGAACAATTCATTCGCTGAAGCTATCAAGAATTGCATGTGGCCTTCCACATGAAATAAAAGATGAATCTGAGTTCATGATAACCTATTCTTCAGCTAGTGCAGAGTAGAAAAATCTTCTCTGTGAATTCTATCTCTATAATCTTATGCTAGAAAAGAACACAGGCTTCATGATCAATTTGTATGTGGGAGAAAGCTAGCTTAATGCATTTTTTATGTTCTTCAAAATCAGATTGCATGGAAGGAAAGGGATTTGAGCATCTATTGAAAGCTAGCTCATCTGGTCTCTACATGAGGGCTCATTATGGTAAACCATCTACTTTTCGTTAAACATTTTAGAACCCATGCCTTTGATAGATGGTTCAAGACACATTATCTTGCCAGTTTACAAAAAGTATTGATGCCTTACTTTTATGAGGTGGAAAATTTTGAGGAGATTTATGATGGATGTTTGAAAATATGGGAGCTTCTTATAGTTTCCTTGAGGAGAAGGGAAGTAATATCTCCCACAAATTTGATCTAGAGTCTGGAAAGAAAAATATTTATGCACACTAATCCCTCATATCAATGAAAAGCACATAGGGGCATATGGATGGGAATGAGAACAAGGCCTCCCCTTCTTCTCGCTCCCATGTCTCCATGGAAAAATAGAGAACCTCAAGATCCCACTCAATTTGAGGAATGGAAGAGGAAAGTAGAAACAGGATCAGGGTATAGTGTTTCTAAACTAAAACACTGGGATATTTAGTTTCAGCCATTTGACCTGAGCAGTCAATTGGAATGCAGAATACACAACCCAAGGTTTGAAGAGTAAAGTTTGTAAGAGGACTTACAAACAAGTAAGTATGGGGAGATGATGAGGCCAAAATATGTCTCGTTAATGTACAATAAATGATCTTATTTTACTCTCCTTTTTATCAAGATTGATTGCATTTTGTGACTTTTGTTTGATCTAATATAAGTTAGGATGTAATTTTCCATATTTTGTTGATTGTAGTTCTAACATTTAAAAACTTTGTAATTCCTAACTAAGTGCTTTGGAAATTTAGTTTTGTAATAAAACAAGTCACAATCAGTCGAAAGAACAAAGTATGAAGTGGTCAACATGTTTTTGGAAGCATTGGTTTCAATACGGCTTAGTTCCAGAACTTCCAGACTTAGTTCCGGAACTCCATTACGTAGTTACGAGCTCTATCACTTAGTTCGGAACTTTTGGACTTAGTTCGAACTCCATCACTTAGTTCTAAAATTTTTGGACTTAGTTCTGGAACTCCTGCATGTAGCTCCTGGAACCTCATAGTTAGATCTAGAATGATTTCCTTTAGTTCCGAACTTCTCTAAAGTTCCAAAACCGATGAGAATTTATTTATTCCAACAACATCCTGGTGATTTAGCAATCAATGATCCTTTCAATCAAGAGAAGATTGGAAGATTTCGATTCTTCATACTCACAGATCTAAGGATAACTATCATACAACAATACATCCAACCATGATCCAATTCAACATCTATTTTGGGCATGATTCGGTTCTATCTGAATCGGTAGGACAACTATGGCTGTAAATACACCTGTGGAAGAAGTATATATATGCAGACTATGTAGATATATATATATATATATATATATATATATATATACATATATAAAACACAAAGAGATAAAAAGAGACAATATTTTTGTAATGTAGAACATTTTATCAATAAAATAGCCATTTCTATTTTTGAGAGTATATTAAGTTGTCAAATCCTGTTTCAAGGTGGAGCAAGGGCCCACTCTTCCAAGAACCAAGATCTTCATTTTATTGGTATTTATATTTCTAGAGAAAATAGTATAGATCTATTAATTCTATAAATGCTTTTGATTACTCAAGTTGAAATCTGTTGTATACTTGTTCTGCGCAGTGTTCTAGATTAGATTCTTATTTCTTTGCAATCAACTTTCAGCATTCTCAATTGTGTGTTTATTTCCAAAGCAAGTGTGTTTATTTCTGTAATGTGTGTTTACTTACAACAATCTATTCCATTTTACAAATGTGTGTTTATTTTCAAGCAATCTATTTCTGCAGAGAGTGTTTACTTCCAACAAGTTTTCATAGTTTGATTTCAATAAGGTTTTAGCCAAGGAATCCTCAAGACATTGAGAAAATCCCCTAGAAAATATAAAAAGAAAACAAATACCTATAATCAATTACTAGATCACTAAGATTTCTTGTTGCATATAGCTTTGGACACCACCCCTGGTTTGAATATGACATCAACAAAGAGTTGATTAAATATATCTAAAAATTGTGCTCAACTTCTAAGGAGACTCTGGCCACCCATGTGACTCCTTTAAGATCAGTTTTCCAGCCCTCACGTGCTTGTTAGGCCTTCATTTGCAACCATCATTTCAAGTGACACGTGTCATCACAACGACACGTCATGAAATTTGATGTCATTCTCATCCATTTTTAGGGACATAAAGTTCGAAAAATGTTCCTAGCCCCTCCAAGAAGCCTCAAGGTTCCTCATGTGACGAGCTTCTAACACCAAAGTGCTTCAAAGCTAGGTTTTCCTCAAATCCCCTCACTGTTGGATCTCTCGCCACATGTCACAACCAAGTGCCATGTGAAATTTGATGTCCCTCACGTACCTTAATGCTTAAGGGACATCAGGAACATGAAATTTTTCCTCATTCCATGATTTGAATTTTTTTGAATATTTAAAAACATCTCCTGCATCTTGCTTCTAACATTTAACCTTTTCGTGCACACCTGCTCTGTAACTTCTTTCCGCCACTCCACCATTGATGAACTCCAAATCATATTTTCTACATAAATGACATCCTATACCCCATGGTAATATGCATGTCTTAGAAGTTAGATTGACTAAACCAAGAAGAAAAATGAAGTATGAAGAATAATAAGAAATAGAGAAATTCTCCATTGCCATGAAACATAAATTTGAAGAGATCTCGCAAACCGATGTACGAAACAAATAAATTTTTTTTTTTCTCGTGTTATTCTATTTAAAATTTCATTAAAATCTCACCTTATAATCCTTATTTTGCATTAGAGATCACTCATTGTCAAGAAATTCTCTTTTCGGCCCAACGAAGAAAAAGCTTGATTTCCCATTAAATTGGGCAAATCGAATCAAGGAGAAATTTCACTGGTGGAATTAGAAGAAAAAACACACAACAAAAGTGTTTTTTTGTTATAAACAGAGAATAAAACCAGACACGAAAGTTTGAGATCAATTAATGGTGTCATGTTCTAAAGCACTACCAGATGATGAAATTTTGAAGCTTTAAAATCTCCCAAACCGCCGATTGGGAAAGCCTAAATTTTCAAAGGGGCGATGTTGGGAAAACATCCATATCAAACAAGTTTTTTTTGTGGCATTCCAATCACCAAAATCTCACTTTCTAAAAGTCGCGTTCTTCTTCACCTGAAGACTACTATTTTTGGAGAGTCACCAATTGAGGAAGCACTGCGAAGGAGGCGGTGAGCATTAGAGTTGTATTACAAGGATAAACCATCGAAATAATCATAATGCTCAAAATTTGACACTTACTAAAAATAGTAAGTGGTCTTATGAGCACATGCCAGTAGAAAATAGGTCTGAAAAGTAAGGGAAGCACATAAGGAAGGGATATTTTTAGTAATCACAGCCAATTAAGGATCGGAGGAGCTAATTTTTCAAACTTGTTAAAAAAACAAGTTCCTTTTTTAGTACCTACTTAAAATAACAGGGTATTCCAAAGTGTGGATTTCATAGAAGGAGCATACGAGTGGTTGATCATCCAAGTTGGCATCACCATTTTGGGGACCAAACAGAAAAATCTTGACACCCACCAAAAATAGTTGCCCTTTCCAAATATAGTAAGTGTCAAGAAACAACGAAGTTTGGGTCCGTAATGGGGACCAATGAAGTCTCTATCTTCATGGATCTCAATAGCGTCTTTCAACACTCATTTCATGCTTAAATTAGTATATAGGATGTGGAATTCACACTCAACACCATTAGATTGTTCATAGTATGTCCCATCAGGATCATGTCCAAGTCAAATAAGTAGTGTGACAATGTTGCGGGGAATCATGACAAGTTTTATTCTAAAGCTTCAATATTTCTTGAAGGGATCTCCATAAGTAATACTCATAGTCACTAATGGAATCATTCGACATTATTTGTAAAAACTCGCTTGTGGTAATATTCAGGTCTAAGAAGTAAGATTGACTAAACCAAGAAGAAAAATGAAGTATGAAGAAGAATAAGAAATAGAGAAATTCTCCATTCGCTATGAAACACAAATTTGAAGAGATCTCACAAACTGATATACGAAACAAATAGAATTTTTTTCTATGTTATTCTATTTCAAAATAATTTAAAATCTACCTTCTAATCCTTCTTTTGCATTGGAGACCACTCATTGTGAAGAAATTCTCTTTTCGTCCCAACAAATAAAAAATCTTGATTTCCCATTAAACGGGCAAATAATCAAGGAGAAATTTCACTGGTGGAATTAGAAGAAAAAACACACAACAAACATGTGATTTTTGTTATACACGGAGAAGAAAACTAGAACTAAAATTTTGAGGTCAATTAATGGTCATTCGTGTTCTAAAGCATTACCAGGATGAAACTTTGAAGCTTTAAAATCTCCCAAACCACCGGTTGGGCAAGCGTAAATTTTCGGAGGGTGATGTTAGAAAAACATCCATATCAAAAAAATAAAATTATATGGCATTACAATCACCAAGCTCACTTTCTAAAAGTTTTCATTCTTCTTCATTAAATAATGCTATTTTGGGAGAGTCACCAATTAAGGCAGATGCGAAGGAGGTAGTGAGCATCGGATTTGTATTACTGAGGATAAACCATTGAAATAATCATCATGCTCAAAATTTGAAACTTACTAAAAATAGTAAGTGGTCTCATGAGAACATGCCAAAAATAGAAAATAGGTCCAAAAGTAAGGGGAGCACACAAGGAAGGGATATTTTTAGTAATCGTGAGCCAATTAAGGACCGAAGGAGTCAATTTTTCAAACTTGCTAAAAAAATCAAGTTGGTTTTTTAGTACCTACTAAAAATAACAGGTTATTCCAAAGTGTGGATTTCATAGAAGGAGCATACGAGTGGTTGATCATCCAAGTTGGCATCACCATTTTGGGGACCAAAGAGGAGAAATCTTGACACTCACCAAAAATAGTTGCCCTTTCCAAATATAGTAAGTGTAGAGAAACAATGAAGTTTATGTCCGTAATGGGGGACCAATGAAGTCTCTATCTTCATGGATCTCAATAGCGTCTTTCAACACTCATTTCATTCTTATATTAGAATATAGGATGTGGAATTCACACTCAACACCATCCGATTTTTCATAGTATGTCCCATCAGATCATGTCCAAGTCAAATAAGTAGTGTGACAATGTTACTGGGAATCAAGACAAGTTTTATTCTAAAGCTTCAATATTTCTGAAGGGATCTCCATAAGTAATACTCATAGTCACCAATGGAATCATTCGAAATTATTTTTAAACACTCCACTTGTGGTGTTAGTACTTTTCCAAAAGAATTCTCTTGTGGTATAAGACATTCGAGGATCTAGGTTTCACTATATTGGAGGATCGCATGGTTCGGGTCACGGTGTATATCATAGGAAGGGTGGAAGTTGCAGTCAAAGGTGGAATAGTTCATTCAACTTGGAAAACATTCATCAGCTAAATTAAAGGTGTTTCTCAGGGTGCAATGAGTTCAAATATTCAGATTTTCACTACATTTGGATATTTACATCAACAAGGATCGACAAAATTCATCAGAATGACATCTCCTATTCTCCTTTGCTCTCTCATTCTCTCTCCTCTTTCCACAAGTTTCTCTCACTTTCCAACATTCTAATTTCACATTTTTCTTGAAATCTTTCATATGTCTTAATGTCCCTAATGTAATAAGTCAACCTTTATTTTATAAAAAGGGACTAACGAGTTTCTAGGATGTTGAAAAGTTTTAAGTTGTGTGAGGATATGAAAAGGTATTGGGGGTAGATGATGAGTCACCTCTCATTATATAAATTATAAATTCATTCCCATTTCCATGGGTTGGTGAATGATTTGCTAAACTCAAGAGTGTATTTTAATTTGAGATAACAAAGGAGATAGTCATTTTCTTCCATTCCACCCAAAGAGTTTTCCTCCATTCCCGTGACTATGTACAACTTTTTCTTAAGAAATCAATACAAGAAAAAGGATTTTCTAGCCTTTTTGACTGAGGTATTTATTGATACTTTGTGCTCATAAATTATAATCAGTCTTGTTGTTATTTGCATATTTGTTTCTTCTCATAAATGCATTTGTTGAAATTTTTAACTAGTATGTTAGGAATATGATTTTTACCTACAACATTAGTTCTCTTGCCTCTTTTCTCAATTCCCTTTCCCACTCTTTAGAAAAATTCTTCCCTAGCAAGTGATTTCTATCTTTGCCACGGTCGGTGGAGTTACCCTAATGGATCCCCAAATGCAAGGTCAACCAAAAGAACAATCATTTCACTCACACATGCATATACAAAAACTGCAATAGTTAAGTAAAGGGACTTGGATTCCCATATCCTTGCCAAAAACCTAAAAATTTATCCCTTTAAAAATTTCTTGCCAAAATTTTTGGTGCCCATCAGTGGGGTAGATTTAGCAAAGATCTCGCACCCAAAATACGACCGCAATGTCAAAAATTACAAAAATAAGTATTGAAAAAATAAAATAAGAGAGTTCATAGAAATCCATTACTAAAAGAAACACTATCAATTCTTGTACGTGACTGTCATTATATGGAGTGTCCTTTTTCATTCCCACTACAAGAATTTCCAAAAGATGGTGAAAGGAGATACACCAAAGTTGAATAAATTGAGTGGAATTATCAACCCCACTTTTTAGGCTTTGTAAAATAAGTAAGAATGAGTCAAGGATAATCCCTACTACTTTTCTCAAGCCTCATCTCCATCTGGTTCATCAAGTAGTTTGCCTATCAATCCTATCCAAACTCTTGTTGATACTCCCCTTCCAATTTACCCATTTTTTGACCATCATTGAGCATTGAGTTCCTAAAGGAAGAAGAATTTGAAGAATAATTTGTAGAAGCAAGAATAGAAATAGAAATAAATACCTCAACCCATTTTTCCGTGGGTAATAAATACATGCCCACTCGCTCTCGAACCACCTCTTCATGATCTACCAACAGGATCCAACAAGAACATTCCAAAGTTCAAAGGAGATGAAACACAAATCCCTAAAGAACACATTTATGCTTTCACCACATCATGTGGGATTCTTGGAATTAAACATGAAGATGTTTCCATTAGATGGTTCGTGGAATATCTCCAAGAAAAAGAAACAAAATGGTTTTATCTCTTTCCTACCCAATGCATCACTGGTTGGAACGATATCAAGACTTCCTTCAAGGAAAGATTTAAATCAACTGAATATTGTCAAGACCTCTTGGTACAACTAGCTCAAATGAAGAAAGGAGAAGGTGAAACTATGAGAGACTTCATGGATTATTTTGAATGGTTTCTTAACAGATACCAGGAAGAGGATTCGTTGTCTAAAAACAATGTCAAGATATTCTTAATCAATGTTCAATCACCAGAAGTAGGATTATTTCGATGAGGATTTCAACAAAGTTACATTGTAGAAGCACAAAATATGACCATCGAACTTGATGATGATGTCATCCTCTTTGGAAAGATTAAAAATCCCTCAAGGGGTATGGCTTAGTGACTTGGAGATGAGAGAACATATCCATTTTTTTAAATATTTGAGAATGAGATGGAATTTTTAAATGAGTATCTTCTCAAAGAAATAACACAAATAAAATTTTAGGAGTGCCTAAAGGATTTCCTTGGAGGTCCAACCCACGAATCTAAATTGTACGATTTAGGAAAGTGAAGAAGATCCTAAACAATAAATTGAATGTGATGATCTCCTCAAAGTCGATGAGCTTGAGAATGATACAAAAATTATATTCTATGAGTATTTTGGAGGTGATGAATATGACGAAGAAGATACACCCTGCTTCCCATGTATGATATTCAATCGTACTTAGTCCGAGAAAGGAGACTCTTCCTCAACTACTACTAAATTCAAGAAGACTGGTGATTGGTGACTCGCGAAACTAAATAATCAATCAAGGATCTACTCCTTCACCTTACATAGAGTCCACATTTGAGAAACCTAATCCCGTATTGAGTAAGAAGGCTCCCTCAATTCCATGTAAGTCCTCCAATACCTTTTCTAATTCTAAGTCTAAATCTTCTCCTGTAAAATCTAGATCTTTGATAGTTCCTAGTGCACCATCAAAAATACCCTCCATTCCCCAATCATCAAACCCTACTTCTAAACCTATCCCAACTAAAAATAAGTCCCTTCATTCCCCTTATCCACATCTACTCCCTTTGACTTCGTAGAATATGTGAACAGAGCCAAGGTGCAGATTACTGAAATTGAATATTTGTGGACTCACCTTGAACAATTTGTGAGATTTTTTCAATAAATCAGAGTGGTATTCTAAAAATCAATTATGTAGCTCCTATTTCTAAAGGAATACTACCAAACCCACCTACACCTCCATCATAGAACATTCTTTCATTGAGTTCATCCAATACCGATAAGGTTGAACCTTTCTATGTCTTTCTTCTCGTTAGAGATAATGTATTTAACAATTGCATAAGAGATTCTAGCGCCTCTAACAATGAAATTCTTGTAAAGCTCGCCAAGGCTCTCAAACTCACCATGATTCCACTCGGTTGATCTTGATACTCGGATTCAAAACAGTCCCAATTGTAGGGAAGATTAAAGATGCACATGTGGCTCTTTCAAAATTTCTAGATAAAAGGATATCAATGACTATTTTGGTAGAAAACATCTCGTTAACCTTTGGAATGTTGTTAGGTTGAATCTTCTTCCGATACTTGGGAGGAAAAATTTAGATTAATTAGTCTTCCAAAACCATACCATTGAAGTGAGACATGGATAAATTATTTCCAGAGAATAAGATGAGGTACACAGTGTGAAATTTTAGAAGTCCAGGAACCAACATCTTGTACGAAGATACTAGGTGGATGAATCACTTTGTGAAAACCAAGGAGGAAGAGGATATTCCCAGCTTGATAGGTCCAAACATGCCTTCTCGGAGAGGTATGGACCTTGAAGAAGTGCTGAGGAGATTCGAGATATAAGAGGGCAACCCCGAAATACTGCACGACACAAACCATGAAGAAGAGAAAATGGTTCTTGGCGAATCTCAAATGGAGGAACCCACTTATACTCTCACCCACAAACAGAGAGGTTCTCATCCCCATTTTGATATGAAGATGTTCTCTGTCATGCCATCTATGTAGGGATAATACCAACTTGTGATGAGCCCGTGAAAGGTTTGAAAGAACTATATGTATAAGAACTTATTAGAGTCGTGGAAGAAAAAGAACATCCTAAGCCAAGTCTCGAACTCCTAGTGCGAGGCCATGAATCTATAAGACAAGCACGAATCTGATTTGGAATCCTTAACCAATGTGAAGATCAGCCATGTTGAACAAAAGAAAGAGGAGAAATATGATGCCCCCCGAGCCAATGGTTAAAGGATATAATGATGAAATCAAGGTATCTTCTTTCCCATTTGAAGAGGAAGACTCTTTCCATGATGAATACATTGAAGCAAGGAGATTTGAGGCCTTTCAAGATGAATCTCCTTTTGACGAATGAGTGATAAAATGTAGAAATTCCCAAGATGATGAAGTAATCCCTCTAGATAGTTTCCTTGAGCTATAAAATAAAGATTCTTTGAAGGCATAGAAAGATGAGCTGTAAGAATTAACAAAGGAGATCTCTTTGCAAGAACTATTGGATGCAGTAGAAATTGTGGGAAACCCTGAGCTGATTCTTGATCTTTTAACTCGTGTCATGGCCATACAAGACAAGTATGAGGTTTCTTTTGATCCTCCCGTTATTACTCAAACACCTCATGGTGGATTAGATAAAAAGGATAACTCCAAGGTTTCTCATGGAAAAGAGGTCAATAAACATAGATCCAGGAAATAAAGTAACTTAGAATATTCAAGAAATTTGAATAAAAATCAGCTTCAAGGTAGGGATGACATGCTTAATGAAGAATCAACTATGTGGATAAACATGTAAGGGAACTTGCACTATGAAACTGATTTCAAATATCATGAACGTAATGAAATTTCTAAGAAAATTCCTCAAAGCATCAAGAAGCTCATGTAGAGTAGTTATCCAATTTTACCCTCAGAAAAATTAAACAAATAAGAGCTTTCACGTAGTGAAAACAGAGGAGTTGTTTTAGTCATGGACGCTTGCATTTTGGATTTGGGCAAATATGGTTAAAACAGGTCAAGCATATTGCAAGGAAGCTCAGGAGCTCGAGCTATTTCAAAGAATCAAGAAGTTCCAAAGCCCGAAAATTAAACTTCGTGAGGTGGAGATTTTTAGAGATCTCGACAGATAAATTTTCTCAAACCTAAAACTCGAAAGTTTGAAATTTCAAACTTTTGGGTTTCAGGGTTTCTAGGATTTTAGTGAGAGAAAAATATCGAAATCCAAACTCGAAAGTCTAAAATCATGGAATTTTGAGTTTCGGAGTTTCAGAGGTGCAGGATTTGGGGTTTTGGAAGTCTCAACGAAAAAATCAGAAAAATGAATGGAAATTTCTGAAATCCTCAAAGTCGAATCCCAAAAGTGTTCTGATTTCAGATGTCATCGCAGTTTTGAGGTCAATGTGGTGGAATTTTCAAACTTTAGAGGTTCACATTTTCAGACTTCGGAGGTTCAGGGTTTTAGAATTTGGAATCTTTGGTGAGAAAAACACAAAAAACACCCCTTAATGTCCAAAATCCACGAATTCTCAAAGTCTAAAATTTCTAGCTTTCAGAATTTCAGTTTTAGACTTTGGAACTCTCAGAAAAGTTAGCGAGATGCATAGTAGCTCCACTTCGAAACCAAAATGTTTGAAATTCTAAATTTTAGGATTTCGGAGGTTGCATGCTTTTCAGACTCCAAAAAAGGAAGATCACCGGTTCATAATTTTTACAGAATGACACCTCGACCTTTAGATGGCCATAACTTTTGACTAGGAGCTTGAATTTGCACAAGAAAGGAATTTTTTAAAAGCTATTAAAAATGGGACTAGTTTCTTAAAAATGAAAAATATAATTTGCCATTTTTTAGGTGTCCCAAGTTTCTCACCTACCACCATAATGAAGTATGGGCTTCCTTTCTTTCCCAAAAAGGAACAACACATGGAGGCATGGGTTTTTTCATGGAACCCATCATTTTTGCAAGAGAATTCAATGCATTTTTGGGTGGTTGAAGAAATATTTTTAATTCCTTCTCTCTCCTTCTCTAATTCTTCCTATATATTGTAAGGAGGGGCATTTTTCTAAAGGTTGGACATTTTGGCTTTGCACCCTCCCTTCTTCTCTTGTCTGCAAGTGAATTTTTGGAGTTCAAACCTCCCATCTAAACTATAAAATGCAATCTTGCCTCTTGGCCATTGTAATGCATTGTATCAAATATTTGGAGCAACAATAAAAAGTTTGTGGATGATTTTCAACCCTCTCTTTTGTTATTGCATCTTCCTGATCTCTCATTGTAATCCTGGTTATCTGTGCATGATGGTTGTATTTCATTTTTAATGGTTTGTATTTAATGTAAAAGTAGGTGTTCAACATTCCTTTTTCACACCACCTTGGTTAGGATAGGTTTAATTTCTTACATCTTCTTAACCCTGTCTCCTTGGCAAGTTAGAGTAGGTTTTAGAGCAGATCCTCTATAATTTAAATGTGTGCATCTGAACAGAGGAATAGGAACCGACCTTCATTCGGAGATATTTCCCGATTGCAAAGTCCCACACTTTGGGAAAAGCTCCATGTTATGCAATCACACTGAGAGTTTCAACCCATCGAGTTGCATACATTTAGGGGTGCTTGTGATTACGCATCAATAAGAATCACTCCTGAAAAGTACAAAATTATTCATGGAAAAAATTGGCTTTCATAATTAGTTAAGGAAAGGAGGCTACTTTATGAAACATGTTTACGGCTTCGCTGAACAACATTACTTAGTGTTTCCCAATCTAGGGTAACTTTTGAGGTATGAAAATTATTTCAATGAAAGTGGGTTGTCCCCTACCTTGTACCATAGGTGATTTCTAGGTTTGTTTCCCCTTCTAGTGTGTGTATCATTTCCTTTCCGTGTGTGTGTTTCCTTCTTTTTCTCCCTCTCTGTTGATGTAAGTTATACATGACTCTCCAAGGCCCATTGGATAAGATACTAGTCAATGAATTATATGGTCTAAAGTTGATATTATGGACTCTTCATGTCATGTCCCCAAGCTAGAGGCAGTTGTTGTCATGCAAATGTGTAACAAGTAAATTATCAATTTCCAAGCATTATAATTATACCCCCGTGTCAAAAATTACAAGTTTTACCCTTCAACGACACCTTGGGTCTACCTAGTTAATCTAGTGAATTTTCAATTTTTGTTAACTCAGTCCACTAGGTGATTTATGAAAGTCAACTCAAGCCCCTAGGTGATTTTAGGAGTTCATTGAAAAATTCAAACTTGGGGCGGAGTTGTGGGAAGAGGCATCGTTGCTCTTCTTAGAACTAGAGCAACCTCATGGAGAGGGAAAGAGAATCCAAAATAGACACGAAGGTGAATAAAAGGAAAAGAAACATCATGGAAGTGGTTTAGGAAAATTTGTGAAGGACTTGGAAAAGTCAGGCGGTTTAACCAAAATTAGGGTTCACAAGCCTAGGCAATGCACATGTGAAAAAAACTTATGAGCTTTTGAAGGTGATTTTGAGAGCTCCAAATGGAGTTAGGAGAAAAACAAAACATCGTCAGAAATTTAATTCCAATACCTATAATATGGTGAAATAATTATTTTCACAACACTTTGGAATAATGGGTCTACAAGAATTTTTCTCATGCACAAGTGGAGTACCAGATCAACACTCCACCTTTTCAAAGATCAAATGGAGAAATAAATACATGTGACCCCCACCATTATATTTATAAGGCCATTTATAGTGAAAATCATTAAAAAAAATTCATCAAAACCTTCTAACTAGAGATCAACTTATTTTTGTTTCAAGTTTCCCTCTAAGAGCAGTTTGGGAGTTACTCAAATTTTGAATATGACACATGTCACTACATGAGCCTGCTGTAATTTCATGTTCCTTAAATCCCTTAAGAAAATGTAAATCAAGGTAAAAAAAAAGGCGCACAGCCCCTATGAGCTCTCTCGAATCCTCATATGACCTCTTGGACCGCTAGTTCAACTCTCGAGAGCTAGTGGAGCCTTGATCCCATGTTGTTGGATCAAGTGACACTTGTCATCACCGGAGGATGTGAAATTTGATGTCCCTCTCCTCCATTTTTTATGAGGGACATAAAGGTCTTATAAATGAAACAAGCCCCTAAGGATACTCCCTGGTCACCCATGTGACCCCTTTAAGATCAATTTTTGAGCCCCCAGACGCTAAAGCCAAGCCTTTATTCTAAACCATCATTTCTAGTACCATGTTTCATCACCTAGCACAATGTGTAATTTGATGTATCTATCATCCCGTTGTGCTAAGGGATATCAAGGTCTGAAAAACATTCCTATCCTCTCCAAGAAGCCTCATGGTTCCTCATGCGAGAAGCTTCAGCCCCTTAGTGCTTCAAAGTTGGTTTTTTTCTCATATCCCCTATCGTCGGATGTCCGCCACATGTCACACCTAGGTGCCACGTATAATTAAATGTCTTTCATGTCCTTTAATATTAAAGTGACATCATGGACATGAAATTGTGCCTCACTTTATGATTTGAATTTTTTTAATATTTTAAAATACCTCCTAGTTCCCACTTCTAACATCTAACTTTTCCATGCACAACCCGCTCTTTAACTTCCTCTATAATTTCTTACCATCACTCTACCATTAATGAAATCCAAAATAGATTCACTACAGGAATAAATTCCTATACCCCATGGTAATATGTAGGTATCATAAGGAATATTGACCAAATCATGTAGAAAAATGAAGAATGAAGAATGAAGAAGAAGAAACAGAGAAATTCTCCATTACCATGAAACAAAAATTTGAAGAGATATCACAAGTCGGTACACCAAATGAAGAGAAGTTTTTTGATGTGTTCTTATCTTTCAAAATACATTAAAAAATTTCCTTCAACTCCTCCTTCCACACCATAGAACACTCATAATGAATAAATTCTCTTTCTGTCCCAACAAAGAAAAAAAATCGATTTCCCATTAAATCGATAATTGATTAAAGGAGAAATTTCACCACTAGAATTAGAAGAAAAAACCCACAAAAAATGTAGTTTTTTTATAAACGGAGAAGAAAACCATACCTACAATTTTGAGGTCCATTAATGGCTACCATTTTTTTAAGCGCTACCAAGCTAAACTTTTAAGCTTTCAAATCTTCTAAACCACTAATTAGGAAACCCTAAAGTTTCGGAGGGTAATATTGAGAAAAAAATATCAATTTTTTTTTTTTTCTATGGCATTCCGATCATTAGAAGCTCACTTTCTAAAAATAGTAGTTATTTTACATAGAGGATTACTATTTTGGGAAATTCACTAATTGAGGTAGGCTGCGAAGGAGGAAATGAGGACCGAAGTTGTATTACAAGGAGAAACCATCAAAATGATCATCCTTGTCCAAATTTGACACTTACTAAAAATAGTAAATGGTCCCACGAGCACATGCCAAAAATAGAAAATTGATCCAAAAAGTAAGGGGAGCACAGAAGGAAGGGATATTTTTAGTAATCACAACCATTCAATGACCGAACTTGCCAATTTTTACACTTGATAAAGACAACAAGTTTTATTTAGTAATTACTAAAAATAAAGCAGTTATTCCAAAGTGCAGATTTAACAAGAGAAGTGTACTAGTGGTTGATCATCCAAGTTGACATCACCATTTGGGGACAAAAGAGGAAAAATATTGACACTCACCAAAAATAGTTTCTCATTACAAATATAGTAAGTTTCAAGAAATAATGATGTTTGGGTCCACAAAGGGGGGACCGATGAAGTCTCTATCTTCATGGATCTCAACGGTGTCTTTTGATACTCATTTCATGCATCAATCAATATGTACAAGGTGGAATTCACACTCAATAACATAATAATTTTCATAGTATGTCCCATCAATATCATGTCCAAATCAATTAAGAAGTGTCACAATGTTGTGGGGAATCAGGACAAGGTTTTTTCTAAAGATTCATTATTTCCTAAAGGTATCTCCATGAGTAATACTCACATTCCCCAATGGATTCATTTGAAAATGTTTTTAACACTTAGCTCATGTGTTCATACATTGTCTAAAGGAATCCTCTCATGGTATAAGACATTTGAGGATTCAGGTTTCACTACATTGGAGCATCACATGGTTCAGGTCATATGTATAACATACAAAGGGTGGAAGTTATGGTCATCGGTGAAATACTTCATTCAACATGGAAATCATTCCTAAGATAATTTGAAGGAGTTCCTTAGGGTACAAGGAGTTCAAATATTAAGAGTTTTAGTACATTTGGAGCTTTCCATTGATAAGGATCAACATAATTCATTGGGAACAACATATCCTCTTCTCCTTCTCTCTCTTTTTCTCTCTCCTCTTCCCCCAACTTTCACTCACTTTCCAATATTCTAATTTCACATTAGGGTTATACTCTTTCATATGTATTAATGTTCCTAATGTAATAAGTCACCTTTCTATTGTAAATAGGGACTTAAGAGTTTCTAGGAATTTTAAAAGTTTTCGGTTGTGCAAGGACATATGAAAAGACATTGGGGGTAGATGATGAGTCACCTCTCATTATATAAATTGTAAATCCATTCCCATTTCAATGGGTTGGTGATTGATTTTGTAAACTCAAGAGTGTATTATACTTTGATATAACAAAGGAGATAGCGATTTTCTTCCATCTTGCGGCCTCACTAGTTTTCCTCAAGTCCCACACTATGTACAACTTTTGTGTAAACAATCAATACAAGAAGGAGTTTCTAGACTTTGCACAAAATAAAATTATTTTGTGAATATTAAAAGGAGTGTTATTTATACACTAGTAATGAAACATATAAAATATTAATATTTTATATTAATATATTAAATATCTAATTCATACATGATGGTTTTTTAAAAAACTTTTATGTATTTAATAGATAAAATAATGAAGAATGTTTAATCTCTGTCAAATTTAACTTGAGATCAGAATAAGAAAAGGGATATGCTCTGAAAGAAATTTGGAATTCGAGATGGAATTATCAGTATGCTTATAGGTGTATGTTTGTGAGATTGATTGGGTGACGGTTGTACTAAAAATAAATTACAGTGCTGAAATGACCATTTCTATATTTCTTATTGAAAATATAATCTTCTATGGATGTCCTATAACTCTAACAAGTTATAGGGGTACTCATTTTTGAAATGATACTATGCATATATAAGTTTTGAGTTTATTTTTATGCTCCATAAGACTATTCCCTATCATCACCAAGTCAATGAAAGCGTGGAGTTATTAAATAACATATTTACTAAAATTATTACTAATATCTATTATGTGGGAAGGTATGATTGGGATGAAAATGTTTTCATCAACTTATGTGATTACCAGATGAAATATAACTATTTTAACAAAGTAACCCCTTTCATCTTGTGTTTAGTTTAGAATTCATGTTCCCAATTGAATTCATGATCTCATCTCTAATGATAGCATGTGTGGTCCATGTGGATGATGAAGTGTCAATTTTAAAATCAAATTAGGTAGTTCTAAAGCTAGATGACAAGTGTTTTATCACAAGGTGGATCTAGAATTTGAAATTCCTTGATAGAAGGAATGACATATCACAACATCACAACAAATTTTTGCAAGGGTTATCCCATTCTCATTTATGAATCAAAGTATGTGCATTAGTTAGGGAATTTGTAGACGTATTAGTTGGGATCTTATGAGGTTCTTCAAATGTTTCCCTCCAATGCCTATAAGTTGAAAAGGTTGAGTCAGAACATGTTGAAGTGTAATTTTAATGGTAGTGGGTTGAATCCCTATTATCCTTAAAATAATTTACTCTAATATAATGACGCAACCACCATAGTCATGAAGATTAAATTAATAATTATAAGTCTAGTCATAAATTGCAATAAGTTAGGTAATAGTGTAGACACTTAAATTGTGTAATTCTATTGTTTAACAATATTGGTTTTGACATTGCTCTCTTTATTAAATAATTGCACTTTATCCATTCTCATATGGTACATCTCTAGGTCTCTTGTCTCAATTTCTTGTTCATGCACACTCATTTATTGATAGTTTCTAAGAATGTATTACATGCAATCCATTTAGAAATACTTGTCATCTTCCAAACCTCATACATCATCTTTCTCCTATAGGGTAAAAAAAGTACATTAGGGTCAGTTTGTGTCATATGGTCCTAAACCTAGTGTATGGTTTTTCCCTTTTTCACTTTGATCCTAAACTTTCAGTTGCATATTATTATAAGGGTAATTTATGCCTCATTCATCCTTTGTAACTTAAATCACCTATGGAAGCTTATATAATAAGGTGAAACTCATCTCATTCAACCTAGAACTTTTATGGAATCCTATGGAAAAATTTAACTTAAAAGGCACCCAAATCTCCCTACACTTTGTAAATACCTCTACACATTCATTACGGAAACATTATCTACTACTTTAAATCTTCCCAATATATATAGGGGACTACTTCTCACATTTACAAGAATCCAAAGTCACTCACTCAAATATATTTATAAGAGAGAAACTAAAGTGAAGTTTTTCAAAGAGATAATTTTGATTTAACGAAATCTCAATAATTTTGTTAAAATCTAAATGTAAAGATCTACTATAACTTGTATACAATGAAATACAAGTGCTCAGAAATTTATATAATCTTTATATGAAACCAAATGAAAGAGATAGGAAATTACCTTCATAATTATTATCTCAAGTGAGTTTGGATTAGAGAATATGATGGAACAAGATCATATATTATCACAATAAGTTTCTAAAAACTACGAGAGATGCTTCAAATTTATAGACATGAGGGCATACGTAAGGATAAGGGAGCTTGCAGGTGCCCAAGATCTTTGTCGTGGGTGCTAAAGAATATATAAAAGGTAGAAACATGGTTTTCAAACTATCGATAGGGTTTCACACTTGTTCACCTTTGGTCACGCGTATGTCACACTTGGATTGCCGAGGTACCTGTAAACCTACACACAAATATCCTCCTACAAAACCCTCTAAATACATCAAATCTCAAAACATAAATATGAAAAATGATGGTTCAGAATGTCCATAGCTATCATTATCATGAAATTATGATTAAGCATTACACTACATCTCAAAACAATGTAGTTTTATGTGCTTGTGTGTAAAATAGTGCTCCTAGGTCACCCTCACGCCAATGACGCCAAGATATTGAGGGTAGATACATAAAATGTAAATGTGTGGATGGAATAGAATGAACTCCCATTCTTATGTAGTGTATATGTAGAATAATAAGCCCAAGATGTATTCAATTTGATATGTAGATAAATAGCCCTTGATAAAAAATTTCCCACCATTATAATTGTATGTATGTTGTGTTTATATAGGGATATCTTGTTTGAATTTTGACACTAATGACCTGACATGTGAAGTTTTACATTGGGATATGAGTGGGAAAACATTAAAATACTGAAATCAAGTGTCAAAAGTAAGATCAAATATAAAGAGGACATGGGCACCTAGGATGGACAGAAGTGCCAGGAACTAGTGTCCACCCTAAGTGCTAGTGTTTAGAGACACATGATGAAAAATGAGTGGAGACTAACTCATAAGGATCCATATGATCTAACCAGAATCAGGTGTAAGGGTGACAAGTGTGAATGATAAAACAACGAAACAAGTAAGAAAAACAAGCAGACTAGAAAATGGGCCTTTAGTGAATACATTTATTCTACAAGATCCATATATAAAACAACATACTCAACGGTATAGTAAATAGTAGTAAGTGCATGATTTTTTTCTACATCCCCATCCTTTTTCTATTTGAATTAAATTCAATTTGTGTAAAGGAATTAAGGAACATACCTAAAAGAAGCCTAGAGAATCCCATGTTGCGTAAGTACATGCAGATACTACATAAGTGCTTAGAGAATGAGAACATATGTTGTGATGAACCAGGGTCAAAGCACATTAATTCATGTGGTGTAATGAGAGATCTGGGACCACTATGAGGATAAAAAGTGAGATTGATGATTTTGATATTGATTTATTAGAGATTTCGATTTTTCGATGGAGATGTGTTGGGGTGAGTGATCAATTCCCAACCTGATTTTTTGTGTGTGAAAAACTAAGGATTTGGGTGTCCTTCCACCAGAGGAAGAGTGTAGGGAGAGAGGTCTAGTTTTACTCTCCAACTTTAACTATGGCCTCAAAAATGTGTAGTGCTTCAGATGGACAAAGACTAGATTTTGTTCATTTGGATTGATTTTGATTTATTTCAATAAAATGTGAATAACCCATATAGGAGAAGTAAATTCAAGGAAATGACATCTCATTTCCTCCACTCGAAGGGTGTTCTTTGTGATGTGTATGAGATGGATTCCATGTTAGGTCATCTGGAAGTAGTAGAAAATGTAGAATAACTTCCCATGTTAGGTCATATGGGAAAGTGGTGATATAACTCCCAAGTTAGGTCATCTGGGAGGATAAATACGTTGTGTTGTGTCAATTAATTGATGTGATTTCAAATAGTAAAATATTTGTGTTGTCGAGATTCAAATTTTCATTATTGTTTTGATCGATTACTCATGGAGATATTTTCTCTTGTTTTCCCATATTAAGTCATTATGGGAATCACTAGAAAGTGATGTGAAATATCATGTAATGTACAAGAAAAATTTCAGTAATGAGTGATTTAAGAATTTAAAGTGATCACGTGATGATTTGAGGGGGATTATAGGGTTCCCAAATTTTATTCCCCCTTCTAGTGAAAGGTGAAGTGACCATGAGAATTGACATTGAGTCGAAAGTAAGCATGTAATGATGTAATAATGAATGTATGTATTGTAAAAGTGTGTGTATATCTAGTTGACACAATGTTAAGGAGGAATATAGTGTGTTATTGAATATTTACAATATGATAGTAGGTGGAATTTTGAAGAGAATTCTGCAAATGAGTAAGGTTCACCAAAATGATTTAGTAAAATCTAAATTATTTTGTGAAAATATGAATGCAAAGATCTATTATGACTTATATATAATGAAATATAAATTCTCAACAATATATTTGATCTTTATATGAAATAAAATGTAAGAGATATGGAACTTACCTTAATTTTTCTTATCCCAAAGTGATTCTGGACTGCAGAATATGATGGAATAGGATCACATACCATCGCAACTAGGATAAAAAAATGTGGAGATACTCACAATGCCTAGACATAGGAACCTAGGTAGGGATAGGGGCATTCACAGACACCCAAGACCTTTGTGGGGGAGCTGAAGTCTATAGAAAGTGTCAAAACTAGGCTACGATACTGTCGTTTGGGTTTTTCACTTGTTTACCTTTGGTCACGTGTAAACTTACACATACATATCCTCCTACAAAAACCTCAAAAAGACATCAAATCCTAATAAAGAAAGATGTAAAATGAGGAGTCAGAATGTCCTTAGCTATCACAATTGTGAACTTACAATTTAGTACTACACTACATCTCAAACTCAATGTAGTTCTTTGTGCTTGTGTTTGCAATAGTGCTCCTAGGTCACCCATGTGCCAATGAACATAATATTTTAATACGTATCTTGATAAAATGCAAATTTTTAGATGGAATAGAATGAAATACCCCTCATATGTAGTGAGTATGTAGAATAATAATCCTAGTATGCACTCCATTTGATATGTAGATAGATATACCTTGATAGAAATTACGCACCATTATAATTTTATGAATGTTGTGTTTTTATAGGGATATGTTGCTTGAATTTTGACACTAATGACCTGATATGCCAACTAGTACCTAAGGATATGAGTGGGAAAAAATAAAAATACCAACCTCAAGTGTTAAAAAGATGAAACATAAAGAGGATATGGATTCCTATGAAGGACAGAAGCACTTAGCACACTAGTGTCTAATCTTAGGCACTAGTTTCTAGAGACAAATGAAGAAAAATCGATGAAGATTGACTGATATGGATCACCATGACCCAACTAGAACTAGGTGTAAGGGTGACATGTGGGAAAGATAAAGAAATATAAACAAGCGAGAAAAGCAGACAAACTAGACATTGGGGCATTAGTGAATAATTTTCTTATGTAAGATCCATATATATAACAACATACCTAGTGGTATATTAAATAATATTAAGTGTTTTATTTTATGTCTACAACTGTAAAATTTGATTACACTTTAGTTAGATATCACATGTTAGGTGAAAAATGACATGTACTTTGAGGCCTATTTAAAGTAGTGCTAACGTCAAAAATCCACAGGATTTCGACAACCGAACTAGTGTTTTATTTTTAATATAATCTATTAATGGTTAGGGTTTGAAATATTGAGCATATAATTCAGATGCCTTCATAATGAGATTAGAAGTTACCAACGGAGAGAGATGAATATATTCAAACAAGAAATAAACCCAAAAAGTTATAAATATTGGTTTTGTAAGGGTTGAGACTATATAAACATGTCAATACTATACAAACGTTCCTTCCCATACTATACAATCCTACCAAGGATCATTTTTAAGTCACATTTCTAGTTTCGAATATTCTCAAGTCTAGATCCCCTCATTCCATTATTTATATCACCCAAAATTTACCATAATCATTTGTAATTAGCTAAGTGCACTCGATCCTATGTATTTATAAACTTTATTGTATCATGTACATTTATTACAAGTATAAATGTGTTTTTATACTATTAAACAATTAATAGTGGAAGTGAATTGATCGAGAATAACCCATGTATCCTCTATTTCATTCCTTTATGTGTAAATCTTAATAAAATCTAAGGAGGGTGAAAATAAATAGTGTTAAGATAAAGTAGTGTTTTTCAATAATCATGTTTCCATTCACATTTGTAATAATTAATATGGAAATAGAAGTATTTAAGTACCTATTGGATTTATTTAATCTTAATATAATATGTTCATCCTATTGTCACGGCATTGTGAGTGAGTGATGTAACTTATATAAATACTTTAGCATTTTCAATTATAAAACAAATTCACACTAGGATACTAATATCATTTTGAATGCATTGAAGGACCATGCATGAGGTTTAGTGTGGAGTGGAAATAGTCCATGTTTTTGAGTATGAAGAATTAAAAAATGAAAGAGTTTCACATGTATTTTGTGGACAAAATAAATGTAGCATGTAAGAATAACATGATCAATTTGATGTTTGAGATATGTATATGAGAAATGGATAAAAGGGAATGCAAGATGAATTGTGTATGCATGGTAATGATGGGGAAAGGAAACAAACAAGAAAATTAATACATTGAAGCATACTAGGGAAACACATGGCCCAAAAATGTAGGGGAAAACCATATAAAGATGCTTACCAAGAAGAAACACATATTTTTAATAAAAACATGCCACCATGAATAAGGAAATTATGTGGCAATGAAGTTATCACCCTATTTGAGTTTAAAATTTTAAAAATCATGTGAGAATAAAAATTTAGGTCATAGATGTTAGAAAATAAATGTAAATAGATGGTGAAAAATATATTAAGAATGCAGAGGAAATTAATGCAGTAGAGTGTGCTAGGTTTGGAAAAGTATAAATACAGGTGATTTAATCTGATTTGAATTAAATCTTATTTTAGAGTAACTACTATAATAAATGATATGTAGGTAATTAAGTATAGTAATGTGTAAGAAATAAGAATTTAAATATATTAAACCCTAAGAAAATGATAGAGATATGATGACTTAGTGGATTCGTGCAGGCTGAGAGTGATGGGGACTATCTCGTATGATAGATCTGGTTGGGAACAATGCCAAAATGGATTGATGAGGCCCCATAAACCTAGGAATGTACAAGACATAAGTGCCAACATAAGGACATGAGTTCTGCAAGTACTAATGACCTGATATGGGTGTCTATGTCTACTCAAAGTGTGGTCTTTTCTAGGTCGGAAGAGATTCACTATTACTCTCTCTTTGTAGCTTTGGCTTCATTGTTATATCTTTGATCACACCTGTAACTTGAAAACTAAATTAATACCTACACATTCTCACAAAACACATAAAATATTATAAAAAATATTCAAAATGTCGATTCAGACTGACCCCGATGGTCACTTGAAGAGTGAAATTACGACTAGGGATTGCACTACATATCAAAATTCATATAGTTATTTATGTGTGTGTGTGTATTGTACCTATTTTTCCCTTATGCAAGTTACATGATGATATCATACTAGATCTATATTGTCCCAAATATGTAAAATGTGTGTGATGGGATAGAATGAACTCCTTGTATGTAGCATATGCATATCAATGAATCACTTGTCCTGTATGGATATGATAGATACGTACTTTGAAGTGCTCTTGTGGATTTGTGGAAGATTAGGTGGTGATAGATAATTCTTATAGTGCATGGCCCATTATTTAGAAGAAGTAACTTGATTCCCAGGTTTGAATTTCATAATTCACAATTTAAAGGCCAACACAAAGTTTTAAAATTCGACCAAGAAGTGAAAAGTACATAAAAGAGTGAGAAGAATAAAGAGAGGGATAGGAGCACCCAAGAGGGACAAGAGCACCTAGGCACTTTTTATAACTGGGTTCTAGTGTCCAAGGCCATTAAAAGGTAAATTTTTCAATTGCCAATAGGACTATAAGATGTGCATAGCCAAAAGGATGCTTAGTCAAGCTCAAAAACAATGAAGTGAAAGAGATAAATCAATCAAAAGGTCAAAAAGAGTTGTGAACCACTAGTTTTCTTACTTAGGAATCTTGTATACATTATTATGCTTTAGGACTTAGAAATGTACCCAAGTGCATAGATTTTGTGTCTACAGTTTCCCCCACTTTATAGTGTTGAGTGAATACTCAATAGCATAAAGTAGGTAGAAGATACATACCTTGTAATCCCGAGAGGAGTGTAGCTAATATCGTATCTAATAGAAAATTATCCATGTGAAGTGTGAAGTGATCGTAATGTGAAGCATGACAACTAGGATAGGAAGGTAGAACTTAGGGGTAAATCATATGCATAGTAGTGTACTTTTCATTCTTGTACTTGTTGATGTGAGCTACTTTTTATTTCTTGTAAGGACTGGCCTACAAAAATAAGAGAGAAATATTAGTCAAATTCTCGTATATGAAAATTTAGAGTAACATATGCATAAGTAAAAAGTGTGTAAAAGTAATAGCTAAGGAAAGAGTACACTTGATGTATGAAAAAGAGTATAAGATATAAAGTTTTCATATTTGGTGTGAGAATGTTGTGGATTTTAGCATCCTACCAATAAGGTGAGGTTTTTGTGTGATCTCATGCCAAGGGTTAGTGTTTGGGTGATCTCATGCTAAGGACACATTTTTAGGAAATCTCATAAGGGTGAGTTTTTGGGAGATATCACGCAAAGGATGAGTTTTTGGGTGATCTCAAGCCAAGGATGAGTCTTTAGGTGATCTCATGCCAATAGAAGTGTGCTGGTGAGATTTTTATTCTCTCCTTTCATGATGCTTCTTAAATGATAAGTGCCAATGCAGATCGAAACATCCCAATTTGTAACTAAATCGGAACTAAATTGTAGCCAAATTATAACTAAGTTTTATCTGAATTAATGAATTTTGTAATTGAAGAAAAGTGTCGATATTGTATATCTATCTGTAACTTGCTAGCAATTATGTTGAAGTGAAAAACTATCTGTTTTTCCCCCAGGACACAAGTGCCCACCGTTCCTGTTTGATACTAGGTGCTAGTGTCTCGCTTCCGTGTCTGTGATCCAAGTTTGATTCTGGACCACTCTGTAACTGTGTGTCTTTTCCAATTATGTATTGTGTTCTATTCTAGTGTTTTTTGTTTCTAGAAGTGTGATTTGTTTACCCAATAGTTTCCCCCCTCATTTGGGGTGCATATGACTAATGTAGGATGAGGATGTCGAATGAGAGGACTAGAAATTGATATACAAATTATATATTGGATACCTAAAGAGGGTATGGTATGTTCTTGGTATAAACGAAGGCACATGCAAATAATATAGGCTAGAAACTAGTATTAGTATAAAATATATAACATGCAATGAAATAAAAGGTATCAAGAAATTTTGAAGACAAGAGGGACCATGAAAATTGGGTTACATACATGGTACATCACTCACAATGTCACAAGATAACCAAGGAGAATCAGCTATAAGTACACAATGATCAAGAAATGCATATGGCATAGCCCACAAAGAATAGTCAACAAGTAATAAGAGACAACCATGATTTCATAGAATCCTATAAGGAAAATCCTACACATGAAGAACCCGTTATCATGTTAGAAATATAAATAGTATGTAAAAGAATGTATAGATCGGTGAAAATCAAGTGATAGTGACAAAAATTATTAAGTTTTGTAACAATAGAACCTGTGAGTGTAGAGTATGAGAGTAGCAAAGGTAGATGCCTCGAGGAGGCTCGGTGGGACTACTAAAGAGTGGTGTCAATCATCATGAATCACATAATACATTTTAAAGGTCCTCCATTCACCTTAAAATACCACATTAATGCACATGTGTTTATAGAAAAATATAATGATATGCGAATAATCTAGCTAGCCTAAGAAACAAATTGCATCATGTAAATAATATAAGCGAACAAGATTAAATACGAATAAAATAGGTAGATGTCATGTAAATGTGATGGTGTGATATGATATACAAGATATGAATATAAGGAAGCCACATTTCCCCCAATGCATGTGTGTGACATGAGGTTCATGTAGGAATTCTAACATCAACAGAAAGTATGAACCATAGAACAAGAGTGTGTCATTGGGTAGCGAGGTAGAGTATGTAGTAAAAACATTGTGTCATATAAATATGAATAAGTAATGGTAGAAGAATAAAGTGAGGAAGGGGGAATTATAATGCCATGAAGTGTGTATATGAGGAACTTCCAAAAATAGATGTGATCATTGTGAGAAAGAATAGCCAAAGTATGTATAGTGAACAAAAATATGTATACCATATATATATATATAAAGTAGTATGTGTATCATGAATAAAAGGATCCATAAGTAAGCATGATGAGAAAATTGTGTATGGAGTGGAATAGGACTAGAAAGGGAAGCGATAAACATATATATATATATATATATATATATATATATATATCTATGTGTGTGTGTGTGTGTGTGTGTAAAACAAGGTGTGCATATAATGTATATAATACAAATCATTGGTACAAAGTTTACTTGAAGTGCAAAGAAAAAGTAAGGTATTGGTCTCGTATGTGAGTTATATAAATCTGAAATTTATTATTAGAACATGTGACTATAGGGGAATTTTTTTTCGCCAAAGTGTGTGAGTGATGGAGATATATATGATGTTGGGAGAGAGACCATGCCATTATGGTGGATGTCAAAATGTATCGGGAGTATCGTATTGATGTTAGGAGGATCAAATTTTCCAAAGTACGTTTTGGTTGAGAACATATGGAAAATACTGTTTATCATGGTAAGAGGTGGAATGGTCATAATTTCCCATGTACTCTAGTAGATCATTGTTAGTAAGGAATGTATTAAATTCAGGTCAAGTGGGAGAAGTGGTATCACCAATAAGCTCAGGGTATAACAAAGGAATATTATGAGTATATGAAGTAGTGTAAAGCTTAGGAGAAGATGTGGCAAGAATAAAAAGAGCAGGTGGAGGTAAATAACCGATGTTGAGTTTCTTGGATTATGTGGGAATGGAAAGAGACTATGTGATTCCCTTTATATATCTTCCTAATATGGTGTTGGTGAAATCATAACAACCATATATTGATACCCAAGACCATACTTTGTGAAATTAGGAGGAGATGTGGCAAAAGTAGGGGCTTCAAGTGAATGATCAATAGTGTTGCAAAAGGAAAATGGGGAGGGATCTGCTAAGGCCTCATAGACCACACCCTAGTATAGGAATTTAAGACATGCATGAAGGGTTAAAGGGACCGCATGCATGGCATGGATCTAAGGTCATCCAAGAATAATATTATAATTAATATTATTAGGCATTACATGGCATGGGATGGGAAAAGTGCATGGTCCAACAATAATGGGAAGTTTGATTTTACCTAATACCTTTTTAGGAATATTATCAAAGCTGCGAATACAAATAGATGAGGGAGTTAAGGAGGCTTCAGAAAGGCCAATTTTATGAAGGAATGATAGATTACAAATGTTAAGATTGGAGCCATTATCAACTAAAGCTCATTTAACCCCTATATTATGGATGTGAACTTGAATATAAATGGTGGATAATTATCTAAAATAGATTGAGAAGAAATTTCAGCAAATGTAAAGGTAATATTATATTCATTAAATATAATATTTTAGTTAATCTATGCTAGAGATTTTTAGGAGAAGTGTTACGATGAATATAAGTGTAAGAAAAAAATATTGTATTTTACGCTCACATTCGGGATTAACGTGCAAGAAAGTGGGGAGAGAGAAACTCATGTTGGTGAAAATGGAAGGATCCAAGGGTAGCTAGGATGACAAGAAATATGGAGGTTTGTTGGTCATCCAAAAGGAACTTCAAGAAGAGTAACAATCGAGGGAACAAGAAGTCCCTCCTCTTTAATGGGATAGGTTCCCTTATTCAGAAATGAACCTATTTACACATATACAGAGCATGATTTCACTATGGAACTTGGATACTATGATTTTTTTTTCTAAAAAGATCATCAATCACGAAAGGACAGAGGAATGAAAATGTGGAAATGAGCAAAAAGGCACCATTCAGAATTATAGATGATAGAATAATTCCTTATGCATGCGAGGGTACAGTGAATTGGAATAAGATCATTTGTATCACATTAATAAGATGAAATTTGAAGAGACACAAAGTTCTATGAATACCATCTATAAGAATACAAAGCTTCTCAAGCTAATGGACAAATGATCTAACAAGATTAAATGAATAGCTTGTGAATA